>BSBK01002765.1:1245000-1397500 GCA_027943335.1 Chamaecyparis obtusa | reverse complement strand
CAATCTGATATAAAATTTATTATTATAAAGTCTTGTTATGGAAATCTATTTTATATTAGTCTATATTATTCTGAAACCTTGTTATAGAAATTTGTTTTATATTAATCCTCAGAATTAGTTAGTGAATCTTCTTCTTTCTTTCTAAATTCATGGATGATTCTATTTTTCTGTAGTAAATAGCATACGTAACAGATAAACATGAAATCAACAACAAATATCTACCTCTAAATACAACTCCAAATGAATGAATAAAAGAAGAAAATGATAATGTTGATTGGGTATCCAGTAAATTAAATAGTTTAATCATGCAAATAGATGTGGATAGTGCACATCATAGTGATTGCTTCAACCTGGATCATACCTTTTATCTAGGTGACCAAATCCTATCAAAATTTTGACGACATGTGGTCAGAAAAAAAGTCAAATACATAGCGTCCCCGTCAAAACACCAAAGAGAGTTGGTCGAAATATCGACATACAATTTATTTTTAAATATATATATTAATTTCACTATTTTTATTATTTATCTAATAATTATTCATCATATATAATTATAATAATCATAACTTATGTCGATATTAAGTATCGACCAGATATCTTATTGTTGTATATATTTTTCATACATTGATTGAGATCTTCAATTATTGAGCTTCTCTTTGTTTTGATAATAGTTTAACATTCTCTACTTAACAGGGCCAACCATGTGAAGGTGAAAGCTCATCTGGCCCCTCCTAGGATTCTCTTATGACCCTTCACGATACTTTAAGACCTCTAAGATGTATTCTTAGGGATCGTAAAGGGTCATAAGGGGTCCTGGGACACAACAGCTGAGAAACATAAATGTACGCATCATGGTCACAATTGTTTGGAGACACAACATAATTGAATGCTATACCTAGACGATGCAACACAACCACTACTCCTGTAGTTCTAAGTTGACACTACAGGATCCAAAAACCAAAGATAAGGAATCTATATATGGTTTTTGGATCCACAGTGTCAACTTAGAACTACAGGAGTAGTGGTTGTGTTGCATTTTCTGGGTATAGCATTCAATTATGTTGTGTCTCCAAACAATTGGGACCATGATGCCTACATTTATGTTTCTCAGTTGTTGTGATACCTACATTTATGTTTTGTAGTTGTTGTATTTATTTGCATGTTCTTTGTGTTTGGCTTCTCTCCCTCACATCGAAAATAAGATTTTTCCCACTCTGAATCGAGAATGTGTGTGAAACACAAGCAAAATATGCACGGATAGCAGGTGGAGTTGAAAAAACACAACACGTTTACATTTTTTTAATAGGTCAAAATTACAATGTTCGCGATGGTCTATAACTTAAAATATGCAATTAAAGACCTCTATCAAAAATGCAACCCTGTTGTGTTTTTCAACTCCACCTAATATCCTATGTATATGAATTGAGATTGCATATTGAACTAGGCTTCTCCTTCTACATTGACTGAAACCAAGAGACCATGATGCGTACATTTATGTTTCTCATCTGTTGTGATACCTACATTTATGTTTTGTAGTTGTCGTGTTTATTTGCATGTTCTTTGTGTTTGGCTTCTCTCCCTCGCATCGAAAATAAGATTTTTCCCACTCTGAATCAAGAATGCGCATGCAACACAAGCATAATATGCACAGATAGTAGGTGGAGTTGAAAAAACACAACACATTTACATTTTTTTAATAGGTCAAAATTACAATGTTCGCAATGGTCTATAACTTAAAATATGCAATTAAAGACCTCTATAAAAAATGCAACCCTATTGTGTTTTTCAACTCCACCTGATATCCTATGTATATGAATTGAGATTGCATATTGAACTAGGCTTCTCCTTCTGCATTGCCTGAAACCAAGAGATTGTCACAGTTAACATCTAAATGGTGCGTCTCATCATCACAACTAATCCACCTTAAACAATTGAATATGTTTGCTTGTATTAAATATTCATTAATCAAAATTCCAATAGAAAATGTATACCTTGAGTACTAAAATTCACATTAGAATCGATGCCTCCATCATGCTCGGCCGATGCAATATCAATATCGATAGGCTGTATTCCAATGTAAATAAAATAGTTGTAGATTTAGATGACGATATCCCAGAAATCCCTAATTCACTGGATGAAAGTCAAATTAAGGTAATGTATCATAATACACCCAACACTCAGAGTTGTATGGGTTGTCGAGTTGCTTCCTAGACAAAACTGTAGGCTAAATATAAGCCATGTATTTAGCCAGAGAAAGGAAAATATGTCTGCAACAGTATAATATTGGAAGGTTTTGAAATTGAGTCATAGATCGGGTACGTGGATCTCTGAAACACTAAATTAGGGATTTCTAGGATATCCTCATCTGTATCTATAGCTATTTCCTTTGTTGTTGCAGGTGCTTTTCCCCTATTTGATATTTATCTTTAGGTGTCCACACTTGTTCTGTTGGTTGTTGCCAGAGGGTCACAATTAGTGATTGGGAGAGCCCTATTTTGGCACCAGTCATGTAGTACAAGCACTAGAATTGAGTTTTTCAGCATGACTGGGAAATTTTTGTATATCAACATGTGATAGATTTTTTTGCCCAAACTCTATCACATGTTGATATACAAAAATTTCCCAGCCCATGCCAAAAAACTCAATTCTAGTGCTTGTACTAAGACCTTAAATTATTGAGCTTCTCTTTGTTTTGAGAATAGTTTAACATTCTCTGAGAAACATAATTGTAGGCATCATGGTCACATTTTTTTGGAGACAATGTAATTGAGTGGTATACCCAGACGATGGAGAGCAACTTTTACACCTCTGGTTCCAAGTTGTTCTCCATCCTACAGTGTCAACTTGGAATCAGAGGTGCAGAAGTTGCACTCTGTCTCCAAAAAAATGTGACCATGATGCCTACAATTATGTTTCAAGAATAGTTTAATTAACATTCTCTACTTAACAGGGCCAACCATGTGAAGGTGGAAGCTCATATGGCCCCTCCTAGGAGCCTCTTATGACCCTTTACAACATTTTAAGACCTCTAAGACGTATTCTTAGAGGTCGTAAATGGTCGTAAAGGGTCATAAGGGGTCCTGGGACATAATAGATAAGAAACATAATTGTAGGCATCATGGTCACATCTTTTTGGAGACAATGTAATTGAGTTGTATACCCAAATGATGGAGTGCAACTTCTGCACCTCCGATTCCAAATTGACACTGCAGGATTCAAAGACCATAAATAAGGAATAAATTTAGAGAGCGAAGGAGGGCCATAACGAAAAAATAATACATGACAAACTTCAAGTTAAATGAGGCAACTGCAAACATTTTAATAGATTTTTATTATTAAATAATGAAATTTTCATATACTAGTGTTCTAAGCCCCCTCATTACATGATTTATTATTGTAAGCCCCCTCTAACTTATGCATCTAGAAAATAAAACTACAACATATTGGGATTGAGACAAACCTTATAGAACAACAACAGCTAGGAAGGATCACTTTCCAACATCTGTTGAATACATCTATTGGAGGACCTTGTATTCATGAGCTACACCTTGTATTCATGAGCTACAAATGTATTCAATAGATGTTGGAAAGTGGTCATTCCTAGCTGTTGTTGTTCTCTAAGGTTTTTCTCAATCCCAATAGGTTCTAGTTTCATTTTCTAGATGCGTAAGTTAGAGAGGGCTTGCAATAATAAATCATGTAATGAGGGGGCTTAGAACACTAGTATATGTAAATTTCATTATTTAATAATAAAAATCTATTAAAATGTTTGCAGTTGCCTCATTTAACTTGAGGTTCATCCTATATTATTTTGGTCATTATGGACCTCCTCCGCTCTTTAAATTTATTCCTTATCTATGGTCTTTGTATCCTGTAGTGTCAAATTGGAATCAGAGGTGCAAAATTTGCACTCCATCGCTTGGGTATACAACTCAATTACGTTGTCTCCAAAAAATTGTGACTCTGATGCCTACAATTATGTTTCTTAGCTATTGTGAAATCTGCATTTATGTTTCTTAGCTGTCATGTTTATAAAGGGAGACTTCATACCACGCTGCACTCAAACTTCAGTGAGACTTCATACCACATAGCATCCGTAGATTACGTTCAATGTGTTATTTACGCTTGTATTGGTGGGAAAACTCTTGAAAACATGCAAAAGAGATTGTAATCAACCATGTTGTTTACATGACACATGTAGTTTACCTCCAACATAAATCAGCGTTGCATACAAATTTGTGGATGCTGCACGATACAAAGCCTCGCTCAAGCTTGAAAATGATAGTCAATCCATAGTCAAGGTCAAGGAACAAATGGAATAACCAAGAAAACACTATACGTTAAATCATGTGATTGATAGTTGATTGGGGCTCACCTGAGCCATAAACATGAAGAATTATTCTAAAAAAAGATGTAAACCATATATATGCACACTTGAGGCAAAGAGAAGTTATGTCATATCAATATTAAAATATTAGTTACAATATGAAAATACTAAACTAACTAATTCTTGAGTTCATCTCTGCATATGGTCGCAACAAAGATATGTGATTACAATACAGAGAAGGCATCGTAAAAATATAATTTCAGAATTTGCCCTAGCCTGACATGTTTTGCACTCAAATCCTTCATTGTGAATAAGTGGAGATGGGTAGATAGATGCAGATGAGTTGTCATCGACCCAACTAAAGTATCCGCAGCCATTATTTCCCTATCATACCCATTCTACATTAGTTTTTATATTATAATGAATAGTATTTACATTAGAAAATTTAAATATATACACATTAGCAACCTTTTTTCTATTTGGGCAGAACCAAAATTGTCATCCAGGGTTGTTCGGTGTTCGTGAAGTCTTCAACAGACACTGCCCACCACCACATTGACAGTTTGGCACATTGACAAGAGTCATTGAGCCTATATCAATAATGTACCACACCATCATTGCTACATTTATTATTTTTATATGATTATTTTTATATGAAATACACCAAGGAGTAGCATCAGAAATATTAACCATTTACAATAATGAAAAGTAAACCTAAATCAAATAGCTCATTTTTTTATCAACATGTGTAGTCTCCATGTATATGAAAAATGAAAGAAATATGAAGCTGAAATAAAATAGTGAACAAAATAGTATTCTACATAGAGGGAATGAAATATACCATCAAAAGAAGGTGACAAAATCCTATCACAAAGCACAGACATAGGAAATAAAAAAGGGATAAAAGACAAGAAATAAGAAAAAACATTACGACTATAGAAAAATAATGTATACTATAATAAAAAAAAGAAACACTCTTTGTCAACAATTTTCAAAATCATTAGAACTATAGAAAAATAATTAAGACTATACAAAATCAAATTTTAGAAATGGATGGTTCTGATGCTTTGCCATTACAACAATTGAGCATTCATCATTTGGTATTGTGTATTCCATTTAAGTATGTCAACAATGTTCAAAATCCTGTCACCAAGCACAAACAAGAAATAAGAAAAATCATTAGGACTATAGAAAAATCAAGTTCTATAAATGGACGGTTCTGATATTGCTTTGCCATTACAAAAATTGAGCATTCATCATTTGGTACTTCTTGGTGTATTCCATTTAAGTTTTTTAGTTGTCGTGTTTATGTGCATGTTCTTTATGTGTTTGGCTTCTCTCCCTTGCAAGGGATACGTCGATAGGTAATTGATTTGATAGTCTTTTTTTAGGATAGGCGTAATCATCCCTCCAACCTTAATTAGCAACATTGGTGTCCTATCATTGCACAAGTGCAAGATGATAAGATTCGATTCAAGGAGGGAAGAAAAAAAGGTCATTTTAACCTTACAAGGCAAGAGGAGAGACAGTCCAAATAATTCTATGGTGACTGTCCCAAACAACAGACAAATAATGGAATTGCTAACATGTTTTCTTTTCATGTTTCTAACAAGTTTGTTGCAAATAGAACCATCATTACAATAGAACCACTCTTTCAAGATATTCTTGGGCAAATCGATCTGGATAAAGAAAGAAGATTGATCATGGAAGATAAATAATTATGAATGATAATAGAAGATAAATAATATAATAATGATAGATGTTGATGAATATTATTAATGGATCTCAAATAATAACATATTGATAGATGAAAGAATAATTATTTCAGTGTCTACAAGCTCCATTAGCTAAAATCATGACCAACCAAATATGGTTGTGGTAGTTTTAATAGGATTATATATACACCAAACAAGGAATGTACGGGCAGGATCCCTGGTATGTACGGATGAGAACAGGAAATAAAAGATAAAAACTAGTTTGTGTGCAATTTGTGATTTTGGAAAGGTCTTAAGAGCCTTGTTTTGGATTCCATTTTCTTTATGCAATAAGGTCTCGTTTGGTGCATGGAATACCAAATGTTAGATATAGTCAATTCTAGAAGATACAAATTCTGAAAATGATTCCTAGAATATGAGATGACCTGTTTGGTTCACCTGGAAGATGACTAAGAAGATGCATAAGGAATTTTAATTCTGTAATTTAATTTCTTTAAATTCATGTGTATACATCTATATATATACACACATACATTTGTGTATATATACATATATGCACATGCATATATATACACATACACACATGTGTATATGTGTATACATGTGTGTATATGCACACATATATACACATATGCACACGTGTATATATACATACATACACATGTGTGTGTATACACACACATACACACATATACAATCATTTAAACATGGACAATGACTAAGTATTGTGACCTCTCAAATAAAGATTGAAGATTTAAACAAAGTTATGACATTTTTCTTACGACAGACAACCCTAGGAATAGATTCTGGCAAGTTTTAGTAAATTTGTCATAACTTTCCATATACTTAATAAAAAGGCACCAAACTAGTTCCAAAACAAATTTAACTCTCCCTTCAAAATCTTCCAATATACTTCTAGATTCATTCAAATAAAACTCCAACATAAATGTGTCTTGGAACAACATAAAAATGTGCTACTAGATTCATAAAGATGTTCATGAAAATAAGATGAAAACTAGTTCCAAATCCAACTATATTATAATTGGATTTTTATACGAAGTCAAGCTAAAGGACTTGGTGAAGACACCTATACTGGTGTTAATGTCAAAATGAGTCATGTCTATAGGAAAATTGAAGCCATGATGAAGTATCAATTCTCCTTACTAGAAAATAAAATCCATGAATCAATGATAGTCATGAATCAATGAGAATATGGTTAAGTAGCATAGATTTTATGAAGATGTCTTTTGGTTCTTGATTGTCCTGTACAGGGGTTTTGCAAGATCATGTTTCCCTTTTTTGTTCAAGCTATGTAAGATTAGCTAATGGGGACCGATGATGATAGGTTTTGAACATTCATGATCCTATGGTCTACGATGACAAGGCAAGAGAAAGTGTTTGGGATCACAAAAAAGGATCCATGTAGGGAAAGCTAGGGAGGATAGGAGGGATAGAAAGACAATTATAGGTTTCCACATGGCAATCAAGTTGCGGTTGACCAAGTGAATTTTGAGTGGGAAAGTCAAAACTCAAGGTGGAATTGATTTATCAAGTAAGACAACATTTTCGAACAACTTGGAGTGTATTGATTTCAATTAACTCAATACTCATGGAAGGTAACTAGCTTTGGAAGCCTATTTGGTAGGTGTAGGCGTGGGTAGGATGTATGTAGAGTTGGTGTTGGGAGACAAAGTATTATAGTGAAGTTTTTTTTATCAATAAAACTATATTTATTCTCTGTAATTTACTCTTTGTCTCACAGTACAGTCTAGGAATAGTGAGTTCCTAGGATGGATTGAAACATGTTTGGGATTGGTTCTCAATGTAAAAACATTGTATTAGTTATTGCTTACCTTTCCACGCCTTCTTTTTACTATTTCATTTCATTTTGAATTAGGAATATTGGACTGGTATTCCTAGGACAACGACTGGTAGGGTACAGTCAATTTGGTAGTTTGAAGTTTTCTTTATGATGTTGTTCGTTCAAAGTCAAATCTAATATGGATGGTAGGAGGATAAAATAGAATACAATAGTTGTTAAAATAATGTGCTTTGGGCCACCACAAAATTCATGCCTTAAATTATTATTATTATTATTATTTTCCTCAAACAAATGTATTGAGAAATCAGCAAGTGTATTTTCCTAGCAAGAGTCAGAGAATCCAAATATAATAGCAAGCTCAAAAAAAAAAAATTTGAAACTATGAGAAATCTTGAAGTAGATGTTCAATAGTTTCTATATAACCTCTACATTCTATAATATACCTATGAGAGCTCTACCATCCACTTCTTTGAAGTGAATCCAAAGTTAAGACTTTACGATTAAGAGAGAGACACAAAAAAATGTCATTTTAAAAGGAATGTCAACCTTCCAAATTTGTTTCCACCACAACATATCTTTCTATTGAATAAAAAATAATATAGATTTACTTGACCAAGTTTCGTAATAAACTTCAATCAATAATATTTACTACCACAAAAATTAGTCCAATATATTAAGTTTTGATATTCATGTATGTTTTCTAGTCAAAATATCCATATACTCATTCCACATAACTTTGTTGTGAGCAATGAAACCCAAAAGACTCCCTAATTCATCCTTGTATCTAGATAATGGTAAATGCATGATCAATAGTTTATGGCATATCGTAGCATATCATAAAATAATGTAGGTAAAGTATGAGGCTAGCCAAAAGAATAAAATATGTTGGGGGTAATTAGGACAAATTATCTAATTAGTTATATAAAGGTTCTTTATTCATTTATTCTTTGAACATAGGAGTGCAATTTAGATTGAGTTTTATTCAACATGTGTTGTCTCATTCATTATAATATGGACACTTGTCAAGCTCTCTTTTGATCTTCTTGTAGTATTTCTTTATTTTTTAGCACACAAGACAACAAAGTAGGGGGAGTTGAATAAATTGTATGATAAAACCTTAAATTTTTTACTACTTCATATGTCAAAATATTTACTTCATGAATCAGCAACAATGTAACAATGAAAGAATAACGAATTCACACAATTGCACAAGTGAACACTATATTTATATGAAAAACCTAGCTAGGGAAGAACCATAGTGAGAAAAGCCACAATATAGAATAATTTACATAAATTATTTTACATCTAAAACACAAGGAAGAAACTACTCCCTAAAATAATGGCTTTATGGTTATACCAAAGATATTTTAGTACTCAATTTTAATGATAAAATTTAGACGAGGCTACAACCTTAAAATATTACATGAAAATATTACATGAAGAACAAAAAAATATATCCACCACAACAAATGTGTACCATTAGCAGCCTTTATCACACTACTTGAAACTTCAAACACTTTTGAATGTAGATACCTTCAGCTCATTTCTTTCAATAATCATTTGGCATTTTTCTCACACACTTCACAATCAAACACACTTCAAAAAATTTCTCACATTCTAAATGATTTGATCTTTCATTATATCCTTTGCATGCTCAAACAAACTTTTCCAAGTCAGCCACAATAAAATGTATGAACATGAAATGTAAGACGACCAAATATGTTGGCCCCAAAAACTTATACGATGAAGGGAAAGTGAAAGATAACCAACCCTAGAGATAAATGAAGCCCAAAACATATTGACACACTTCTCAAAGCTATTGTAAACTTCAAAACAAATCTACAATCAGTTTAATTCATGCAAACAAACCTCTTATCCTCTTAATTATTTAGTTCAATCATCAAATAGTACAAAAATGGAATAAAGATGTCATCTTGACCATAAAGGAATATCATATGATATTAAACATTCCTTCAACACCATCAACACACTGTCACATTAATTAGGCTAGTACAAATGTATTGAAACTAAGAATTCTATCACCATATGCAACTAATCAACCAATCTTTGAGATGCCTATCAATTAGAGTCATAGTTATTGTTGTTAAGTTGAGAATATAAAACTTGAAGGGAAGTAATTTGCAGAAAATATGAGAATATTCCCCAAGTTGTAAGAGGAAATTCTAAAATTCTTAGAAATGTAGAGAATATATTATCTTCTAAGATCTATGAGCACAACTTCCAAACCACATAAAGATAATTAACATGGACCGATTTCCACAATCCATTAAGATAGGCATACAATGTTTCTGGATTCGATTGTGTGAGTTATTTTCATCAATGTTTTGCATCACACTCTGTGATCGATCATCAGGAATAGTAGAGAGTGTGAGAATGGAAAGTTTCCATTCTCACACTCTCTACTATTCCTGATGATGGATCACGGAGTGTGATCCAAAATATTGATGAAAATAACTCACATAATCGAATCTAGAAACATTGTATGCTTATCACATAAAGATATCTTCAAGAAAAGAGAAACAAAGAAAATCCATGAGCTACACAAAGAACATGCCTGGCTTGACACCAGTCAAATGGAAACTGGTTTGCTTCAAGGATGAAGAGTTTTGGTGATGAAGTATGTAAGGGGGGAGCATTTATGAAGTGTTTATGCAATTGTTTTAATTTGGGAATGAGTTTAGAGGACTGGTTCAACAAACCCTAGGAAGTGGGCCTCTAGGAGTGAGGGTTTAGTGGCTAAGGCCATAGGTGAAGGGTGGAGACTTGGTTTGTTGAACTAGTCCTCCTAGGGCATTGCGCGACTTCCATCTCCCAGATTTTTGATGATTCAAACCCGAATGATCACAAAGAGAATCGTGCGGCTAGCAGATACCCATGGTGGAGGTGCGAGTTATGCCCAATAGTTATCTATCAATATGCCACTAAGTCTTCAAATAATTTTAACCAATGTTCTCCAGCACTTTCAACTGTCACAAAGACCCTCCAAATCTAATTGATTAGGTTAGATTAGGATCTATCTGGACTGCTTAAACAGTGGGTACCGTCACTGGTTACAATCACGAAGAAAACTATAGTGTTTCACAGATCCACGTACCCGGTCTATGACTCAATTTCAAAACCTTCCAATATTATACTGCTGCAGAAATATTTTCCTTTCTCTGGCTAAATACATGGCTTATATTTATCCTAGGGTTTTGTCCAGGAAGCAACTCGACAACCCATACAACTCTGAGTGTTGGGTGTATTATGATACATTACCCTAATTTAACTTTCATCCAGTGGCATTAGAAAACCAATGGACAAAATAAAAATTAGGGCCGTGATTTCATGATAGGGCCAAGGACAATGGCTATGCTTGTGACCTATCAGAAAATCACTTTGTTTTGATAGTGCTAACCAAACTGTGACAATTTGAAATCTGAGACTGTAGGTACATATTTGTATTTGCTAACAAATGATAGACTGTGAATAAAAATAAAGAACACGACTGCCAACAACTAATTCAAGAGTTTCAAATAACAGTTCCTAAAGTGATTTTGTAGAAAATAATCATTCTATCTTTTGAATCAATAGACTATGTATAATGAAACACCTAGCACTGATCAAACAAACACTCTGTGGACATATCAAAATGTTTCTGCAACGACATCCAATTTATCTATCTATTACAATGACTAACCCTGAGCTAAATACATGGCTTATATTTAGCCTAGGGTTTTATCTAGGAAGCAACTTGACAACCCATACAACTCTGAGTGTTGGGTGTATTATGATACATTACCCTAATTTGTCTTTCATCCAATGGCATTAGAAAACTAGTGGAGAAAATACAAATTAGGTTCATGATTTCATGACAGGGTCAAGGACAATGGCTATGCTTTGTCATTTCTGGAGCGACATCAAATTTGTCTATCTATTACAATGACTAACCCTGAGCCTGAAACAAAAAATGGCATATTCAAAAGATAACCAAACCTTCTTCGAAGATGGAAATGAAATGAGAAATTTGTCCTCCTTCGCGCACTGTAGTCATCCTTCAAATTTGTCCATAAAAATGAAATGAGAAATGAAACTTTTTTAAAAAATGTTATGCCCGTGTATTGGTCAAAATTTCGACCAACACGGGCATGGATTAAAAAAAAAGAAAGATTTCCTTCTATAATCCGACCAACTTAAACCTTTTTAATTGATGGTTGAAAATATTGGTAGAAACATAAGGTCAAATGTACTAGTGTGACAATGAATAATACTAAATTTAGGCATATGTCTAATGCCTTTTTTGACTAAATTGTTTAACAAAATAAAAACCCATTATAGATTACAATGTGTAAAGTTCAAATATGTAATTTTAAAAAATATTTAATTAATTTTACTATATTTGTATCAATTGTTAATCAAATTGATCCATAGACTTCAAATATCAAGTTTTTCTAAATTTTTAATAGCTTTTTACTTTTTACATTTTTTGTAAAAATAATGATATGACATCAATCTGCACAATTCTTTTCACAATGAAAAAATTCAAATAGTGATAAGTTTAGGTCAAGTTATGGTGGTCGTACAGGAGAGGTTTTTAAAACAAACATTAGAGTTAATAGAAAATAAGAAAATAATTACACAAAAATATAGTAATTAATCTTTTGTGTCCTGGATATCATTTTTCAAAAGGATTCAGAACAAAAAAAATTAATTTAGGTCAAAATATGATGATTGTGCACATTCATGGTATGTTCCTAAAATAAGTTTTTAAAAAAAGTGGTTTCTGAATATGCCTAGTGAAAACCAATTTTTACCATGTGGGTATCGAAATAAATTACATATTTGAAAAATATACTCAAAGTGCTACATTTTATGTTATTGAACTTTTTTTGGGAGTCAATCTTTAAGTGTACTAATTTTTTAGATCAATTGTGACAAAACTTGAAAATGGGGGAAAATATTCCACTTTAGGCACTTTTTATGGACTCAACTTCTTGTATGAACTCGAATATGATATTGTGTAAGTTTGGATTTCCTTGGTGTATTACATTCATTTCTAGATTTTGTTGGTAGAAATTTTAGTATGAAATTAAGTTTTAACATCTTTTGCTTATAACATTAATATCTATGTTCTTTTTAAAATTTGGGCTCGATAGAGAGTTTTGTTGCTTTGAAAACAATGGTGTAGGATTTATATAATAGTGAACCTATAGGTAAACATATTGCTTATTATTGTGGGGAAAAATTGGCAAATTCATTATGTTTTTACCTTATCATTCTCCCCATTCACCAATTTTAGTAGAAGGCAAAAAATAGGAGTGAACTTAGGTTTATTGGTGTGAACATATAATTGGAAAAAGAGGTGAACTAGTAATGTAGGATAATGCAAATTTTACATTCCCCCTTGCCATTTATTTTATGTTTCAAATTTTACAAAAAGCCTAGGGATTTTTATAACCATTATCTTCCTATTTCTTTTTCTTTTTATAGGAGCTAAAAAATGTTTTCAGATTTTAGCTAATGACCATTTCATTCTAGACTATTTTTGTGTGATATCTAAAAAAATAATATTGTGAATGATTTCTTTACCATTTTGGAGATCTCTTGAAATGCTATATCATTTCTTAGAAGCTTATAATCTTTGAATGTGATCTCCTTAGTTTTATCAATGCTTCATGAGACCTAGTCATTCTTTCCCTAGACCTAGTGGTCAGTGAGTGATGATGTTTCCATGGGTTATTTAATAAATAAAAGTTTCTTAAGTGAATGGGATTAAAGTAACATACTTAATATTTCTTGATTATGATGTATGTTCATATAATTTAATGAAAAAAAAGTGTGTGCTAATGCTTATATGCTTCCTTTCTAAGTGAATTTCTTCTCCTTTAGTTTATCTTATGCACATCTAGGTGTTAGGTGACATATACCATATCATTAGTTTAGGGTGATGCCCTATATCCCTACCATTCCTCATGATGGTTTGAGGTTTGCCATTTATTTTTTGTGTACATGTGTATCATTTCCTTATGCATTGGTGTGGTTTTGTCTCATCTACCATTATCCTTAGAGCACATGCATGAATCATGACATGTTTTCATTACTATTGTTAAATGTAAAAAATAATTTATTTATTTTTAAATCTAGTCAACACCCTTGATAAATTTTAGGAATTATATATGGTATTAAAGACTTAGGCTGCAACACCAAGAGACTTGGGAACTGTTCATGCTTATACTTGTGTGTGTGCATTTTGTTAAAATTATATGTGTGTTGATTTTTGTTACTTATTTTGTGGATGAAAACATCACTTAGATCTTAGCATAACTTTCAATATGGTTATGATTCCATTGGCAAGGAATCTCTAGAGATTCATAGTGAAGGATTACTTACAATAGGATGAGTTTAACCAGATGATGTGAGTGGCTTTAGATGTGCTTTAGATCATCTATTTTGATTGTTTTACAATAACTAGTAGATATGTTTACTTTGAGGTAGGATACTAGTCATTATAATGATCAACAAATTTATATGAGCCATAATAGTTCTAGAGTAGAGTAAAAGTATCGATATCATGAGGTTAGGGCATGTTGTTTGAAGTTTTTAAGAGTCAAGACATCCCATGAGGGATATTATCATTTATTTTTCCAAAATTTAAGGGTACCATTGAGAGAATAGAGGTAGAGGTATGGTTATTGGTCTTGAGTAGGAACTTCAAGGTACAACTATATGAGTGCAATCTAGTGGATCAATTTATTTTTTCACTTCTATTTGGTTATTCTTTCACGTGACAGTGCCAAGAAAAGTAAAAATATTGCTTCTCTTTTGTAAAAATCACTCATGAGACTTCATTTGAGAAGTTTCATGTGAGGTACCTATATTACCACTTTAGGTATAGTGTCAACTAGATGATTTCCATGATTTTCAACAATTAGATAGAGAAATATCTTAGTAACAAAACTATTTCTTTTAGAAGGTGACAGAAAGCAGATGTGGGATCATCAAAAGGGGAGAAGAGAGGAAGGCCTTCTTTCAAAATCTCTCGGGAGCAGGAAGCAAAGCAGAACATAGCAGATTGAAAAAATATTACCATTCTTGAGTTATGCTCTCCAACATTATAAATGAAGATCATATCTTGGAATATTAGAGGACTGAATAGTCCCCATAAATAGGATGTTTTGAGAAACTTAGTTAGAGACAGTAAACTTGACATTTTGCTTATTCAAGAGACTAAAATGACCAGAGAAAAAGTGGAAAAAAATCACCCTTTTAAGAATGGAGACCGTATAGGGAGTGATTCAGATGGTTCCTCTAGAGGGGTGGCCATTTTCTAGAATAAACAGACCATTAATTGTACTTTCATGTCTTCTGAGAAGAATATTATATTAGTTAGAGCTAACCATTTAAAAGATAATCTCACTTGGAACTTGATGAATATTTATGCCCCAAATATCAGAAAGGGTACAATGAACTTCTGGCAAAGGCTGAAAGAGATCCACAATAATTTTTAGGAGGAAATATGGATGGTGATGGGAGATTCAATACTCCCCTAAAGGATGAGGAGAAAATGGGTGGTATCCCCTCCCAGATAGAAAGAAGAATTGACCTTATGGAGTACATCAATGATGGAGCTTTTTTGGATGTTGAACTGGAAGGAATTGCCTATACGTGGTCCAATAGAAGAATGGGTAATGATCTAATCCAGGTTAAATTAGATAGAACCCTCTTATCTCATGATTGGATATCTAGGTATACTTGCACTTTATCTTCTTTGTTGAGAATTGGCTCTGATCATTTCCCCATAGCTCTTAATGCTAACTTGATAAATGGGAAAAAGAACATCCTGTTTTGATTTGAAAAAATGTGGATGGCCCACCCTAATCTGAAAGATAATATAGAAAACTGGTGGAACTATAATCAAGAAGGGGGAGCTATGTATAGAATTACTAAAAAGCTTAATACTATCAAAAGGAAAGTTAAAAGTTTGAACAAGGAGGTGTTTGGGGACATATTCTTATCAAAAGGAAGAATGTAGACTGAAATAAAGGAAATCCAAGAGAAAATCCAAAATGAAGGTCTCTCTAAAGAACTGAAAAGACCAGAGAATTCTCTGTTGGCTGATTTTCATCACATTATTTCCAAGGAGGATTCTTTCTCGAGATAAAGATCTAGAGCCTTTTGGCTCAAAGCTAGGGATAAAAACACTAGATTCTTCCATATGCCTACAATGAAGCATAAAGTGATCAACAAGATCTTGATTTTGACTACTAAAGATGACAACCTGGATGCACCTGATCAAGAAAAAATCCTCTCTGCTATACCTCAACTGGTTGATCTTAGAACCAAAAAATTCCTTCAAGCTATCCCTTCAGATAAGGAGATTAAGAATACTATTTTTTCTTTTGAAGGGGAAAAGTCTCCTGGTCCTGATGGTTTTCCTATCTTTTTCTTCTAGCAGTTCTGGGACATTATAGGCAAAGAAGTGCAGGATGTTGTTAAAGAGCTTTTTGGAACTAAAATCCTCCTCATGGAACTCAATGCTACATTTTTTGTGCTTATCCCTAAAAATCTTGGAGCTAATTCAGTTGATGCCTTTAGACCGATTAGTCTTTGTAATTCCTTGTATAAGATTATTTATAAAGTTCTGACTTCTAGATTGTTGTCTATCCTCCCTTCTATTATTTATCCCCAGCATAATGGTTTTGTCCCAGGAAGGCAAATTCTGGACTCCATTATTGTTTCCCATGAAAACATTCACTCTTTGGAAGCAACAAAAAAAAGGATTCCTGATGAAATTAGACTTGTCTAAAGCTTATGACAAGTTTGATTGGTAGTTCCTACATAAAGTTATTCATTCTTTTGGATTTGATATCAAGGTCATTAAACTTATTGATCAATTGGTTTCTACAATTTCTTCCTCAGTTATTGTCAATGGAGGGTCATTGATGTTCTTCAGACCTTCTAGAGGCCTCAGACAAGGTGATCCTATTTCTCCTATTTTTTTCTATCCTTGTTGAATGTTTAGGAAGGTATATTAATAAACTTGTTGGAGAGGGTAGTATTTTTGGTCTCCAGCCTTCTTCCTCTAGATCTTATTTCTCCCATGAAAAATTTGTAGATGATACTCTCATTATGGGGGAGGTTACGACAAAAGAAGCCAGAAACTTGAAGAAATCTCTTTCTACTTATACTGTTGTGTCTAGCTAACTCATTAATTGGACTAAAAGTTTTATTTTCTTTGTTAATACTCCCCAAGAGAGATAGAGAAAGATCTCCAAAATACTAGGGTGCAATATTGGAAGCTTTCCTTCCTCTTATTTGGGATTACCTTTATGTACTAAACCTCCTGAGAGTTTCTGGAATTATATTATTGACAGATTTAACAAGATGGCAGGTTGGAAAGGGGCTCTTTTTAGCAATTCTGGGAAACTCCAACTCTTAAAATCAACTCTTCAAAATGTCCTAGTTTATGCGTCGAGTCTTTTCAAGATTCCCCATAAATTTGTTATGATTATTGAAAAAATCCAAAAAAGATTCTTGTGGTTAGGAGTGGAAGAAAATAAAAGACTTAGTTTGGTTGCCTGGGAAAATGTCTATAAACCCAAAAGTAGAGGAGGGTTGGGTCTGGGACCTATTAAAATCATTAATAAAGCCCTATTGGCTAAAAAGTTATGGAGAATTTATGGGGAAAGAAAAGAATGGAATGGAATCATAAGAAATAAATATCTTTTTAATTCTAGCACCTTGGAGGATTATATCATGAATGGAGAAAATTTGAATGGATCTTATATTTGGAATAGTATAAGTTCTGCCAAAGATATCATCATAACTGGTAAGAGATGGAAGTTGGGCGATGGAAGGAAAATTGATTTATGGGAAGATAATTAGATTCAAAATGAGCCTCTTTCTAGTAATCAAGATTAGAAATAAGTTATTGATCTTTGTAAATAGGTTTTTGGGATCAAAGTCACGGATTAATGGCAAGAAAATAAATGGAAGAACCTTGGAGCCATATATAGAAGATTCATACCCCTCCAACACAAGTTGCAAATCTGGTGTATTGAGGAAAAATACTAGGACACAATTATGTGGGCCCCTAATTCTGATGGTATCTACATGGTGGCTTCTACATGTGATCTTTCCTCAATAAGGGAGGCTAAACCTCTATATTCACAAGTTTGGTACAAGCTCCTTACTCCCAAAATTAATTTATTTTTTTGGATCCTTGTATAGAATAAACCCCTTACCATTGATAATCTAGTTAAAAGGGTTTTTTTTTATCTTGCTAATAGATGTTGTCTTTGTATGGAAGAAGCTGAAACTTGTGATCATATAATGTTGCACTATACCTATACCTGTAGGGTATGAGAGATAATCTTTAAAAAGTAGAATCTCTGTTGGTTTCTCCCTTTTTCTTGGCTGGATTTTGTCAAACAATGGAGCTATCCATTTTCAAATGACTTGGCTAAAGAGTTTTGGAAGCTCATTCCTCCCCATTTTTGCTAGTGTATCTGGAAGGAAAGAAATAACAATTTTTTTAGGGAGAAATACTCTAAAGCTAAAGTTGTTGGTAACCAAATTTGTAGAGGGCTGGAGGAAAATTTCCTTTGTGCTATTAACAACAAAAATCATAAGAATAATCCTCAAATTTCTAAAGAGGATCTTAGAGACTGGAACTTTCCTCCTCCAGATTCCCACTCCTATCATCCGAGAACTACTGCTATGTGGATTGCCCCTCCGAGTGATTGGGTCAAAGCTAATTTTGACAGGGCATCAAAAGGCAATCCAGGAGCTATAGGTGGAGGTGGTATCATAAGGGACTAGAAGGGAACCTATGTTTGAGCTATAACTGCTCCTTTGGGAGTGCAATCGAATCATAGAGCTGAAGCTATGGTAGCACTCAATGTCATGATGTTGGCAGAAGAGTTGGGGTGTAAAAAGGTCTAGCTAGAAGGAGACTCCCTTAATATTGTTAATAATATTAAAGGCACAAGCAAATCAATGTAGACTATTGAGCATATCATTGACAAAATAAAAAATACAGTGTTGCGATTTGAGTCTTTTTTATGTTACCCACAACTTCTGTGAGACTAACTAGGTGGTGGATGGGTTGGCTAACCTTGGGGTTAGAAGTGACGTCACTAGTAAGTGGTATGGAGCGGATAAGATTAATGATGAGATTAACTCGATCATTAATCATGACATAATCAACCAAAAGGAAGGAATTATTAAAATTAATAATCACATTACATGAATTAATTTTGAATTGGAGTATTGACGAAGATGAAGTGCCAAGTGGTGATTAATTACCTTCATTACTCTCTGACCTCACATGCTTTCTAGATCACTAAAAAAGAGCTCTGGCTTATTTTTAACTATTCAAAGTTTTTTAATGTTAGCTTGATAGATTTGGAAAGACAAGATTTTGAAATTGAGATGATTAATCTTTCTGATTCAAGCACTAGGAAGGAGGATTTTAAGATGGGTGGGGATCTTAAGAGGGAGGAACTGATGGAATGCAAATGGATTCATGAAAAAGAAGTGTGGAGAAAGATTAAGAAGGGAAAAGTGCACCATTACTTGAAATAGTTGCATGGGAATGACAAAGAGATCACTAGGGCCTTTGTTGCAAGATGGGAAAAAGGAAAAGTGAACTTTACAGGGAACCTTTCTCCCTTATCTTAGACCTTCTGGCGGAGATCACTAGTCTTTCTCTTGAGGGCGTTCACTTTTATAAAGATAAGAAGGTGGGAAATAAGGCATATAAATACTTCCCCAAGACTGACGAAGAGTGTGCTATGTTGGTGAAAGGTAAATATGATTATGTTAGTCTGGATAACATTAAGCTCATTTGGGGTCTAGTTCTTAGAGTGATAACAGAATATTTTACCCTCGATGGAAGGTATTCCAAAGTCTATAACTATCATTTTGTGCTGGTTAATCACTTCAGGAATGATATTAGAGTGTCTTTTCCTTTTTTCTTGCTTAGATCCCTTAATAAGAGCATTGTTGATCATAGAGTGAGGGAATCCCCTATTTTGCATGAGGGCCTCATTCTTCTAATTGTAGAGTATGCTAGAGATCACATCCCTGAGCCGATCCCTAAATATGTTGACAGTAAAAAAAGGAAGAATCATGAATGCTCTTTGTCCGAGAAGAAGGATACTTCTGCATCTAACAAAAAAGCCCTAAAAAGCCCCTATAAAAAATGAGACCCTCTATATTTTTTATGAGGTTGAAGGAATGAAATCTAAGAATGACCAGGAGGTCGATTCTGAGTCTTCTGAGAATGTTGAAATTGTCAAAGGGGAGGAGAATAACAGAGACCTTCCGGGGAAGGATAAGGCTTCCATCTCTAATCCAGATATTGATAAGGAAGCTTTGAATAACCCTGTGACCGAAAATATTCACAACCAGGCCAAGGCTAGCTCTGAGGATTTATCTAATCAGATCAACAATATAATGGAGGCTTACATTGACAATGACAAGAAGAACCCAAGTGATATTCGGAAGGAGAAGAATAATGACAATGAGAATGAGAATGCAGATAATGTGGAGAATATGTCTAAAGAAGAAATTGATAATAATGAGAAAATTGAAGATTATAACAATGAAGAGGATAATGTGGAAAATCAAGAGCACATGTCCAAGGATGAAGCTGCTACCTATGAAGAAAGAGAAGATAACATTGAAATAACTGGTAATATTACTGAGGAGGACATCAGTAATGAAGATTTGGGGATTGCGGAAGATGAAATCCAAGTCAATAAAGAAATTGTTGGTTTCGAAAAGGAAGTTGTTAATGATGATGTGGACTATGAGGCAAGCTCTACTCCTTCTGAAAGCCCTAAGGATAACCTTGTTGATATGGGAGAGGATACTTAGAATCAGAGAAGTCTAGAGGAAGACATGTGGGATAAGGACTTCAAGGTCAAGAGAGCTATAAATATAACCATGTTGCAGGCTGCTAGAAATGAAGCCATGTATGGTTACAATATTGAAAAATGGATCCAAGATGACATTCAGGAGCTACGTACCAGATGCACAAAATTGGAAGTTAGGAATGCTTTGTTGGAGGAGACTATTGAGAAAATGAGAAATGATGCTGAGATGTATAAGAATGGTAAGGATGTTTTTTGAAAAGGTAACTAAAAATACTACCATGATGGAGGAAAAAATTAATAAGGCTATTGAAAATATGATAAGCCCGATAACTGATAAGATTAACAATAACTACACTATGTTGAGGAAGATGATCACCCTCTCTAACACAAGCATGAAGACAACTGTTGAAAGTATTAAAGCCCTATATACCCTGCTGGAAGGGAATACAACTGACATAATGATAGAGGATGATCAAGGGAAACAAGATATCTAGATGTCAGGCCTGTGATCTAGGACTAGATCCAGTACCAGAAAGAAGACTACAGTACATGCCAAAGATATTTCCAATTTGAGGGATTCTATCCAAAAAATGCAAAATCAGATGGAGGGATCTGAGGAGTTCCTCAAAATGATGAACTGACTCTATTACTGGTAGTTTTTTTGTTATAGTGCCCTACACTTTTTATTCTAGTGCTTTATTGTAATATCTAGGTTCGGTCCCCCCCGGTTTCTGTCTTCTTCTGTGAAAGACTATTGTCTTTTAGTGCATCTATGATTATTTTCTCTATGCTTTGTTAAAGGGTTTCAGGGCCCCTTCAAAACCTGCAGTTACCGTAATAAAAAACAAAACTATTTCTTTAGGTTAAAATATAATATGAACTATACTGCAAACAAGAAGCTTCTTGTAAAGTAGATTAGCTTGAGGCTTAAACTCTAGGGCAATGAGTCATATTTACACAAGGAAAACATACAATTCTTGTAATTATCATGGAGAAATTGAAATTGGTAGATGCAAACTTGGACAAAGGTTAAGGAGATTAAGACATGTCATTTCTCACAATACTTTGGATTTTAATGATCATCCCTATCCCCAACAAGGAGTAGTGTTACTATCACATATGTTCCTTCTAGGACATTGAAACAATGATATTATTAGAGCTTAAACTATTAACAAGGATCTCAAAAGGAGCACATGGTTAGGCTTGAGAGTATGATTTGACTTTAGCATTAATTTAAAAGTGGATAATAAATTGTGATTTAATTAAAAAATTTTAGTTGAGTAGTTAATGACCTTTTGATAGGCTATAAGAGACATTTTTTTTCTATTACCAAGTCGGGCTTTATGTGAGGGATTTTCCTTAGGGTACAATGAACAACTTTTCCTACTTTGAATAGTTGGAGAACCATTTTACCCTATACATACCATTCATATCCTAAGATCCATATTTTGAAGCCCGTTAATTATTATTATTGGTGACAAAGACATTTTGGTGGTGATGAGTGACACGATAAAAAATTTTAAGATATTTTTGTCGTTGAAAACTTGTTGGCATGATTATTGCACATTAATAATAGTTATGATGCGTAAGTGCTGGCATGAAAAATATGAGATGCATATTTATCATCCCATTGAGCTCTCTTTTGTCCTGATGATGGTTCATAGAGTGTGACC
The DNA here is from genome assembly GCA_027943335.1 of Chamaecyparis obtusa. Classification (NCBI taxonomy): domain Eukaryota; kingdom Viridiplantae; phylum Streptophyta; class Pinopsida; order Cupressales; family Cupressaceae; genus Chamaecyparis; species Chamaecyparis obtusa. The sequence continues at coordinate 1,375,082 of BSBK01002765.1, read as the reverse complement.
CGAAATATTGACTAAAATATCTATACACAATCAAGATCCATAATCACATGACAAATAATTATGGCACATGCCACTTATAAGAGATTGCATTAATGACATTGATTTATATCTATTGACTCCATGACTTTTGTTAATCACACATGTGCTAGGTTTCATATATTTCATCAATGTGACATGTCTAATACTAATTATCAATCATGATGAAACTCGATTATTGTGTTGAGAGTGGCTAACCTTTTATGAGTTATCATGATCACATCTTACCTACTTATGCTCACACACTTATCACTTGATTTGACCACATGGATTTGTATGCTTATATATGAAAATTATATGGTTTATGAGGCTATCCTTATTTCATGATTTGCCTATGCTTGAGATGACATTATCTCATGAAAAGTATCACCAATTTATGATATTATTCATTTGATTCATGAAAATATATTACTACAACCTTACATTTCATGCACTTACATGATTATCATTTTACTATTAGACACTTGCTAGACAATTAGTGAGCTTACATGTATGTTTTTCACACAATTTTTTTGTAACAATTTTTACACGCTTTTCATCACCATAGGATCCATGTTACTACACACTTCATTTTTATACTTTTTATTTGATTATCACATGATATAAAAATATTTGTTTTTGATAAAGGTAAGACAAGTTTTGAAGGGGCCCCGAAACCCTATACATAATGGTCACTAAAGATATTCAACAAAAGCCCTCTAAATGAAATGGGTCAAGACCAAAGAGAGGGTTTTACAAAAGGCACCCTCAACTTGGAAGAATCAAGCATGAAACAACCATCATGCAACCCATAAATAAAAAGAAATCCAACACTAGGATTTTCCTGGAACACCCTTCTGATGGGAATGAAGAGTCATATCAAACGAAGAGGAGGCCTTCTTAAGTTTTTTTCATTTCACAGCAGTCCAACCCTCTTCAAATCTAGCTGCCTCAACCTGCCAATGTAGAGTATCATCAGTCAAGCTAGAGAAATCTTGGCTTCCAACATAGGCAACCAGTTGTCTGAACAGGAGCCACAAACACTATACCACCAGGAGAAGACAAAAGTGGCACCTCCCCAACCAAGCTAGAAAATGAAACAACCGGAGAGATAGGAAGAAAATATCCATCATCCAGTGAGACCTACAAATTCCCCACCGACGGAAAACCTCCAGCAGAAGATGAAACCCTAGCCAAAGAAACTAGCGAGGGCTCAACAGACAACAATGAACTAGCAAAACCCTAGAATGACCATCAGCCTTTAAAGCCTGCAACTTCCTAGAAAAACCTCCATCAGGAGACAAAACCTTAGCTGAGGCTACCAACAATGCACCAGCAGCCAACGACACACCAGTAGTAGCATTACTAGCAACTTGCGATGCCTTCAAATTCCCAGAAAGATCTCCAGTGGGAGATAAAACCCTACCGAAGCACTAGCTACCATCATACTCCCAGGAGCAAAATCTTGACCAATAGAAGAGGGAGGGGCGACCTCCGTAGCCACTTGGGAGAAGCTATTCTGCAAAACAGGTTTCTTCTCCACCAAATAGTGATGATCCAAGGCACCCTTCCACCATGATGTGGCAGATTTCTTTTTACCCAAACCAGACTAAGTAGCCATATGCTCAACATTAAAGCATCTACGACATCTGAAGGGAAACCCTTCATAATCCAGGGTCTGCGTCCAGCTTCCTTTGGAGGAGTTGATCACTATCTCCGCAGGAAGACCCTTAGAAGGATTAATATCAACAAGAATGCGAGCATAAGTAGAGTGGTACATATTAGAAGAGGCACTATCTACTAGCAAAAATTCCCCAAGAGCATTACCAATCTCCTCATAAAGAGAATCAATCCAGAGATGCAGAGGTAAGTAAGGAAGACAGACCTAGATGGGGAACCGAGTGAAGGAATTTGAGATGGGGTTAAAATCGATATGCCAAGGTTTAACCATGAGCATAAAACAATCCTCCCAGCTGAAGAAATGATTGCATAACATTTTATTCCTATTCGAGGAATATTCAAACTTCGCAATAAAATACCCATAGCCAAGGGGAAGATATGCACCGTATCCTCAAGGATAGGCTCCCAGTGATGAGAGATCCAGTCATGAAGCTTCGGCAAGCTGGGCCAAAAACCCCTAAACCTGTAACTCAAGGCATGGACAGAGAAAATGAAGATGTTGTGAGCCATATCCTCCTCAACATCCAAATCCACCACAATAGATAAAGGAGAGGAGACATGAACAGGCCCATGAGAAACCCCCAGATTCAACAGTGCTACATTCCTAGAAGAAGCAGAGGGCTCAACAAAGACCAACCGAGGGCCCTTCACCCCACCCTCACGCTCGGGAGGAACAACAACTGAAACTTGAGAGTTTCCTGCATCCAACGACATTTGCGATTTCCCCGCCGATGATAGACCTCCAACATAAGACAAAGCCCTAGAACCAACAACTGACAACGCCCCAGCAGAAGGTGAAGCACCAGCAACTGGAGAAACCCTAGAAAATCTAGCCACTTTCGAGGCCTACAACTTCCCAGAAACACCTCCAACAGGAGACAAAGCCCTAGCCGAATCCACCGGTGCCACACCAGCAGCCAATAAAGCACCAACGACTGACGGACTCCCAACAGACAACTCCATCTTTATATAACAATATTTTTACATGCACATACATTTTTTTTAATATTGTGTGTGCTAGCTTAATTTTAAATATTTTTGGTTCTTTGCCATGCATCATTTCTCGTTCCTTCATTTCATTAAATCTATTGTATGTGACTAATTGAAAGAAGTGTACATAGTGACTAGTGATTTTATTCGTATGTTTTAACCTTGTAACTTATGTTATAGAGAGACTCATAATTGCACTTAGATGAATCTTGCTTGCACTATATGCTTACAATAAAGTATACTTCTTTTTCATTAAATCCCAAATAGGTGAAGTCACATAATGACATCAAATTTCCATATTACATTACTATAACTAAGAAGACTCTATTATCCACAATCAAAGTTACATGATTGTATTGAACATGCCATATCAATCTAGTGGAGTATTATTATATCACTTTATGTATAAACATACCATATAACTTAATTCTCTCTCTATCCACTTCTCATTTTTTTCTAAAGATAGTGATTATTAAGCTTGTATATTTAAGTTTATTTTGACTAGATGATAGATACTACTCATTAGATATCCCTTTCTCTATTTTCCAATTCTAATAAAGCATGCACACAAATGGATTGTTCAATACAAAATTATTTCAAAGAATGATTGTTATCTTATAAGGACTCCATATCCCTTCTCCATTTGAAATAAAACCTATTTTTCATGCATGATTGAGAATGATCACATACTTTATAATGTATGCTTATGTTAGGATTCACACACACATCATAGTGGGGGCAAAAATAATGGTGGAATTGGCAATGCTGATGCCATTTCTCATTTAGTCATGTGTCCACCTTGACGGGGAATACATATCATGTAATTATATATAAATATGTGGTGTAGTCTTGTGATATTATTTTCTCATGGTTTGATCCTCATCCATGCCTTGTTTCACACGATTTTTTTGTCATTTATTTGCACCCTATCCTCTTTTGATTTGGACTTATTTCCATATGCTTATCAACTACACATAATCATTATGCCTATGCATTCATTTCCTATCTTGAGATTTGCGCTTGATCCCAAGGATTATTCTTGAGCCATTTTAGATCTATCTTGAGAAAATTTAGATTGACCCTTGGATATATATATATATATATATATATATATATATATATATATATATATATATATATATATATATATATATATATATATATATATATATATATATATATATATATATATATATATATATATATATATATATATAATTACTCAATTCTTGCCTTTTTTTGCTAGCCTTTATGACTCAACTTGACATACATTTGCACAACCTCTTACTATGTGCTTAAATTAAAAGACATTCAATATAAAATCAATTCATGAGAGTTGAATACAAGGATAAATCATTAGTATATGTACCACTTTCTTTTAAAAAAATCAAACTCTGCATAATTTTTATCCAAGCCACCTACATGCTTAATAATATTATCTTCAATCATTCACTTAGAATCTTAACCTTGATCCCAAATGGATTCAATCTAGGAAATCTTAACCCTCACAATTTTCTCAAAGGTATTTTTAAGTACCACAATCTTTATGAGCACTTAAAAGTGGAGACTAGGTGAAGCGTTTTTAATAAGTCTACATTCAATGAAGTCAATTCTAAGAGTCACAAATAAATTCCACACTAGAAATCAATTTTGTATTTTTTGTATTCTCTAGATAAAAAGATGAGAGACTGGTGATTAATTCATAATTCTAGATGTGTTTAATATAATAATATTCATTTGTAAAAACCATTAAATTCCTTAACTTCAAAAGTTAAAATCTATGTAACATCAACATATAAAATCTATATTATTATTTCTAAAACTGATATCTTATCCATTTATATTTAGTTTCTAAAAAATCTCTTTAAATACAAATCTAAATTAATATTATAATTATTATGTACATTATATAATTAGTGAAAGGAATTTTATTCTCCCTTTCACTACTAAAAAAACGTTATTCTGCACTTAAAAAATCTATGTTAGACAAATGATTCCAAATGGTGGAATTTAACGTCTTCAGCCAATTGACCAACTCGCAAACCGACATGAAAATGAGGACAGCTTTTTTGAGCGGATTCCCACTGTCCCCTACGGCAGTTTATTTTAGCCTTTTTCTTTTGTTTTATTTTTGGACGGGATTCTTTTATTACCAATTGCGGAAAAAGAGAAAACATAAAAAAACCAATAATATACGAATAGGCAACAGGTTTTTAAAAAGCTTATGGTATAGGCCGCTTGTTTTGGATTACGGACTTAATTAATTAATTAATAATAATTTCAAATATAAACTTGGACGCTCATCACTTTCGGCGTTGACTGTGGCGGAGATTTCGAAAAGTGTAAGGTTTGGATATTTTCCATAGATCTTGGAGTTCATTTTCACCGTCCCGTAGAATAGTTATGTCAGTGAATTTGAGTCACTTAATATTATAACTTATCAATATTATTATAGAATGAGATCTCAGAGCCTGTGAAGAGCCGTACCAATTGTACTGTGACAAATACGGAGGAAGTCGATCATACTATGATTCTTTTCCTAAAATAGTTAAGATTTTCCGTATACATCGCATGTGAATCTTCTCCGTCCTCCACACTCTGTAACTTTCCAGCTATAAAATGAAAAAGGACAAACATGCCGAGATCTTCCTGCTGAGAAATGTAGATATTCGTTTGCCGTGATCGATTTTCTTGAAGCCGTCTGAAAAAACTTTGAAGACGATGAGGGCGAGGGGTACTGCAATCAAGGCGGCCATTAATGGCGGCGGCGAAGATGCGGAGGACGGTCCGCGCGGTGGCGGTGTAGGAAGCGGAGTAGGGTCGAAGAAGAAGGGCGTAGGCGTGAGGGCATGGCTGCTGCTCGACTCGTCCGGGCAGGCGCAGGTCGTGGAGGCCGGAAAACATGCAATCATGCGACGCACGGGGCTTCCTGCTCGTGATTTGCGTATTTTGGATCCTTTGCTTTCTTATCCGTCTACGATACTTGGCCGAGAGCGAGCTATTGTCATCAATTTGGAGCATATTAAGGCAATTATTACTGCGCAGGAGGTTCTTCTGCTAAATTCTAGAGATCCTGCTGTGGCTCCTTTTGTTGCTGATCTCCAGCGCCGGTTATCTGATGCGTCTAATACCCCAGCACAGCCGGTATGAGGCCCATTTTCGTTATATTTTTCTTTCCCGAGATTTCTTTATGCATGTCGAAAGGTTAATGCTAGCGTAAAAAATATCGCTTTAAAACATGAAAGATATCTGATAGTTTGGGCATGCGTAGCGCTTTTATTGATGCCAATGCACAAGAGTAAGCCTTTTTTTCCTGCCTTTGACTTGCAAAACTGCACCGGGGGCCTGAGGAAGATAAAATGATTGATGTACAGGTTAAAAATCTCCAGTAGGTCTTTACGTATGAAAAGAGTGCAGTTCAAATGGGTTGATGTCAAAGATGTCCTAGTCGACCTTAATTCAATCAAATATCTGAAAGCTTATTGCACGTAGGGTAGACAACATAAGCAGGTTGAGAGAGAGGGGGGTGGGGTGGGGGTGCATGTGGACAATGTTTTAGTGCAAATTCTCCTCTGGGCGGTCATGATCAAGTAAGCCCTGCTGTCCAAACCCTAAAACATAGTATTAACCTAAAAAATTGAGAAGTGATGCCGTAACCTATGCCGTATCTTTCCTCTGCTATTTTTTTTATCGTAGAGTTGCTGAACAACATTTCCTCAATTCGCAAGAGATGCCAGACGATATTGCGGATTTCAAATAACTTATTTTTTCTTAATAATTTCTCTTAATAGTAGAGTGGTTTACATTTGTCTTTTTCTAATAAATTTGGTGTCTTATTTTCTCCATAGTCTATTTACTTCTCTAGCATGAAAGCATTCGCTATGGCATCTGAAGTTTCATTGATTATTTGCTGATTATTGTCTGCAGTTCTTTCTTCGGCTTATTGAAATGTCAACTCAACATGTTTGATATTGAGGTAATGTTTGTTGCTATGTAGAAAGTTAAAAGCATTTTCGGTATAAAATAGTATCTTTATACTGTTTTTAAGGCAGAGCTGCGTCCCATGAAATTTGGGCTTGTCTCCAGCTTATCTCCGAATCATGTTCCTTTGTCCCTTGCACCCCCCTTTACATGAAACTCTGTGAAATATTGAATCAAGTTGATAGAGAAGAACACAAGAAAAAACATGTTCAAGACTGCTTTCAGTGGAAGAGCAGATGGCATGCTTTTTAGGCTGTAATAACAAATATAGGAACTGTCTTGAAAGCGCTCGAAGTTAGGGTCAAAAGAAAGTTATACTAAGAAATGCAATCCTTAAAAGAGAAGACCAAACGAAAAAAATAAGCTATATGCTCGAAAATTTAACTTCAGTAACTTTAAAACATAGATTTCAAGAAAAGTCCAAAGGGTTGAGTTTAAGTGGTTAAAGCATTGAGCTCTTATTGTGCAAATCCAAGTTCAAATCTCAATGGGACATCTAACATTGAATTCTAAGTTGTGACTTTTGGTCTTCTAATGTGGATAGAGGTGGTTTCTAAATAAGTGGATTTCTAAGTTGTGACTCTTGGTCTTCCATAGTTGGTTTGTAATGTAGTTGCTCAAAAGGAGCTAATATTAGTGTCATGGTCGTATTCGCAAGAGTGTGTATTGCTCCCATGTTGATGCTTGTATGAGTAGACTATTTGTAAACGGTTATCAATATAAAAAAATTCTGAGAAAAGAAATGAAGATAGTTTAGCCCAATGCAAGAAGGCAAGCACCCTGGCGATTAATAAAGACTACACCCCCTAACAAAATTTAGGAAGGAAGACAAGGATGATGATGCAATATTCCTTGACTTGGCAAATTTATTGCTATTGAAATACCTTCAATCCCCTTAAAATTAAATATTCTTACTAGAGCATTGTATCAAAGGCAAGTTCATAGCCAACAATACAATTTTAGTTTTTAAGAAATCTGTAAAACATCATTTATAGAACTACAAAATATGAGATGAATGCAAAACTTTTGAATATATTTCAATCAAATTCTCAATAAGTTTAAATGGGACAATAGTTCTGGATAGACATAGCATTGGATACAGAGATAGACTAAACTTAATTTTGGAATATATCACATCAAGTTGCTTGAAGGATGATCTATATGGGATCTCCGAGGAAAGCTCATCATAAGATTAAGGCATTCCAGTAGGTTCCGGGCACCAACATCAACCCCAGAACTCAACAGGATGAAACCATCAGTTTTGAATAGGCAGTGATTTTGGAACTGTTGTAATGTCCCCTATTGGGACTTTACTCAATTTGCCCTATAATTCCCAAATAAGATGTGGATGATGTTAGGAAATGTGAATGTCAACTTATTTCCCTGATATAGAGCCTGCAAGAAGGTTAGTTTTAAAAGATAAATAAACATATAATTCAGCAATGTTACAAGTGGAATTCTAATACATTATTCAGACTGTATATGAGGGATTCCTTTAAAGTTCTACCCAAACAACCCATTGTCACTATGGAGCACCAGTTGGAAGATCATACGAGGCGCCTTGAGCCATTTCACCCAGCCCAGGAGCACGGAAAGACAACTGTCATCCAGCCTCCCAGCCCCACTTGGGGTATCTCTAACAGAATGGCTTCCTAACTACTTGCATTACTTGTATGTACCATATCTCCCCTCCATAATAGGACAACATATTGGTTGTGGGATGAAAGGAATCATCTCCTTCCTTATACATGCTTAATTCACTAGCAATTATGCATATACTAGAAGTAATAAAATATCTACATATATCAAATGAAAGGCATCTAAAAAATTAGCCCAATCATGTAATGCATTATACTTCATACCAAAATATCAGATAAGTATATCAACTGCTTATTGCCATTTATATCTGCTGAGTTTGCAGTACATATTTAGATTGATTGCTGACTGATTTTATTCTCTGCTTGGATGCCCTTCTTGAATGGCCTGTTCTCCCTTTATATCTCCATTTGGAGGAAGTCATGTCTTTTCATGACACCCCTTACCTTAGGCAAGGGTCGCACCTTTCAAAGCTGGGCACCCTCATAACAAATCCAGTCGGCTCATTTAGAGATTTGAATATTGTTTATGATGTTCCCTTAGTCTAGTCAGCATTCTTTTCAATTACTCTTCGGAATTGTTAATTTACTTTATTTGGGTTGGCCCCTTGATTTCATTTAATTGCATATACTTAGTTATTGAAGCTGCAATCAGGGCCTATGAAACAGCGATGCATTTGTCATGGCAATTATAATAAAGATAGTAATCAGTGATAAATAATGAACAGCAAGCTACGACTAGGGTTTATGATGGGGACATGACAGTCCGCCTTTACCAAGATTGCTTGATTCTCCAGCAAATTTTAAACTGGGATGATTAAGTTGATTTAATAGGAAGAGGGATTGATCTTCACAATTTCTTTCTTATTATGAAAATCTATCACAGAATTCACTTCTGGTGCACTACTCTGATATTATCACAAGTTACTAATTTGAAAAAGTTAGCCAAGACATTGAAAATTGCAAGAGTGAGCTTTCCACATATTAAGATGAGGATTAGAAGCACGATACACATTCATGGCCTAAAATGTAGTGTTCTTTTCTGAATGAATTCATACCTTGTTTGGTTCATTTTTATTATTCTTATATTAGACGGAGACCAATTGGAGATTTCCAAAATGCTTCTCTTTCATATGTATGATATTAGTGACCTTGAAAAGATTCTGATCATTTATCAAGCTGTCTCTAATGAAGTCTGTGTAGGTGGGTCTGTGTTATGTGTACAAGTTCATGTATCCCTTTGTATAAGTTGTTTGGGCCATTTTATTTCTTCCATTGTCCCCTTTAAGGTTTATGTTAGGATTTCTTCAGAAAGACAGGTTTTGATACAAACATCCAGGGTGTTCAGCACATGGGCATAGAGACAGATGCTATATTATTTATCTGCTAGTTCAATCACTGCTGTATGACTACTCCATGAAAGCTGAAATCTAATGGGCTGACAAGCATGGCGTATGCATATGATGGGAAACTGCTAATCGTGTCATAGCATTCCCAAAGCAAACACATCATACATTTGATATTTATAAGGTGAACCATCTGATGACAGCATACAATTTCTTTGTCTTACAGCTTTTTACCATACTACCTTACTTGTGGACAATTAAAACACAAACAATGGAAACAGCAGAGTAATCTCCAGTTATTCTCATATTCTAGATCAAAAAATGAAACCAAACATGGAGCATACATAATGAAAACACAGTATACAATGTATGAAGACAGAACATACACAAAGTATACACATGAATATATGCAGACACAAAGCATACACACGAGTACATGCATTGTTAGGTCCTTCGTATCGACCAGATTGCATTCATTTATTTGTCTTTGCCCCGCAGGATGCCAGGATCATGATTTGATACCATTTGTAAAGTTCCCTATTGGGACTTTACTCAAATTGCCCCAGAAATCCCAGATAAGGCATGGATGATGTTGGGAAATGTGATTGTCAACTTAATTGCCTGATTTAGAGTCTGCAACAAGGTTAGTTTTAAAAGATAAATAAACATATAATTCAACAATGTTACAAATGGAATTCTAATTCACTATTCAGAGTGTATGTGAGGGATCCCTTTAAAGTTCTACCCAAACAACCCATTGTCATTATGGAGCACCTGTTGGGAGATAATACAAGGCGCCTTGAGACATTCCACCCAGCCTAGGAGCACGGAAAGGCAACTGTCATCCGGTCTCCCAGCCCCACTTGGGGTGTCTCTACCAGAATGGCTTCCTAGTTAATTGCATTTCTTGTATGTGCCATATCTCCCCTCCATAATGGACAGCATATTGGTTGTAGGCTTTAAAGGAATCATCTCCTTCCTTATACATGCTCAATTCACTGTAATTATACATATATTAGAAGTAATAAAAAATCTGCATATATCAAATGAAAGAAATATAACAAGTTAGCCCAATCATCATGTAATGCATTATACTTCATGCCAAAATATAAGATAAGTATATATACTGCTGAATGCTATTTATATCTGCTGAGTTTGCAGTAACTATTTAGATTGATCGCTGGCCGATTTTATTCTCTTCTTTAATTCCCTTAGTCTAGTCGGCATTCTTTTCAATTACTCATCACGATTGTAAATTTCCTTTATTTGGGTTGTCCCCTGATTTCATTTAATTGACTATACTTATTTATTGAAGCTGCGATCAGGGCCTATGAAACAGTGATGTATTTGTCACAGCAATTAAAATAAAGGCAGTAATCAGTGATGCATGACAACTATCAGGTTCCAATATACGGGGGGTTTTGTAATAGACAGTGAAAACCAAACTGCCAGTTGATGATAAGAGACAGTTTTATTCTGATGCGGAAAATGAGAATTTGAAGTGTTTCAGTTAACACCTAAGTCACAAGGTTCGAATTCGAATTCAAGTTCGGCAACCATAAAATTCGGATGAAGTTCGACAAGGATAAAAATTCGAATTAAATTCGCCTTATATAATTTTATTTATTTATAAAATATAAGTAATATATTGAATAAGATATCAAAATAGTTTATATTTTATTTTAAAATAAAAATTGCAATTTTTAAATAATAATTTTATCAACAACTATTATTAAAGATTAAAATGCAATTTGTAAATAATAACTTTATAAACATTTATTATTAAATATATTTTATATATGTTTATAAGATCCACTTTAATAAAATTATAATACAATATAATATCATTTTAATAAAATTATAATATAATATAACATAATATAATTTGATTTATTATTTTTATATTTTATAAAAAATATTTATAAACTGAAGTTTTAAAATATGTCGAATTAAAAAAGAAAAAAAATCCTACAAAACTAAAATAAAAACAAATCAAAAGGCATCATCTTTGAGGACACGGCGCAACATGGGAGAATTGGGAAATAAGACACAGAGAAATGCACTCACTCGGACATCTTTCCACGGATTTTAATTTGCCTGGACAGATTTCCATAGATTTCAATTCGCCTTGGACACAATTGCCACAGATTTCCGTCTCACTTTGACACAACACATAGCCTAGCGGAATCAAACTTTAGATTAGAAATGGTCGAATAGTGGTCATAAATTTATATAGTGCATGTTGTTTATATTCAGACAATATTTATGAAAATTGTGCGGAAAAGTCCCCGCCCACAACAAACCCGAAGAAGCAGGTGAAGAAAAGCCCCCTTTCTAACAAATTGACAAATTCAAAGAAACTTTATTGTAGAATATGGGCAGTGGAGGATTGCTCTGCTTTTTCCAAATCGATGAAATGAAAATGTTTATTATAGTAAGATTTGCGATGAAATTCACATAGTTTTGTCTGTTATTTAAATTTTTTAGATATCTATAATGTTTCTTTGCCTTTTCCAAACTCATGAAATAAAAATGTTTTTACGGTAAGATTTGTAGTGAGATACAAATATTTTGGTCTGTTATTGAAATTATTTTAAATTAGGCCTAATTTTCTTGCAAATAAATCAGGATCCAATTTTGCGCCGTGAATTTTCCTTTCCTAACATTCGAAACACTGGTTCAGTAATCTCACTCAAAAACTGTTTGTAAACAGCTTTTTATAGATAAAAAATGGTCGGGAAATCTGAAAATTAGCAGTTTTTGAGTGTTTAGTTTAATGGAAAAAACCGCCAGTTTTTCCGTGTGAAAAGAAGGCGAACTTTATCGATTTTTTTGAACAAAATTGAAATTCGGCAAAACCCGAACTTCATGGTTGATATTCGCCGAATGCTGTGACTTAGGTTAACACAACCTCTTTAAATTCTGTGCAAGAGGACTTCTAACACCTGTTAGTAGTTTTCCAGCATTCAATAAGATGTCATTTACAACCAAAAACAAGGGGAGGAGTAGAATTGAAGTTGTAGCAACAAAAAAGTGCAGAACTAGCTTAAAATGGAGAAATAAACTTGAAAGAGTTGATTCCTTGTATCTGTAGTTGTACTTATTTATTGGAGCAATACGGTCTAGTAGGAGTGTCATTGCCTCTACCATTTGGATTTCTCCTCTTGGGTTTTTCTAGGATAAAATCTTTTGTTTGTGTTGCATTTTCCGATGACAGTCCTCTATTTCTATTCATAACAGCACTCTAATCCCTCCATTTCCACCATCATTTGGCACAACCAAGTTGCATGGTAGTTTTAATTGTTTGGTTTGTTAATTTCTACCATAAATCAGAGCAATTTGGGTTCAAGCGAGTGCAAGGCCTTTAAAAAATACCTATCAGGGGTTCATTTGTGTTATTATTTGAATCAAAAATTGCTTCTTTGCTTCAGCCTCATCACCAGCAGAGGATATTATGAGAGGAATGATGGAATGAGTATAGATGAAGGTTGCTTAAATGCCAGAAAGTAGCATTCAAATTCTCTCTTCTTGTTTGTCTCTCATTTAGCAACTGTATGACCTTTCTGTATGTATAACAACATGTTTTGTCCATATAGAAACTAATGATATAAAACAATAACATCAGAAACTTCTGATAAATTTCTTCAAAGACAAAATATCATCAAATACCTTGAAATGGAAATATAAAATAAGGGCTATTAGTCTAAAACCCTTTCGTTATGAAATAAACTAGCAATAACTTTACCAGTTTGTATTATTTATGTTTCCTGTATTTTTAACTTAACTCTGACCGGATTTGTTTTACTGCATAAAGGAAGGTGGAAACAATGACATGGATGTGGATCTTTCAAAATCTGGCATGACAACCTTGTTATCAAGGGGTGCTAATAATGAAGAACTTCCACAAACTGTGGATGAGAACTCCTTTCCAGAGAGACTTGATACAAAATATAATTATTTGAAGATGGAGACGAATGCTTTTGAAGATGGTCCAAAAGTTTTACCATTTGAATTTAGAGCATTGGAAGCTTGTCTTGAAGCTGCATGTAGCTGCCTGGAGTCTGAGGTATTTCATGTTTCTTTTTACCAATAGTGTAAGACAACATTATGAGTATTTTTGAATTTTTCATTTATTTTGCAGCACAAGTTTATACCACATCATTCAACAAAGTTTTTCATGTTATTTTCAGTGTTAAGTGCTAATTAGAGCTCTATAAGCATCAAGCGACATAGATTTAGAATCACATGGTTACGATGAGATTACAGTACAGGGACAAGGATCACATCCTCCCCTCACCCACATTTTCCATTGACTGTTGTGCTCTAGTTTGAAATGGCATTTCCATCTGTGCACCATCTGGCATTTCCAGTTTTATAATGGAAGTAGAGAATATTTTTAACTTAAATAGCAAAATCAGAAACATGATATAGCTACCAAGGTATAGTAGCATTGAAAGTAATTTGTATGCCAAGCCAATACACACAATAGTATGTGAATATTTACATATATAATATATAAATACATAGAAATTTTAAATTTATGAAATAATGAATAGGTGAAGAGGATTGCATGGTTCAAAACTCATGTATGAGATGTATGAGGCTACGTCACCTGTCAGTATATAGTCCTTTAGAAGGTCATTGCATTACAATATAACCCTTGATATCTATCTAGATTAATCAAGTTTATAAAGTTTACAAAGGCTTCGGCCTTGAAGTATACGAGGAAGGGAAGGGCAAATTGTCCAAAGGCTAGAGAACATTGCCTTTTTGCTGATTATGGACCAAGCCTTGAAGAGACTTCATATGTCATTGGGTAATGCACATGCCCATCCAAGTTTAGTGCACAATCATCTCTAGTACTCTTGCACAAAGGGACAGCCTAGCAAAAAATGGTTAGCATCTTCCTTGTTGGCTTTGCAAAGGATACACCTAGATAGCCCATTTCTTGCAATCTTACTTGCTATTAAATTTTTTTTGCAATGCTTCCCATGTGAATGTTCCAGCTTTTGGGAAACATAGCTTATGCCAACAAAGGTGTAGAGGCAGGTTGCTAATTTCTTGATTATGTTCTAATGTGTGGTAACCATCTTTGGCATTGTTTTGCCCAGATTTTGCACCAATCCACTCTATCCTATCCTTACTAGCTCTGGTAGTAATCAGTATGTTCTTTAGAATTGCCTCCAAACTCTCCACTTCAGCGATAGGCAGCCCCATCCTACTAAAGTCTTTCCATCTCCAAACCTCAACCTTGTCCCCTGACATAAACTTCCATCTAATCTGTTACTAATTTCTGCCAATTCTGTAATAGAATCCTTTTCAAAAGAGCCACATCCAATACGAAATCCATGCTTGGGAATACCCCCAAGAGTCTTGCCAGAAGAGGGCAAATAGTACATCATAAATATCCCAAGTCAAATAATCTGTGATAAGTGATCAACAAATTTAGGTGTGGGTCTATATACATTTTCCAAATCAGCTTCGCACCTAAAGCCTTGTTCAGTTTCAAAAGATCTCTAATGCTAACACCCCCGACTTCTCTATATTTGCTAACCTTTTCCCAAGCTATGAGAGATATCTTGTTCTTTTTAGATGTCCCTTGCTAGAAGAAATTCCGTATTTGATTTTGGAATTGCTTATTCATCAAGTAAATTTGTGCTTAGCCAAGCAGCTCCATTTACCTTATTTTTACTCCCTTTCAAGTACAGTACAAGCACAACACTTGGTAGTTATAGTGAACACTTTAGAGGTGACAACACATCATTAGTTTGAAAGAAATGCAGCTTGAAGGAAAGTTGATGTGATGAGGTATCTACAAATTGAAATGATAATTGATCGATATTCAATGAATTTATTATGGAGATGAAGGCTCCTTAGTTAAGGAAATACAAATAAGATGTTTCTAAAAGAAACAATCGTTAACATAGAGAAAAAATAGAAAGATACTAAACTATTTAAATGACTAGATACATTAAGTGACCAGATATATCTTAGTGATTTAAATGACCATTATGAGGTAAATAATACAATATTATTCTAATACAAATGTCATCACATGGATGGCAGCAGAGTGCTAGTTCAAAAAACATCATATAGTATAGGGTGACGTCACACCACATGCCAAATATCAAGGCTATCACACGGGTTACATCATGCAAGAGTCATACAAATTGATAGGAGAGAGTGAAGGACCATCCCATAATCATAGCACATCTTCGTATGATGGAGAATGTTTTGAGAGATGGTTTTGTCATTTCCTTTGAGAGAAGAATGAGTTATGGATTGTTGTGAATTTTGCAATCACTTTATCATGGATCTTGGTTTAGGGGAGAACAAGGGATGCACTTAGAGGATGAATTCAACTTCTTTTAGTGCTTTAATGGAGAATACTCTTGGATAATCAAAATAAGAGGTTCGAGAGATGATGGATTCTAATGTTTGTCTCAAAACTAAAATTGTCGAGGATATTATAGTTTTTGTTAGATGTTGATCCATCTCTGGTGCAAGTGCAAGGGCAATTGGGAGATTTTGTTTGCTTCATGATGTAGTTAATCCAACTTCTAAGAGAGGAAGTGGCCATTTGAACACTGTTGGCTAGCAGCAACTTGCCAATTTTGAGTGAATCTTTTCAACTACATTTATATCTTCAATTAATTAACATAAAATTCAATGTTCATTTGTGTTTTGTAATTTGTCTCCATTCACAGTTTGCTTAAGGGCACAAAGGATTTCTTTTTGTCTTTATTTTGAATGCATCTGTCATGTAACTTTGAACAACATCATTTTTGCAAGTTAGGGTTCTTCTAACAATTCAACTATTGAACTAACACAATGTGGTTTAGTGAGAATGAAATTGGGTCTTGTTGATATGTGTTTTGTGACACTTGCCAACACGAAATGAAATACCAAGTATTCTATCCTCACTTAAACAAGGAAACCACAAATGCTAAACAATGTGACAATGTGTGATCAAATAAGGCAACCCCAAGGTTTACACTACAAACTAGCGACTCCGTGTTAGATATAGACTCAGTGAAAATGATGTGATCTTGTTGGTAATCACAAGGGGACCGTAATGTCCCTAATATTTAAGGTGACATTAATTAATTTTTTTTATTAAGTTGTCAAATATAAAGGGAATATTTAAATGACTTAATAATAATAAAACATTATTAAATGTCACTTTATTAAATAAAAGTTCTCCAAAAATATTATTAATTTATAGGTCAGCCAAGTTGGCCTAATATTCTAAATACTTCTTGGAGTTCTTTATAAGGAGGTTGGATTGAGGAAATCAGGCATCTTGGGATTTGATAGACTTATGATTTCCAGAGATGGAAACATTCAGGAGTTTTAAAGAAGACTGGATGAAAACCTATTTTTTCAGAAGGGGTAGATTCATGACAAAGTCTTAATCTGTGCCAAATATTTTATTTTGAATATTAATGTCCATGGAAATTAATGTATTTGACATATCCTTGGTGTGAGTCAACCTGAGCTTCCATAGAATAAATAAAAGGGTTTACTATGATCGTAGGTTTGAATAATTCTTATTTGCCTTTGGTTTAATATTGCCGGTGATACTTTATATTGGGCAAAGAAATAGAGTTTGAGCAAAGTTGGAGTTTAATAATATTAATCACAAGTTTTCAAACTTGCAGCTCTTCAATATTAATGTTGTGGTTAGTGTGGGTGGAGATTATTTCAATTAAGATTTTTATTTGATAAAATATATTTTATTGTAGGCATTGTATTTCATACTACGATGAACAATGAAATGACTTCATACAGTGTAGGTGTAATAGTTAATTGGTTATCTTAAAAGTGGAAACATGAAGAATACCAAATATTAACAACTCCATCTATATTCTGAGAAGTTTATCAACACCTTTATTTTTCTCACCACGGGTGCTTTAGTAGCGTGACTGGTAACAAGTGGAGCTTCCTTCTAGTAGTCAGGGCTCTTGTCTGGCATGGCTTCACTTGCTCTTTTTGGAAAATAATATCAAAGATAAGATAAGATAAATCTTTTAATGTCCAACAAAAGACCACAAAGCGGGTCCATGGGACTGTTGAGAACAATACAAGGGACCGGTCCAAAGTGGGAGCACCAAACGGTGTCCGAAAAAGAGCAGTAGAAACAAACACACAACTGAAAACAGAAAGAGAGGGGGGGGGCGAAGGGGGGAACTCCAACAGGGAGAACCCAAACCCAAACCCCTACTACAAAATTTGCGTTGCCGATAAGAACCTCCGAACAAGCGGATAACCCGAAGAGAAAGCAAGTGGGAGTCTAGACCGCTTCCTATGCTACCAAGGAGGGGAAGAGGAAGGAGTGGAGGGCTATTGAATGATAGATCTTATCTGGGGGTTCACAGGTTGAGAATTGCTGGAAGAAAGAGATGATAAGCTGACAAGACTGTGTGGTGGCATGATGCTAGTGATGATGTTGATGCTGTTGCTACAATAAGTGGTCCCAGAGTCTTGTAGCCTCCTAGATGTAAAGAGCAACGCACCTTTGATCCGTGAATTTGAAAAATGTGTAGAGGGACTGAACATCCTTGAAAAGGCAATAAAATCTACCTCTGATCTCATAATATACAGGGCAACGGAAGATGAAATGCTCCAGTCTCAGCCTCGTCCATGTTGCATAACTGGCAAATCCTATGCTCCCTAGTTAGCTGGTGGTCAATCTTAATGGGAAGACGATGTGAGCCCACTCAAAAGGAACCAAGAGGGATCTGGAAGGCATCTGCCCAGTGGTGAGATAAGTAAGAGGGATGAACAATGAGTTCATCCTTCAACTCCAGAGAGCACTTAGCCTAGAACACCATCTTTGGGTGAAGACCTATGCGGGGGTTAACCCAAATATTGTGAATGAACTACCTGTAAACATCATCCTTGGTACACCTGTTCAATTCCTGTCTAGGCAAGAGAAGAGAGTGAGGAGTGTCAAGAGAGTACTGAAAAGGAGGGAGTCAATTTATCTCAATCCCTATGGAACCCAGGAGGGTTGAGGCCCAAACAAACCAACAATGGGCTATACCCAAAGGAGTATAAGCCACAATGAGCTTAGAATAACAGTAAGCAAGGTAGGAGTATTTGTGATGCCCCTCACTAGAGTCAACAAAACCACACAGGAGATGTAAGAACCAAACAAGGTCAAAGATGGCTCCAAGTCTGAAGGGGTGAGCCCCGAACTTAGCAAGGATAATATAATGAGGAATGAACTGCTTGCATCTAATAATCCACCAAAGGAGAACTTGAACCCGTTCTGTTGAAGCCTGATCAGAATCCAAAAGAGAAGGCCCCCAAACCACAAAGCCATAAAGAATAGTGGCTCTAATCAAAGTTTCCAGAAGTGTCAGGTTAGACGAGGTGTCTTGGAAGTGATGCCAGAAGCATTGTCTCTCAAGAAGGGCCAAACAACCATAACCCTAGTTAATACGCTGTAGGAGGGCCAGTCTCAAATTGAAACGTGGACCGGAGAACTTAACCCCTAGGTAGGTGTAAGTTAGGGAGATCTCGACCTCCAACCCCCTAAAGAAAAAATGAAGTTGGGAGGTCTTGAGATCATTGAAGACCATCACCTTTGTCTTCCCCAAATTAACAGTCAACTAGCAAAGATCACAAAAAGCCGCAAGGCCATCGAGCTGTCTCTGCAAACCCTTAGGAGATGGGGCCAGTAAAACCACATCTTCGAAAAAAAGCAAAATAGAGATAAGAACTTGATGGAGTAGGTAACCATCCTCAGTCTGAGAATGCTCACGCTGAAACCCCTCCAACTCATAAATGTAGATACCAAATAAAGTGGGAGATAGGGGGCAGCCTTGTTTAACACCAATGGTGCTCCTCATGATGTCGGAAAGACCACCAGGGGTCCTCAAGCACCCCAGAACAACCTCGTAAAGTCTCATGATGACCACAATAAGAGTCTTGGATATACCAATGTCGCGAAGTCTCCGGAATAGTGCCATCCTTAGAATGGAATCAAACGCTTTGTGGAAATCCACAAAGCAACAATAGACCTTTGAGGAGCAATGCTTAGCCTCCTCAATAATAGCCCAAAGAGTTAGAATGTGGCCGGTGGTCTAATAATTTGGCTTGAAATTGGCATGCCCCCTAGCCTAGATGCAATGTTGATCTAACACTCCAGAAAGAATGTTGTGAAGAACCGTGGCATAGATTTGGAGGTGTGGCCAACCATGATAGTTCTATAATTGTTGGGATTAGAGGCCGAACCCGACTTATGAATCAAATGAATAATGTGGTGTGACTAGGAGGGGGGAAACCCTTTGTAGACCACATGGTTGAAATGATCGGATAGGCAGGGGCCAACAATGGTGAAGCCATGCTTGAAGAGCTCAGCTTGGAACCCCTCCTCAGTGGCAACCCTACTTTTGTTAAGTGATCTAACTACATCTTTGATGTTTGTGTGGGTGAAGAGGTAGCAATGAGGGGGGCAGGGGTAGCCTAAGTGACTGACTGGTCGGTGATGTCATAAAGTGAAGAGGTATGGGCAGCCATGGAGACGCAATTCAAATTGGCTGGAAGGGCGGAAGTGTAGGGGAAAAGGGTGCACTAGAAGGACTTAGGGGAATGGATGAGAGTGGCACGAAGGGCCCTTCTACGCTGGGAAATGAAGGGATGCTTTTTACGGTGAAGGAGATGATGATGAGAAACTTTCAATCAAGTGAAGGAGGGGAAGTGATGAATGAAAGAAGAACACAGGGCCCAATGGTGGGATTTGTTCATAGGGAAAGTGTTCCTAGACCTGGGAGGAGGGAATGGGGGAGTGGTTGTGTGAGGGAACAAGAGAAGGGCAACATCCCAAATCGAGGCGGAGAACTTAGTAGTGACACACTCTAGAGGGAAGAAAAGGGGATTAGGGGGTAGAAGCTACTTGAGGTGGTGGGCAAAAAGGTCGCGGTCCCCATTGTCAAAACAAAAGACAGTATGGGGGGAAGGGGGGATGAACGAGGGTGAGAGACGGGGGGAGGGGGAGGAGGATAGGATGGAAAGACAAAGGAAAGCATGACCGGCTAGGGGGATGGGGGTAAAAGAGAAGTCGCAAATGGAAGGGATGAATGACTGGCTGGAGAGAACATAGTCAACCACACTCGCACCACCACAATGAAGTCTATAGGTGAAGAAACTAGAGCCCAGAAAGCAAGGAAGACCATTCAAAACCATCAGGTCAGAGGACTTGCACAACTAAATGAGTTGACGACCATACTTCGTGAAGGGGCTTGATGCATTGTCAGAAGATCTCTGAAGTCCCAAAGAAGAAGGATCCATGTCCTTGATGCATATAGCATTCAAAGACCTATCATGACAGGGGGTCTGAGTAGCACAGGTTCGAGCTTTAAAGTCACCGAGAATAAGAACATCACTGATTGCAGAGATCTAAATAGTGCTATCATAAAGGTCGGAATAGGGATCACCATCGGTACCATTATGAACAACATACACCGAGGAGGCAGGAGGGAAGTAACCAACTCCGATGTACATGTCTCTGAGGTGGGAGGTAGTCTGACAAATGTGGACCCAAAGGAATCTAGCAAACTCATCCAACAAAACAATTGAAACCTGGCTCTGATAACGGTCTCTGACAAGGCAAACTACCCCACTGGATTTGCGGACCTCACTAGAGCTCCTAGTCTCACACCTAAACGCAAACAATGATATCTTGTGATACCTGGGAGAGGACGCGCGGGGCTTTTGTGCATTTCCATGAGAAAAAGGACATCAACAGAACCCAGAGCATCATGGAGAACTCCCAAAGAAGACCAAAAGATCCCATTAGCATTCCAACAACTAACCTGTAGAGCATTACTTTTCCCTTCCACCACCGACCGCTGATTCTGAGAGTGTCATTTAGTGGCAACGACTACAGCCTTGGTATCCCATCTAGGGGGAAAAGTGTCCCTAATGACCGCTTTCAAATTCCTGATCACGACCCACTTGCCCTCATGCCTCGTAGTAGTAACTAGAACCCTTGACTGCTTTAATTTAGCCACCTATGCTTTTGTCAAGTCTTCATCAATGAAGATTTTGGTCAGAAGCTGGAAGTGTTTCCTTTGGGCCCTGAGAGCCTGGAGGCAATCAACTGCAAAGAGAAAGCACAGGAAAAGGGTGCATTCATACCCAATCCATGCACGGTCAAGAGTGATGTTGCAAATGCCGAGCTGTTTGTTGAGGAAAGAGTAACTAGCAATGAGAGCATCAGAAGAGACAAAGGAGAGCCTATGGACTTTTAGGTTCAACTCACGCATCATCCTAGTCCTTTCTTCAACCAACTTGGAGTGAACAAGTTCCTCCACGCTAGCAAGATGCGTGGTATTGTCTTTGCAAATGAATGCCCAAGATTTTAATTGTTTTGTTGTATCTAATTGGAAGGATTCTTGCATACAAACTATTTCAAATTTCTTTGAATGTGGCCTGCTTCGTGTTCATGCTCAGAAGTTTCCTAAGGTCTACATTTTCATTGATGACTATGGTAAGTTTAACAGACAAATCTTGCACAGAAAGCTTAAGTGCCAAGTATTTAGCTTCAAGTTCCCCCATCCGCTCAACCAAACCTGCCAACGCAACACCATCAACTGTTTTCCTCTGGTATTGTCTTGGGGTAAGCAACGACGACAGGGAGGAGGGGGAGGTATTACAGAAGAAGATTTGTTTGAAGATTTTGAAAACTCCCCGTCCCTTACAGGTGGAAACACAGATTCTGATTGCATCGTAAACTTGTATGCAGATTTTGATGCCTCCTCGTCCATCGCAGGTTGAACAACAGACAGGCGCGATTCTAAAACTAGAGACAGTGATGGGAGATCATGAAGAGGAAGATGTAGGAGGAACAAACAAGCCTGGCTATGAAGCGCACATAAAAGAAAAGAAAGGTTGGCAATCGTTGTGATGAGACTTCGTCGCGAAGACCTAACCAGTAACTTCACCATGAAAACCTAACCACAACGCGTAGGAAAATAGTGTCGGTAAACAGCTACGAGAACAATCACACCTACCAGCAGCCAGCAACATTGACATCGTCGCTCAGCAACAACCAGCGACGACCACATCAGGTAGTGCCCGTGCCATCGCATTGCAAGGAAGCTTCCTCGTGATCCTGCACCGCGATCCGTCGTTCTTAAACACGTTGAATTTCCAAGTTAAATAAAAAGATCCTAGGAAAGAAAATGATCCTTCATCGTGATCTATGATCCTACGTCATGATCCGTGATCCGTGATCCTACATCGTGATCCGTGATCCTACATCGTGATATTTCCTCTTGTCGATTATTGCTGTGCATTGTCGCTGGGCGTAGATTGCTGTTGCTGCAAATCATTATCAAATTTTCTGTATCTTATGACTAATCAGCAAATGCAAGGTAAGAGAAGATTTGCCTAAGTTCTATTCTGAATCTGCACATTGTAATCTCTGTCGTGAAAACTAAGTCATTTCATGTTCCAGTATTTGTTAATGAATTTGTAAGTTCCAGTGTTCATCTCGATTCTATAGTTGATTTTGGCATTAGAAAATAAATATCAAGTGCAGTTATCTTTCTTGTAATTATGCTTGTGGTTAACTTCAAATTTCTGTGGAATATCAAATCTGAAAATCAGAAAGTAGGGTGAAAATCAGAACTTTAGAAAGTATCCAAATTGGGGATATTATAGGGACTTAACAATTGTTCTTGGACTTAATCAATTGTTTTTCCTTAAAGCTGCTGGAACTTGAATACTGACTAATTCTCAAACTTCAAATAAAGATAAAAAAGGATGAGGGTTTAGAGAAATCTAATCTAACACGTAAGGACAATGATGATAATGGATAATGCTTTATAAATGAATTCCTTAATGAAGTTTTGCTTCGCCATGAGGAAACTACACAAAACTAATGCAATCTCCAAAGGTGACAACGGATTTTCATATTGTAAACATTCACGTAAATACCCAATATTGGCACAATCCAAATGAACATCTACAATTGAACTAGTGCTTAAGTGGGTTTGGACTAACCATGCTTTGCAACTTGCAATCAACAAAGTACAAATGATATGAACCAAGGAATCCATAAAATATTTCCACATTTCTCCATTAAAATCAATGAACTTCAACTAAAACTCGAGAAGTAGAAACTGTGCAAAATGTAGAAACAACACACAAATATCCACCATATCTTCAATGAAAATCATGTATCAACTTCAACATAATCTTGGCAACAATTTTTGATCTCTTCCTCCTCCTACTACCTCTAGTTGCTTGCTCCTATCTAACTAATGACTTATAAATCAGAAGGTCAAGTCTTATATAGGCCTCCCAATTACAAATGAAGGGCCTAGATTGATTCTAAATCAACAAGATAATTCAATGAAAACCTTAATTGGGTGGTTACAATTACCATCCACAAACATTTAATGTCATCCAATGAGAGGATTACAAATCTTTGAATTCATATCCTTTTAAGGATGAGCCAATGAGAAAATTAGTTGGTGTAATACATAAAATATCTTCCACATGTCCACTTGCGAATGAGTCAAGTTTGATGAACTTGGACATATCAACTTGGAATTCTGCAATTGGTTGAAGATGAGTAGGCACCACCTCAGCATGTATATCTTGTAATCTTTCATACTTCATCACAAAGAAGAGACATCTCTTGATACTCAACACCATCTTTCTAACCCTAATTAACTCTTCTGAAACTTATCTTCTTCTTATGAATAGTTGTGATGGTTCATATTTCTAAATTGCTTCATCTCCAATGAATTGGAATTCTTTATCATCCTCTTGAATGTCTTTATTTTGCCTAGATCTTCTTTAATGAGTTGAAATTGTTGACCTTCATATTATTGAGTCCTCCATGTTGATCTTGATCCAAGGTCAATGTTGTCTTCTTCATTTGTATTGCAATCCTTCCTTATAAATCTTGTTCTTTGAATTCCTTCTTAATGTGTAGGTCCTGTCTTGAGCTTGAACTTGTCTTCTAGCTGCTCTTGTTTGAGCTTCCTTGTTGTCGAGCCTTTCATTGTAGAGTAATTCCCCATGTTGTGGTTGCATCATTAAGGTTGTAAAGTTCCTCTTCTTGAATCACCATTCAATTCCTCTTGAGTGTGTTGATATCTTCTTTTGCATTTTTGAATCATTCTGTCATCACCGTGCACATGTGAACATTGTTAAATCTTCCTCCACTGGCCCCTTTGCACGACTTGATCTCCTCATTTGGAATACCTTTATCCGCTTCCTTGCATCACACAAGAAAGAACATTTTGAATTATAATTGCAAATGAAAATGCGATGCAAATAACAGTGATTAGCAAAATGTTAGTTCAACATTGTGCACTTAAAACTTATCAATAGTTATAACAATCATGAAACTGATCTTCTAAATGATATTTAACAGTTCTTTTGCAATCTGATTTTTATTTTTTCTGCTGGAAATTGCTTGAGAATTCTGGAAATAGCTCTTGTTCGGATTGAATTGGGAGTTCTCATTGTATTTTGATTGGATTTGTCATTTTCTTCCTTGAATTCGCACATAGGGCTTGGAAAATGCCTCTTGGTGAAGATAGCTCATTATCTGTATTGAATTCGCCTCAAATTCTGATTGTCTTCTTGTGATTTAATTCAGATTTGATTCCTCTTGTGATGCTGGAAAATGTTTTTTTTTATTAAATATTTCACTCTTTAAGCTGGAAAATTCACTATTACTAGGGTATAAAATTCATGCTATTTCTGATTATATTGGCCTTGAATCTGATTTTCCCACCTCCAATTGCCTTAGTTCTTCTTTGATTTCTACTGAATCCTGATTTTGATCACCTTGCAATTGCTTGATCCAGAAAATTCTCACTTGTTAGAGCAGACATCACCTTTGGCTGATTTAATTCAGATCGAATCACTTGAACTTGGTCAGAATTTACTTTTTTATCTCTTCTGGTAATCAGGGTATTCTCGTTAGGGTCTGCTTATAATTTGCTTCAATATGATCAGATCTGAATGTTCGCCTCTTGAAGCTGCTTGGAATTTTCTCTTAAATTTGCCTTAGCACTTAATAAATTTGCCTTCTTTCCTTGAATTCAGCTCGACTGTGCTCTTGTTATGCATTGAAATGCATTTGAATGATGTTTGAGATGGATGCTTTGAATTCATATATATAGAGCACTTCATGAAAAGATGCAACCTAACCACCTCAGGGAGGGCTGACCCTTTTAGTGTTTGTTCTGAATTTCAAATTTGCATTAAAAAATCCTTCCTTATAGGCACTCAGCTTTATAGGGCCCATCCTAGGAAAAGTGGCTTGAATTTGCTTATGTTTTTCTTAAGAAAGGATCAACTTGTAATTTGTCCTTATGAAAGTGTTGATTTGGATTTTTATCCCTATGAGAGCATTGATTTGAGTATTTGTCCATTTGACAGGGACAATTTCACTTTTTTGTAATGAGAGCAATGATTTGAGGATTTGTCCACTTGAAGAAGACGATTTCCTTTTTATCCTCAAGAGGAGATCGATTTTAATTCTTTGTTTCTAAGAAGTAACGATTCTGAAATTTATCCTTAAGAAGGGATCGATCTTCAATTTTATCCGTAGAAGGGATTGATTTATCCTTGAAAAGACCTTGATCTTGCAATTTATCTCTAAGAAAATAATGACTTTTCAAATTTATCCTTAGGAATTGAATGATTTCATTATTTTACCCTTATGAACAGGATGATTTTTTATTTTATCCCTATGAGAGGAACAATTTTCAAATTCATTCCTTTGAAGGGATCGATTTTAAGATTTGTCCTTACAAAGAGGACGAATTTGTAAGGATTTTTCAAGGTGTTGCCTTTTTGCAAGCAATTTTCATGAAATGTTGCGTTTTGT
Organism: Chamaecyparis obtusa; assembly: GCA_027943335.1. Taxonomy (NCBI): domain Eukaryota; kingdom Viridiplantae; phylum Streptophyta; class Pinopsida; order Cupressales; family Cupressaceae; genus Chamaecyparis; species Chamaecyparis obtusa. The sequence goes on along the minus strand of BSBK01002765.1, from coordinate 1,348,608 downwards.
AAGGATTTTGAAGGGGAAAATCAAAATGATACCTGTTGTGAGGTTTTCACACCATCGCTCCAAAGAATTTGGGGACCCCCAATTTTTGAGCAGGCCTTGGCAACTTTCCTAGATTTGGGTATTCGAATGCCTTAGCGAGTTTTGGAGTAACCTTGAGGTTTTGAGACGATAAATTTGCAATATTTTTTAGAATTGGATGAATTTTGGAAAATTGATATAATTGCATAACTTGAACATTTTCCAAAATTTAATTGTGAATTTGGATATTTTTGGGGAAACCTTGTAAATTTTTGGGTGGTGAAAATGGAGATTAAATGAAAAAATTAAATGGCCAAATTTGAAATTAATTGCCAAATGGAGATAATAAATTGCAAAAAATAAAAAAAATTAAATTGTCAAATGGAAATTAAATTGCTAAATAATTTTTGGATTGCAAAATAATAAAAATTTAAATTGCCAAGTGGGATTTTCAAAATTTTAAATGGGGAAAAAGACTAAATGAAAGTTGGAAATGGAATTGAAATTTATTTGAATTTTAATTGGCTGACAGATTTTGATTTTGGGATGGTGTTGTTATAATTTAAATGGGCTAAAATCAATTTTTCTTGGGAAAAATTCTAAATTTATAAAATGAAAAAAGCTACAGCTGGCAGCCCTTTCCCATTTTTTATTTTTCCTTGGTATTGGGCACAACAAACATAAATTTTTCATCTCTCAAGGCAGCCATCAATTCCAGCCCCACTTGTGATTTTTATGCATTAATTTGGCAATTTTAAAATAAATAAAATCATATTTTTGGGCTGAGTGTTTGTAATTTAGAAATTTAATTTGGGCCCCTTTGTGTGTTAAATTCAATGTATTTTAATGTCTAAGAGGTGTGAAATTCAAGGTAAGTTATTGGGTCCACAATGGGGAAGGTTTAAAGCTATATTTGAAGGCCTAAATGACCTTTTTTCAAAATTTCAATTTTAGGGCCTATGATGATTTCGGATTTGGCTAATTTAAACCCATAATATTGCACTAGGCTGGCCCAAATTTTAAATTAAAATTAAATACCTAGGGCTATGTGATTTAATGCATTTAATTTGGGTTATATGTTTGGCAATTTAATTAATTTTATTTTCCCTCCAATGCAGGTCAGCCCTATTTGAAGAGGCAAAAAATTAATATAAAGGGAGGGCTTGTCTCCTCATTTTCTCGTTCATTTCTCACTTGTCTCTTGGCAGCCAAGGAGGAGCTCTTGGAGCAGCAAAAGGGCAAAATTTTGCAAAGAGGAGTGCATTTAGCAAGGGGTGATTTTCTTCTTTTGGTGGAGTGCATTTTTGGTGTTGTCTTCTTCTTTGGAGGAGAATTTGTTGGTGTAGAGGAGGATCTTCATGCTTGAAGGTGAAGGCTGGTCTAAAACGCAGATTTTCTCCTTGTTCTTGTTTGGTACATTTTCCCTATTTTCTTGCTTGCATCATCCATCCATCACTTCATCATTTCATCTAGGGCTTGAAGTTGGGAGATATAAGTGTAGTTTTCATTTAAGATTTGGAGAAAGGAGAAATAAGTGGTAGTCCCATCCCTAGGCGGAGAGGCAGAGATAAGTGTAGTGTGATAGGTATTGGAGAGACAAAAATATGCTAGTCCATCCCTAGGATTGGAGGGGCAGAGATAAGTGTAGTCCCACCTCCCTGTAGAAAGAAGGGGCAGAAATAAGGGCTAGGATGGCAGATGCTAGTGCAAGCAAGAACCCAAAGGGAATGAATACCAAGAAAAATAGGGAAGGCATGATGCCCAAGACCACCTTCTTCTCAAAATTAAAGCAAGTCGGTGACGCCAACATCGGTACAGTGGACATGATACAGTTGAGATATAGGTTGAAAGGAGGCCAGTCCTTTATGGCAAAAAAGATCTACAAGTGTGAGATTGTGCAAGCTGCCGCCTTCCCTCCTACCTTGCCTTGTCTGGAGTTTGTGATGGGGTGTGCATCTCGGCTAGATATTGTGACTAAGTCCATCATCTTTGATGAAGGAAAGAGGGTGCTGGCTAATATCAGCAGGCAAGTGGTAGAGGAAGTGTTCAATATACCCCAGCAGAAGGGCATGATAGTAATGTTGATGGATCAAGCGGCCAAATTCTTTCAAGACAGTCAGGATGCCTACCTCGCTCTGCTAAAGCAGAATTGGTTGCACGAAGGCAAGAAGGGAGTCACCAAGTCATCAAGGTTCACCAGGTTAGATTTCAAATCAGAGTATGGCGATCTTGTTGTGCTTCTCAACCGAGTCATGGGCTCCGCTAAAGGTATGCAGTTTGAAACTTGGATGTATTATTTTATTGAAGGAATTGAGAATGGAAAAAGAAAGTTTGATTGGGCTAGGATCATTAGCGTGAATTTAGAGTTGCAACTTAGGATAGTGCAAAATTGGAAGCAATTCTACATGGGGTCCTACCTCTTCTATTTGAATGGAAGACTGTTAGTGATGCTTTGCTAGTCGAACCAAATCCAGATGTGGGGAGATGCACTGCACCACTACGGTTGAGGCAGAAGCTTATGCCAAGGGGCAAGGTTGTGGCAGTTCGAACAGTTGAAGGCATTCAAGGGTTAGCCAAAGAGGAAAACATTAGCGAGGAAGTTGGTTTCATTGCAAATTGGAAGAGATATGAAGATATTTGAAGCTAGGCAAGGCTTGGCTATTCGTGCAAGCTAATTTGGTTAGATTTGTGGGCCTTGCAGGAGGTATGGCCATGGCAAGTGCCCCCAGAACCCAAGAGTATTGAAGCAGAGGGGGGTGCATGCAAACCAAATTCGAGTAGGAAGGTTAGAGAGGACCAGGAAGGTTAAGGAAGGCAAGGATAATGAAGGAGGAAAGTGAGACGAAAGGTTGAAAGAGGTCAAGTTCGATTTCAAGGGGGTGGCCAAGAACAAGGCTCTCAAATTGCAAGAAGGTTCACATCCAGGTAAGCCACCGAGGCCAAGGCAAGATTACCCCAAGTGCATAGAGACCTCACCCTTTCAAGGTCAGGACATCAGGTACAAGCAAGTTCAAGTGGTGATGAGAAAGTTTCTAAGGACAAGCTCAAACATCCAAGGCTTCACCTCATCTCAAGGATTAAATGAATTTATAAGATAGGGTTGATGAGGTGGCAATCTCAAGTGCATGCAATCAGAACATGCCAAGTGTCCTATGTTCTCATTGGTTGATAGATTATTGTAATTTTCTCATTGGCCCACAAATTTGGTGCCCTCATGTAATTGGTTGAAAGATGGTAACCCTAATTAGGGTTTGTAAGGTTTAATCTTGGCCCTTGATTTTGCCCCTTAATCTTGGCCACTTGTAATTTTGAGCCTCTATATAAGGCCATTTGTTCTCATTTGTAAAGAGAGTTATGTTGGAGAATTGTTGCCAAAATACTATCAAAATTGTTCTCTATTCATTGTTGTGGTTTGCATGGTGGATATACATGATCATTTTGGTGTATTGCATGTTTCTTCTCATCTCTCAAATTAAAGTAGGATTTCAATTCATGTTGTTAGAGTAGAAGTAGATGGCTAGTTGTATGGTGATGTTAGTGAATGTTTGATAGGGATCTATATACTAGGCCACTAGCATCCTAGCGGCTTGTTAGGAAGCCTTGTGTGGTAATCTAGTCCAATTCCCCTTGAATCATTGCATCTATGGAGGTAGCGCCGCTGGCAAGCTTTCATTTGGTTGGATCCCCGTCCATTTGCTAATTTCTTCATTCATAGGAGTAGTAGTAGAGCAATAAGCAGTTAGTGGTAGGAGTAGTTGAAAGTGAAAGTGATCAAGGAGAAAAGAACAAGTCAAGCAAGCAAAGTACCACCAAGTTCTCTTTGAATGAACAACGTAAGCCCGCCTACGTGATTAACCAACAAAATCACATTAATATAATTGAGTTAGTATCCACAAGTGTAAGGAACCTTGGAGTTTTCTCATGTTCTTCATGAGTATTTACTTTTCAAGAGAGGGTTGAGTGTTTGGTATTCTATATCAAGTATTCAATTTATCCTTAGCATTTTTTCTGTATTAATGCCCCGTCAATATTTTGACAACATTTTGCAATTTTCATAATTTTGCCCTCCATTTCGAACTTTGACAACTCTTATCTTCACAACTTTTCAGCTCTGGATTTCGCACTTCAAGCATGTGTTTTCAAAATGATCATCATCTCAACTTATGTACGGATTGAAGGGGAACCTTGATTTGGAGGCAAATTTCCTAAAGGAAATCCTCCTCACCTAGATTTTGACATTAAGACTCAATCCTTGGGAGATTTCTTCATTTTTCATCTCAACCTGAGAATTCCTGACTTGACTCACCTATTTCCTCAGAGCTAGGAGACTAAGAAACCCAAACAATGTTGCCAAGCTAAGGACAACTAAGCAAAACACTAAGCTACAAAGCAGAAAAAAGAGGGCGTGTGCATTTGCAATGGGACGTGTGTTTACAACACAACAGGTCTATTATTGTGGTTCAAGGGTTTGGCTCAGTGTAGACTAAAATTCAGAACAAGTGACCAAAGTTATTTGTTCTTTCAATATTTTGACTGTACCGATCTTTCAAATAGTTTCAAACGAATAAATCAAGATTGTTTGATCATTTGTTTATTATTAATCTCTAAGTTACCTGTTCGAGTTCGGTTCGAAGTTCGGGTTTGAAGAACCGGTTCACAAGTTCGACAAATTTTTGAAAAGGGGTTTGGGTTCGGGTTTGAAAAAACATGTAAGATTTTAAAAAAAATATATATATACATATTTATGAAGCCTAGAAGCATGAGTTAAAATTAGAATGTCACATAGTATCATAAAAACAACATTTAAACAACAAAAACGCCGTAAACTTATAATCATAGCATCATGAATTGTGATCATACCATCATATACTTCAAGTTCAACATCAAAGATTCAAAACATTAAAACTAAAATTATCATAACATCAAGTTCAACTGTTCAAGTATCATAAAAATTCTTATTTTATTGAACTTCTACCTCAAATAGCAACAATAATAATAAGTAATGCTCACAACTTATCCCCTAGAAAGTGGCACCAAGTGAGGCAAGTAGTGGCTAATTCTTAAGCAAAATAAATATTGTTTGGCTAGACAGGAATATAAATTATTAGTAATTGCAGCCTTCAATAGCTCGTATGATTGCGAAGACCGTCCATCTTCATTTAAAATTGCTAGACAAAGCCAAGGGTAATCAATGTCAGTCCTTTATTGAAATTAAAATGACCAGCACACCATGCTTATAAACTCACACCGAGTTCTGATTGTTATGGCAAATGCATGGATAAAAACAATAAATCCCCATACTAAGCTTTTCTGCACATTGGTAATCCCTAGATTGAATTACTTAGAAAACTAAAAATCGTACCCTGCCCAGACCCACAGGCAAACTGGACCCGGACCACAGACCAGTTCGCACCCGGGCCAGTTCGGAGGGGTCCAAGGCGAACCATGGTAACTTAGATTAATCTCCATAGGACTACTCTCTTGAGTCTAATAGAACTCAAATGCAGGACAGAAGAGCCCTCTCTTGTTTTTTGGCTTCTTCACCCATCCTTCTAATCATAGAAATTCACCTTGCCTTAAACCTGACTTCAGAGGCTGGACGTTTAAGTAAACTCTTCAATGAACTTTAAATGTTGGTCTTTGACAGAGCAAGCTAACAGACTTAATGTAGGCTAATTTGCTGCATCCATGGTATGTCTGCATTTGCAATGGGACGCTTGTTTACAACACAACAGGTCTATTGTTGTGATTCAAGGGTTTGGCTCAGTGTAGACCAAAATTCAGAACAAGTGACCGAAGTTATTTGATTCTTTCAATATTTTGACTGTACCGATCTTTCAAATAGTTTCAGATGAATAAATCAAGATTGTTTGATCATTTGTTTATTATTAATCTCCATAGAACTACTCTCTTGAGTCTAATAGAACTCAAATGCAGGACAGAAGAGCCCTCTCTTGTTTTTTGGCTTCTTCACCCATCCTTCTAATCATCGAAATTCACCTTGCCTTAAACCTGACTTCAGAGGCTGGATGTTTAAGTAAATTCTTCAATGAACTTTAAATGTTGGTCTTTGACAGAGCAAGCTAACAGACTTAATGTAGGCTAATTTTCTGCATCCACAGTAGGAAACTGTGCTAAAAGGCTGTGTAAAAAGTATGAAGCATGTATAGGTGTTCATTCTTCGTGAGAATCAAACTAACTTACATGTTCTAGAAGGTGATGATATTTTTTATCACATATATTAAATTCCTTCGGGGTGATGAGCTAAAGTCACTTTTGCGCATCTTGTTCAGAACTTCACTCACAATTTTGACCACCCTCAAGGGCCACTTGTCAAGTAGGCTAAGAGAGTTAATATGTAGAATGTTAGAGGATGCCAGGTTTCTTGATAACATCAGTTAATGAAAAGAAATCATAGAACAACTTTAGTAGCTTGGCTTCATAAGAAAAGACATGAGTATTCTACCTCAACATTTATGTGGGGAGAAAGAGAACAGAGGGGTCAGTTATGGTAGATATTATTTAAACATGGCTTGCAAAGGGTTTTAGCAAGAAATCCAATCTCCTAAGCCATATGCATATGGAATGTGAGACAGGTTGGTCAAGATTTAATCATCTGCACAAGCACCCCATATACTTGGAACACGTAAGAGCACTAGACCTTGGAATGCTGGATATTTTTTCCAAAATAAAAAAGTCTCTGGAATCATTTGTTTGTTGAAATTTGAAACTACCTCCCATAGGTAGTGATTGGGTCCATCTACAAACACTCTCCAAGGCCACAATTTTGACAATCAAAATTGTATGCCTGTATGTGCAACTAATCCTCTATAATATCAGGTACGTCACAAGGTTCGCCGAATTTTCGGCTTCAAATTCGAAATTCGGCAGATTTGACAAAAAAAAAAAAATCATTAAAATTCGTCTATAGTTCGCTGGAGTCTATTGAAGAGTAATTTTCTACGGCTTCAGCTAGTTGAAAAGGAAATTTCTACGGCCGTGGCTAGGGCATAAGAGATTTGCGGTGGTCCGAATGTGTCCACGACTCCACGTAATAACATGTCCCTATAAATTTCTACGGCTGTGGCATAAGAGATTTCCAGCCCTTACATCTGCTGTTACGGTCTTTACATCCGCTGTATAAAGCATTTCAATCTGGACTGCCACGACGAGGACGACTAGCATATAATTGGGGATTATTCGTGTTTGTTTTCTATTATATTAGGCTTCCCAAAATCCTCTTTGGAGCATGCCTTCTCATTTAAAGGCAACAACGATTTTATATTTTTGTATTGCCAATAGTAAAATAGTCAAATGTTTTAACATATATTTTTTAAATAGAATAAAATTTAGTAATTTTTATTTTGTTTTTAATGTTACAATATATATGCTTTTTACTAATAATATTTTAGTGTTCTTATTTTTTGTTTCGTGTTTTTAAAAATTGAATTTAATATTTTTATTTTTTTATTGTTAAAAATAAAAAATTATATATTTTTAATTTTTTTTTTTTAAATAACATTTAGTGATTATTTATTTCATTTCAAATCTATAATGTTTTGTAATATTAAATTATTTTGATTTTTTTTTGGATATATTATTTATATTTAAAAAAAAATTAAATTTAGATAAGGCGAATTTAATGTCGAATTTTTTTCAAACTTTTTACTATGCCGAACTTTATCCAAATTTTATTGTTGCCGAACTCGAACTTGAACTCGAACCTTGTGACTTAGAAATTTACTGTCAGGTGCCTACAGAGTCAGAGTGCGACTGTTAATATTTCCCCAGAGGATGACATACCCCAAACTTAATGTGATGTCTTGAAATGTGATGGGAAGCACTGAAAAGAAGAGATTTTATTTCAGTTGAACTTCAGTACTTTCTTCACTTCAACAATGAAGAAATATAGTTTAGAATTTGCTTCCCTGTTGATTGTTGTTTAAACCATAGTTACAGGACTCGGCGAGTGTCGAGTTGAGTCAGGCTTGTAGAGTCTTTTTGACTTGGCAAGTTGACTCGGCCAAGTCCTGACCAAGTCCTACAAGACTCGCAGAGTCCACGGACTTGTTGGACTCGGAGAGTCCCATCATGCGGACTCTCGTGTCCAGCATAAAGTAAAAAGCAAAAAAAAAAACAATTTTTTAATTATTTAAAAAAAAAGTTAGTTGTATCTGAGTTAAAGTTAAATTCCTGTTTGGATTTGATACAAAATGTATTCCTCATATCTCAATTATGCATCATTTCATAAGAAGTATAATCAATTCTTGATAGCATAGCTTTCTGAGTTGTCACTAGATTCAAAAGAGGTTAAAGAACCAAAGTATCCTTGATGGATTATAATCCTTAACTCAGAAATAGAAAAAGAACAAAATAACAATGGGATATGTTATTTGTAAATGGAATCTGATCCATTGCGTCTTAGAGGATAGAAAATTTATGATTAATCAACAAAACAAACTACAAGGAGTGGAGCTAGGAAATGAATTATGAATAGATGACAAGAGTTTATTTGCACTCATTTACAAACTGCTCTTCTACATGGCTGACCTGTTTAACTCCTTACAAAACAGAAGATGGCTGTAGAATCTTCCATGACCTATCTTAGGCGTACACGTGGAAGGCATAGGGCCTTAGCCTTCTAGGCTCTAGCTTTTATTTTGATATATGTTTTGAACATTTGATTCCATGGATATTCATATTCCATGAATATTGTAGACTTTTGACAGTGACACTATTTATATTTCAGATTTCTAATGTGTTATTTAGTAACTAGTTCAACAATTAACTTATTTCCTTTAGAAATTCGCATTTATACCTATGTGATTAATGTAAACTTGTGTACGTGTGCAAAGTAGCTTCTATTTATCTCAATTATTGTGTCTTTGATGTTAATTGACTGAATGATGCATGGAAAAAGTTTGAAATCCTTTAAAATCTTTGAATTTCTTGGGTTTTTCAATTTGCCAAGTCTGGACACCGAGTACGAGTCCGAGCCCGAATCCAGCTTGCCGAGTTCGAGTCTTGTCACTATGGTTTAACTTTAAACAGAGGTTTAAATAAAGATTGATAACAAGCTCTATATTGCTGCCTTATTTTCTCTGAAGTTTCAGTCCATTGTCCCAGTGATTAAAAACATATGTAAATTGTTAAGAACTTGAATTCTTTGGGGAACAAAATATTATTTTGATCTCATTTTCTACAATGTGATGCACAACTAATATATAAATCATCGATTTGGAAGATCATGCTCCTGGTCTTCATAGTTTGCATTAAGGCAATTGTGTAAACATTATTTTGAAGTGCATCTAACTAGGATCCCAGCAAAATCTTGTCCTTGGAATGTTTTCAATAAACTCTGTATTTCATCTTTTAAGTTCAACCATAGAGTTCTTATATTTCGAATGAGACGATACATATTATAACTTCTAGTCTTCAAATTGATAGTGTTTATGTATAAATAAGTTAAATACTTTATAGTTGTAGGTTACAAAATATCCATTTTTCTTTTTTTCTTTTCACTTTGATTTACTTTAGTTATGGCTCCTTATTCTTTTCTTTAACTTTACGTTTATTAGAATAAGACTTTCTTATGGGCATGGCCAATTCAGAGGACTTCTAGTTTAGGACTGGAAGTCCATCAGAGCAACAAAGATGATACTATTACCCAATTAAAAGGTTTTTGGATTAGATAATGTTAGTGTCGTACATAAAACCTCAGAATAGTTTGATTGTGTATCATTGTTGATGGATGGTGTTAATGTAAGATTTCAAAAATTGTTTTATTGTAGCATTTAAGTGCTGGATTATTGTTTATGAATTGCTTAATTTATTTTTGGGTTTCTTCATATTGTTATCTTGTAGACTGGAGTCCTGGAAGAAGAGGCATATCCAGCACTGGATGAGTTGACATCTAAAATAAGTACTCTGAATCTTGAAAGAGTCAGACAGATCAAAAGCCGTTTGGTTGCAATATCAGGTCGTGTCCAAAAGGTTTGTTTATTTTACTGCTACATTGTGATGTTTGAAAATATGAACCACAACTACAGTCTAGGACAAGAATGATTGTATAGAAACTATCACTATCTATGGTCCAAGTTCTGCCATTTCTAGCCCTAGTCCTTTTGGATCTGAATTTTCATACATACTGCATTGGTCTGATCCAATTGAGATATTTATTTTTCTTTTCTTTTTTAGAAATTTAAATTTCATCTATGTGTAAATCCATATTCCGCCAAATTTACACTACTTAAAACACAGCAATTAAAATTGTACACACACTCACATAGGCACATGTACATGGATACGCATGCACTTGCATATTCATTTTTTTCAATATTTTTCTTTCCCTTACAAAATTGAAATTCTGAATTGGGTAATATTTTCTCAAACAACCTCTCAAAACCATCCTAATATATCAAAAGGTTCAACTGGCTGAAAATGCTTTAGTGTTTGCAAGATATATCTTGTCCTATTGAGCTTCTATATCTGATATTTTAATTTCTGATGTTCCCCTTTCCACTGAGTCGCCATGTGTGGGACTCATGAGCTCATTTCTGTGCTTTTTGATAGGCAAGGTATGATGCTAGAGAAGTATATACTAGTGAGGATTGTTTCGTTCATCTGCCCCTAATATTTTTATGAATTCTGGACAGTGCATTGTTCCTTTCTTCCTGGCATCATTCTGATTTAAAAAACAAAAACAAAATGGAAACATTAGATAGAGGCATCACATATTGCTGCATAAAACTTAGAAATAAATATTTCCTTGTAAATGCGTAGAAGAGATCTTATTTGCCAGCAATACAAATTAAGAAGTGCAAATATCACCATACATTTAATTATTTTTTGGGTTGTATATCAATTTCAAATGTGTTATGAACATGCATTTTTAAAATTAAGATTGTTATTGTTTTGCCCTTTCTCTGATTGGTGGGAAGCTTATATGTTGGATTCTCTATCTGAAATTATACAGGGTTTTAAGCAGATTTGTTGAAATTGAAATATGGTTTGACTGATACAATCTACTGATTAATATATTTTGGTATTAATTTAAAAGAATGTTTGGTCAGTTTGGAGTGCCTTTAATGTTAGACAGCCAATGAGTAATGCAACTTTACTATCCATGCTAGTATGCCAGTGAAGGATAGGTATCTTCTCGTATTATCATCAACTACCTCTTATGTATCCTATGATGTAGACAGTAGAACAGAATGCACTCATGGACTTGATAGTTTATGTATATGGTTATGCAAGTCCGATATTGCATAAAATCTGATATAGAGATGTAGTTGTGAAATCCCTATTAATTATCTCTACTTGTTTTGATCTTTCTCATCTCCATGTTTCATTGCTTAATTGTGGGAATGATCCCTCACTTAGTTGACTCTACTTTATGTTGTGGTTTGGAGGCTTGTAACCAGTTTCAGTTTACCCTCTTTTGCTTTATTTATCCACATTTATTTTTGTTTTGTGTTTAGTTACTTTCATAATCAAGGGTCTTCTTACACTTGTTCTCTATTGTAACTGGTTATTTCAAGCACACTTAATGTACTTTGTCATTTCTTGTCCTCAATTTAATTTCTTTCTTTCTACTGTCTAGCAGAGAGAATTTACCCTGGGCTTGGATGACTATATACATGATTTGATCCCTTTTCAGGCAATAATGATATTGCATTAGAACCAGGCACTCATAATTCAAGAATGTGTAATTTAAAGTCTAGTCAAGGTACACACATGATTTTTACATGCTCGCTGCCAAGTTGGAACTATGCTATTGCAGTTTCCCTTTGCCTGAGTCATGCTCTTTACAGGCTTCACCTTTTTATTCCCCTTTGGGTGCCAAAATTAATTACATAAAACACATAGGTCAGCCAGGAACCCTATAAGATTAAATCAAGTCATAATAATAAAATTCCATAAGCCAAACAATTGAAGCCAATATAACAAACACTCTCCCAAATTTCGACATCAACAACCTTTGTCATCAATGGCAATATTTTTAACAAGCTCACTTTGACATCAATGACCATATTTTTACCAATCTCCCTTCTTGAACAAAACACACTTTGACATCAATGGCAACATTTCCGGCAATCTCCCCCTTTGTCATTGATGGCAACCTTGCAAAGAATTAAACTATCTCACTCTGAAATAAATGACTATATTTCCAACAAAGTGCAGTGTCCGTGCCACTTTTCTTGTCTAGCATTCCGACTTTGGCTTTTTATATGGCATAAAAAAATAATTTATGTTTTCTTCACTTAGATATTTGTAAAATATTTCTGAATGCTCAAGTTTTGTGCATGGATACATCTATTATAAACATATCCAAGATAAGGTTATATTGTTTGGGGTTTACAGGTGAGAGATGAATTAGAGCACTTGCTTGATGATGACGAGGATATGGCTGAGATGTATTTAACAGACAAGTTAACTCAACAACTAGATGGGAGCTCTTCTCCCTCTTCTTTTCATGGTGCTAGAGGTGGAATTGAGCACGAGCTGACTCACTTTGATGCAGAGAATGAAGGGTGAGACATTGTCCATTTTTTGGAAGTAAACTAACTTTTTAAACGTATATAGAACCTAGATAAATGTGTTTTGAAGAATTTCAGATCCTTTTATATGTATAAATTTATTATAAGCCTTTTATCAAATGTTCCAATTTTAAAGCAGAACACTAAAGCACAATTTTTTTCAACTTTTCTGTCAGTGGTGCTGAAGCATTGAGTGGCACATTCAATTCACTAGGTAGAGATGAGGATAGCAGCACAAGTAGCAGAACCCATAGTGGTACTAAAAGTCTTGATGTGGAGGAGTTGGAAATGCTTTTGGAGGCTTACTTCGTCCAGATTGATGGAACATTAAATAAGCTATCAACAGTATGTTGTTAAAGTGATCAACCCCCAACATTTTTTTTTGACTTGCTTGCCAATGTTAAACAGTTTTCTTAGTTTGAACGTTTTAAATGTATTGGTTGGGACAGAGGATTACATTCATTTATTGAATCATTCATAATAGGAAGCAAGAATAAACTAATGGATTGCAATTATTAAAGAACTAAATATTCAACCAGTTTTCAAAGAAGAAAATCAGAAGTTCATTGATTATTGCTTCCAGAGATTAATGCAGATCTGATCCAATGTTTCAGACATATACAAACAGCAACATCACTAAATTATTTCAGACCAGTTCTTTTGCTATTGAGGAATTGGTCTACTTATAGCTTTATGCACTCCATTAAAAGAAATAGGCTTACCTCTAGGAGGACAATGAAGCTTGCAGCTGTACATATTACTTTGCATCTCATTAAGCATAACATATGTACAAAGAGAGGCCGACAACACAATGGGATGTAGAGCTGGAGGAGCCAACACATGTCAATGTTGATGCTACACAAACAAGGCTGGTTGGTATTGGTTTGGAGCAATGTTCTAGGGGGATGTGTCCCCTCCAAAATAACCCACGTCCCCTGTAGGGGGGCGCTTCTGAGACTTGGGAACTTGGGGGCACCTCTGCCACTTCCACCAGGTATGCCCCTAGGTCTCTTGCTATATGGGCACTTGCAAAGATGTTATATTGCAGATTTTGCCTTGAAGATTGCAACTCACCTCAATTTGTATATCAACGCCACCCCCTCCACCATTGCTGCCATCCCCCCATTGTTCCCTTGCCGCCTCCAAATTTAGGCCCTTGGTACCCGCGTCTTCGAAACCCATCCTCTTGTCCCCCTGTTAGGAAACTCCATGGAACTATGGTTTGGAGTAGCTTGAGAACGTGGAGTTCAACAGTTGTAGTGAATCAGGAGTTTGAGGATGATTAGAGGCATCACTTCAGGCCATTTTGTCATTTGACCATTTGTCATTGTAATGATCAATATGAAATTTTGAATATAATATAAATTTCAGTTTTAACATTTTCATTGCCACCATTCTTTTCAAATTCAAATATTTAATGCAATTACCGCAACATGTTTTATAAATTTTCTGTTTAGCAGTTTTGCTGGCATACCAAAGTTATTTTTCATTTCTCATCCTAAGAGTCTTATACTTATTCCTTATACATCTTTTTATAACTAATTACTCAAGTACTATATGTATTTGCAGTACCCCTCGCTGCTTTCCTGCCACTGTTCCCTTGATGTTCACAAACTTAAGCCCTTGGTCCCCATGTCCTTGAAACCCATATCCCTGTCCTCTTGTTTGGAAAGATTTGTGGAAATATTTGCATTATGAACTCGAATAATTGGTCAAAATTGAAGTGTTTTAGAATTCTTGAGCATGCTTGATGAGTTGTCAGACACCTATAGATGCATGGAAGGCCTTTTTATGTGAGTTAACCAGCTTACCTTTAAGTGTTTTTGTAGGTAGTCCAATAGAAAATTGGATTGTACAGTTTTGAAGTGCATAAGTTTTGATAGACATTGACAAAATTTGCTATGATATTGATTTCTTAGATTGGCAAGAAAATGATTGATGGTGGTATGCTTTTGTATAGAATCCTTAGATTGGTAAAGGATGATGTGGCAAGGAAACACTTTCGTCGATGCCATTAATCACTTTGGGTAGGCCCAAGATATTAATGTCGAGGACAACACAATACATTATCCCATTAGTTTTTGTTTCATAATCCACATTTTTCTAAATATTGTACTTTTCTTTTCGTGCATGAGTGTTGGACATTTATAAAATTTGCTTTGAAACTGATTCTCTAGATTGGAAATACAATGTCATGATAGTGGTATGTTTTTATACCACACTAGTTGGGATACACGTCTTTGACTCCCTGGAACACATCTTAGATATTGTGACATGTTTCCAATACCAAAGACCTTGCTTGAGACATCTCTGGCCGTAGGCAACTTTCAGCTGCAGTCTCCCGAAGACTCCTGTCAGCCCCACACAAAAGGTGTTGTCTCCCACACAATAAAAAAAAAAAACCCAAGTTTTAAAAGTTAAACGCACCAGGAGGTTGGAAAACAAACTCAAAAGATATTCATGTTTTCTATATTCTTGTTGTCGTTCTTTTAATTCCTTTATGCAGACTTTGTGGTATACAAAATGGGTGTGAATTTTTTAGATCCTTGGGAGTTGGTAACTATCCTGTGATAATACATTTTCTTTCCTTATTCTTGTGAGTATGTTCATATTCATATTCTCATATATATGATCACACAAAATAGAAAAAGGATTTGCAGCATTGAAAGATTCAACTTGTTGGTTTGGGCCCTTGCCTTCAGTTTCCTTTTACATGTCCAATTTGGTTGAATCTTATGAAGTTTCCTTTGCTTTTGGTGGTATGCTTTTTGTTCTTGATGATTTCTTCGCTCCTTTTATCCTATAGATCTGGATTGCTGTTGGGTGTTTGATAGTTCATTTTTTTCTTGGATGTTTTTCATTGCCTATTTAGTATTAGGGCATACCCTTGCTAAATGTTATACCCTTGCCAAAGGATTTGCAATGTTGAAAGTTCAATGTCATGATATTTTCTATAAATAATTAAAATTATGTTAAAAAAATGGTGTCTCCAAGTACACCTGTCTCAGTCTCCCTTTACAGTACCAATTCTGGTCTCCTAGCAACCTTATACCAATTCCCTGGATTTGTAATGGATGGTGTGGAGATGAAATACTTGCCTTGATGCAAATAATCCATATCATGTAAGCCCAAGACATTTGTGCGAAGGACAACACAATAAATTATCTCATAATTTGTGTCATAATGCACGTTACAAAATATAACGAGACAAATTATTACATGTCCAAGGAGGCAATGAGATAGCAGTTCAATGCTTTCTTTTCATTATGAATAATAATAGTACATATGACACAATAAACTGGAAGTCTAAGAATGAGAATTCTCGTGATCAGAGTCTAAGGATAAGAATTGTAGCTGATTCATCTAGCTGGTCAATGACCCCTTCTAGGGGTCAAATACAATTACATATTTAACTACAAGAATGGTTGGCTACAATTGATATCAATTATGAACAGTTCAGTTCCATAATGGCTAATGGTTCATCTTCCTTTTTGTGCCAGTTCAGCTTCGTTATATGTCAAGAAAACCCAGGGGCACATCCATGGCCCTTTTAGGCGCATCTCTGTAATTGGGATAATCTGGGGACTGGGGGACACCTAGTGGATGTCCACAGGCCGTCCTCAAAAATTGCAAATTGATATGAAGCATCCACAAAACGGGGGGATGCGGCTGGAAACTGAAGGGGATGGCTGGCCATCTTGGGGGCATCCAGGGGTCGTCATAGACATCCTCAATCATCCTGGGACAGCTGGCTGTCCCCTCCAAAAAGTCACATTTTTAAAATAAAAAAATACCCAGTAGTTCATTTCTTATCTTGATTTCATCTCTTTATATGCTTGGTCTAAATAGTCTTTGCAATATTCTCTATCAATGTACCCAGATTGCTTGTTAAACAGTGTTCATTCACTGTTTTTGCTTCTCTGCAATCTGGTCCATTTCCTGCTCTCTATTGTAACATTATTAGTTTCACTTTATGCATATCTACTCTCGTCATAGTATTATGCCTTTCTATATTTCTATAGTACCTTATTTTTCCTATTTCAATAATACTGTCATTGTGACTCTCTGCATCCTCATTTTAGACTACTCGAGTATAAACTTCTTCAGGTTGACATGGCTCAGCAATTGAACTGAGTGCAAAGCTTTCCTAGTTTTTCACATCATTTATAACTGTAATACATTGTCAATATATATGGTATATGCTATGCAATTGTAACTTCTCTCACATGCCACCAAGTCATCTCTCCCCAAGCTTCTGCTACAGGAGTTTTAATTACTCTCAAATGTTTTTATGCTTCAATCTCATCTTTGAGGCCTGCTTAGAGCCCTTCAATAAGAATTAATTCTATGAGCTACACGGTGCTTTTCTGCCTGTTGGACATGCCCTTAAACTCAATTTTGTACGAATTTCTTTTGGGAAGAACACTCCTTTACAATAACTCTGTAAAAGAATACAAAAGCAAGATTTCAGTTGGTACTACATTGATTTGAATACACATTTTCGTGTAACCTACTCAAATTTATATGCCAGTAAGAAGCAAACCCATGGTAACTTACATTAGCAGTTATTGCAAAATGAATATTTTGTGCTGATGTACCAGAGACGCTATAACATTTACCTTTTGATTTTAATAGAAATCAATGTGCATCGCTCATCAAGGTAATTGGGCCATGTTTAACACCCTGAATTTCCATTTGACTCTCAATTTAGCACAAATGATATTAATTAAGGTTCTATAATGTGTATGTGAATACTCTATGAATGTTATCATATGAATATTTAAAATTTTGCTATGTATTTAAAATTTTCCCTATTTTTTATATTGTTGTTACCTTTGTTGTCTCTGCCATCCCCAAAATGACCTGAAAATCAGGGATCCCGAAACACATCTCTCTGTCCCCTGCCATCCCTGTCACAGAAACTTGCTGTAACATAGTTATATGTGGCTTTGTCAATGCCTATTTTCTTTGAGGTAGTGTTTGCTAGGAAGGTGGTAACTGGAATAAGACTCTTTGGTGCAGCTGAAGTTAGCGTTGACCATGTGATGTGCTGGAAACCTTACGATCTAGTGCCTATCTCTAAGAGCCAGTACGGATGGCACCAATTTGGGAACACCAATCTATATGGTGTCGATCTCAGAAAGCAAGGTTAATGTAGAAGCAGCTGAGGTGCTTGGATCATACACTATTGTTCTCCAAAGGGCCAAATAGATGTCACCAATTAGCGCCAAGCATGCAATGTGGTGAAAATCTTCGGATCAGGTGCCTACCTTGTGATAGACAATTGGGCTGGTCTGGCTGACTCTGATCTGGGAGCACCAATCCAATCTGTGGCACTGATTTCTAACAGCATGGTTAATGTACATACGACCAAGGTTGGATCTAATTTATGCTTGTTAATCTCAATGATATCAAATTGACGTCACAAATTTCAATTGGTAACATACGTTTGAGTGATTCATTAGAGAAATTTCCCAATTGACTTACTAGTACCAACTTCTTCAAGACTAAGTAATGGTACTTTTCTTTTATGTAGGACTATGATAGTGTTTCTGAATTAGGGTCCATTTTTTCCTCCCCCTTACGTACGTTTGAATTAATCACTTTCTTCTTGAAATGAATCGGTTGTTTTTTTACTCTCTCTATGTAGGACTAGGATACCGTCTGAAATTCTTGTTTTGTTAACTGGAATTTTGTTATTAGTCTTTAAAATAAAGGTTCTCAGTTGTAGTAAGTTTGATAAGAGTTGGATTTATGTTTGACCTGCACAGCCAGATTCTGTTGTACTTGACCAGAGTCTGCAGCCGCATTAGTGTAATAGAGAAAGGCTTTTAGATATAAATTTCTTTCTGTATTCTCACGTTTGTATTTATTAATTTCTTCATATTTTATTTTACAGAAGCATATATTTGAAAATACTTTTCCTTATGCTTTGCATGTTTTGGTGCTTTGATTTGATATTGGAAGCTGAGAGAGTATGTTGATGATACGGAGGATTACATCAATATTATGCTGGATGACAAACAGAATCACCTTCTTCAGATGGGTGTCATGTTGACAACAGCGACTCTTGTTATCAGTGCAGCTGTTGTTGTCGCAGGTCTATTTGGCATGAACATCACGATTGATTTATTTGATGCTCCTGCTGGCTTGCCACAATTTTTGTGGGTGGTTGGTGGTTGTGTAACAGGTAGTATATTCCTTTATATTGTAGCAATTGCATGGTGTAAACATAGACGATTACTTGAATGAGCATTTGTCTATGCTGTAATGGCTTATATAATATTGTTCGAAGGATCATCTATGTAATTAATTTTTCCCAACTTGAGATCTATGTTATTCAGAGAACGGGACAAAATGTCAGTGGCTTGTAATGGCTTAAAAACATATTAAATATCAACGACATACCAACTTCATTTTTGTCTGATTCTAATGCTGAATGTTTGAGGGATCAACTTAAGTATTAGATTTTAGAAGTTATTATTTAGACAATACAATCTTCACGAGTGTAAGATTTTCAGGGAAAATTTTGCTTTAATAGGTTAAAGATATAGTTCTGATGTGGTTTCAGTGTAATTTCCTAGTCATGATTATAAAATTCATTTAGTTCTGTTGTTGCCAGTTGTTGAAATGACAAAATTTAATTAATTTTTGGGTATCATAATTTGCTTGTGTCGTGGACACAAGTAGATGCAAATACTGATTACAGGACTTGCTGTATAGGACTCTAGAACAAGGGAATATAACAATAATAGAGAGCCTTGTATCCTACGTTCCAGCTATTAAGGAAAGGTTAAGTAGGAACTAGAATGATATTATTTTGCTGATACGGAAGCATCTATGGGGCCACCAGGATGCATCGGCCTTATAGTGTATTTTATAAGTTAGATTTATAAAATACACAATAGGGCGGTTGCATTCTGCAATATACTATTGTATTGAGCTGTGCATAATTAGTAAATTGTTTTGCACCAATCAAGAGTAACTATTTTCCTGCAATTTGAATATTTTTAAAGTTAATATATTTATTTATTAATTTCATATATTATACATTACTTATTTCAAATATGATTGGTAGAATTGGTTTGGTGTTACAGAACCCTAGCTAGAAGTTGAAAGGGAATGTATCTATCCTTAGCATTCCCACCATGCAAGTACTTACTATCTAACACTCAATGATAGGAACAAATTAGAGAGTTAAATGACTACTTTTTTTATTATTTTTCCTTTTTTTTTCTATAACTTTTCATATTTTTATTACTTTTAATTAAAAAATGTTAATATTATTTTTAATTCTTTAATTTTTTTAAATGATTATAGTTTAGTTATTATATCTGTTTAAAAATTACTAAGAAAAATACTTTATGGTTTTATTTTTGTAAGAGCAAGATACAATTCATTTTACATTATATTCATTGGTTATATATATATATATAGTCTAATGAATATAATTTCAAACATAAATAAAAGATATTTTATTATTACAATATATATTACAAGATATCTTATTATTTCTAATACAATCTTATTTTCTAATATTAAAATTATTTACACAACATATAATTTTAGCCTATCATATAATTCAAACCTACAATTATAATTAATGACAAGTACTACAATTGTAACTTGTGCAGGTGCAATGATGAGGAAGATTATTAATATTAATGTTTATAGTTACTGTGTTGTTATCTTAGAATAATGTTAGTGCTTACAGGTATTGAATTGGGCAAGTGAAAGTTTTAAAATCATCTAAGTGAGCAGCCAACAGTTTTACAGGTCTAGTTGTACACCCACTTGTACTTATAATACCCAGTGTTGCCACATTTGAATAAAAAAATAATCAAATGTTGGTCAAAATGAACCCATATTTGAATAGAGATGAGAACCTATGAATAATGAATGTTATCTAAAAAATAAATCCATTAATTAACAAGTGAAATACATATTTTTTTGTTTCAAATAAAATATCATAACTATTTATTATAGTGTCAGTTATAAAATAAGATGCTTAAATGATCATTTAAACAAGTATTGTTGTTGTAGTGAAAAAATGTTAATCCTATTTGTACAACTACTAGAGTTGCAATGTATATGTATTGGAGTACTTCATTTTTTATTTGTGGTGTTACAAATATAATAGTTAGGTAGAATAAATACCTTGTATTTTTTCATGGAATGTGAAAGATTGTCAAAATGTTTTAATGTTCAACTATTGGTCCATTTGTTGGATATAAAAGTTAGAAATAACAAAGATTTATGGTTACTAATACGTATTTGGTTCATTCAGGTTACATATAAGTTACATTTTACATAAAAATAAGATATTCTACTTGTAATGCATGATGAGTCGCACCTACAAACCTTAGTTGTAGATAGATGAGTGTCTACTTTTTAATTTAGAAAAAGGTCTTATGATATTCCATGCTACGACATGTCAACATTAGACTACACAGCTATTGATCTCTCCCCTATTTACCCAAAGAAACATGTGGTAGAAATTAGAAGGATAAGTTTATTAAATTAAACTCGCTTCCTTTTATAGTTCACCCTTGTGATAGAGTGAGCCAAGGGAGGTACAAAATAGCACAAATTAGTATATTCTAACTAGCTTGAGAAGGAAAAACTAGCTAGTAGCTTGAATTATAATGGTATCACTGAAGAAATGAAAAAAAAATGGTGGTGGTTTTTTCAGAGGAAGTTTTGGTTTTCCATACTACTTTCAAATGGTGTTCCCAAAATTCGGAAGTTTTTTTGTTCCCAAAACTGCATCCCTTATTCCCCATGTTGGCTAGAAAAAAAGGAACAATATTAGAATTATTCTTTCTTGAAAATATTCACGAACAATGTTAATTGATTGCACTGGGCATTGGCAAGCCATTAAGGGTAGGTCCCCATGTGGCTGCTTAGCTTATTTTGGCTAGCAGTCGTTCTCCAATTTTTCAGGAGCAATTTGTGGAGTTGGTGGCCCCATGATCATTAAAATTTGTTGCTTAATTTTTTCGCTGTTTGGGGAGGAGAGATTAACATCTATAAAACAATCTATATAAATCAAGCATTATAACAAGAAGCTAAGGAGATGCTATTTCACATCCACGAGATTAACGATTAAAATTGTAATCTTTAGCCATTTGAAAAACTTGACTAATTTCATTCTAATATGGCAACACACAACTGAATTAAGAAAGATATGATCAAATCAATTGTGAGGCATCAAATGTTTGAATCGATTTTTTTTTCATTTTTCATTTTTAAAAATACATGACAACTAAATGGAATGCATCTAGGGTGATATAATTATATTCTCATTCTCATTAAACATTGGGATTTGTCTCAATATCATATACCTACTCAATCATTTACACATTGCACTATTATGATCTTCGATCTATAATTAATAGAAATATTATTGGTTAAAAATGATAAAACAGAACCGTCATTTTAATGGGACTTTGAGGATTGATTCCTTTAAGTTT
The DNA here is from genome assembly GCA_027943335.1 of Chamaecyparis obtusa. Lineage (NCBI taxonomy): Eukaryota > Viridiplantae > Streptophyta > Pinopsida > Cupressales > Cupressaceae > Chamaecyparis > Chamaecyparis obtusa. The sequence goes on along the minus strand of BSBK01002765.1, from coordinate 1,326,578 downwards.
GTAGGACCTTGGAGATTTGGTCTATTCTAGGATACTTATGATGAAGTTTCTAGAGGTAATCTAGGTTCTCCAGGGCTTGGTTGTACAATCTATGATTGTACTTGTGATGGCCCTTTCTAGCATGTTAGCAAATATTTGGTCATTAGCTTATTCCCAAATTTTCTCATAAATTAATTGTCATAAAAAGGAGAAAGGTAAATCAAATAATTAAGTAGAATTCTCAATATTTATTTTCTTGCATTTTTATAATGACAATTTATTTTAATTATTTAAAACATGTAATTTGTGAAAAAAAATGAGATGTTAGGCTTGAGGGAGGATGATGTGATTTTTTTTTGCAAACTTCAAAATGTTATAAAATATTAAAGTGAATATGGAGTGAAAAGAAGAATTAAGAGTATATTTACTAAAAAAAAAAGTTCTAAAAAGAGGGAGTTATGGAAAGGAAGGGGTTGCCATTTATCATATCTATTATTTGCTTTGAACAAATTTGAATTTTCTTATTTCTTGAGGATAAAAATTCTTTAGAAATAAATTTTTTGAAGATGAGAGTTGTTCTAATTGAATTTGGGGATTTCTTCTTGAAGCCACAATTGTGTTGCAAGTGAATATTTTTGATGTGTTTTAGCAGGCTAAAGTTATTGGTGTTTCTTTTTTCGGATTGTCCTCAATGCGATTTGGGAGTGTTAGACATGTCGCATGTTTCCCACTATGTAGGTCACACATTATTATTATTTATTTATCGAACATTGGTTGCATGCTTTGCACTTGGTAGTACGCTTCTTGGACTTCGTACACTTATTCCTTTGTAGGGCGTATAGTTTGCAAGTGAGTAAAGATCATTTTATGGGGATTGTAGCATATGTTGGGTTGTACATGTGAAGTAGAGCATGAGACTTTGGAGAAGTGCTCCTTTTTTGGAGCCCAATACATGGTGTTTGGAGGATCCTAGGCATTAGCAATTAATACCATCTCGTAGTTATATTGTATCTAATGAATATGGGAACTTTATGCTAGTTTGTAATTGTTGTACCTATTGTACCAACGACCATTACACCTTGTATCAAACTTGCAGCAATTTATTGTCTCCAAATTTTGACCTTCATTTTTTAGGATAAATAAATATGATTTTAGTAGTGTTTTATTCCTAGTTGGAGTTGTGTGCATTTCAGTGTTTCTTACACTAGTTTCAAGGTATTTTGTAGAGTGTATTAAACTTATTTTGACAATGTCACAAGACACTTAGAGTGTTATTAGACTTGTATCAACATGTTACATCATCCTTATAAGGTATTCTTCAATTGGGTATATGATTATATTATTTATAATATTTTGCAAAGTATATTAAACCTATTTTGACAATGTCACAACACACTTAAAAGTGTTATTAGACTTGTATCAACACGTTGCTTCATCCTTATAAGGTATTCTAAAGTTGGGTACATGATTATATTGTTTATCAATGTTATATGGCCTTGTTTTGGATATTGTAGTAGCCTAATTTTATAATTAGAACTTTATATCAATTTATAAAAATAGATTATTTTTCCACTTGTCAAATTGCAATGCATTTTAAGTTTTCTTCGTAAGCCCCAGATGGTAGTATTGCTAGAGGTGATCCTTGTATGCATTTCATATTGTAAGATTTGACAATTTGGCATTATCGATCATTTTGGTTTGAGCCAAGCTTAGACATTTTGTTAGTGGCTAAAATTGCATGCACATAATATGCTAAAGAGGTGTTGATAGGCTAGCTCTGCCACATGTGTGTGTAATTTTACATAGTTTTTCAAAGAGGTGCTGGTTAGGTTGGTTATGTCACTTATGTTCTCTAATTAGCTCACCACTATATTGTTTGCAATTTCATGCATTTAGATTAATTGTGTCATTGGAGGCATTGTATGTCCACCTTGCCCACATTAGGATTTGGGTGATTAGAAAGTGTTGAAGGCAATGCACTTACATATTTGTTTTGCAAATATTAATAAAAAGTAGGGTGGATTCTATAGTGGTATCTAAGATGGCAATTTTACTAGCCTACAATCTTTGAAAGTGACATTAAAACTAGATACTACCAACAAAGTAAAAAATAACTCCAATTTCCTTATAACTCAATTCAGCCTCAAAAGGTGATCTAAGGGTAGTTGACTAGAGTAAAGAAGAAAAAGGAAAGAGATTGAAATGTATGAAGCTCTAAATAATATAAGGTAAACATAATGACATTAATGATAATATTTTCACTATAAGGTAAACATTTCACTTAATTCAAAAACTTAACCATAATGACAATATGTTCAGTAACAACCACAATAATAAGAACACATAAGAGAGAACATAGATATACTTGACAACCCTTTTGGAAGAAAACCACAAAGCAAGATTGCTTGGATGTACTATCCAAATCCAGCCTCACAAAATGAAAAAAGATTTTACAACATTTCTAGACAAGCACCAAACCTATTGGAGACACTAATCTCAACAATTGAGCACCAAGTCTGGAAGAGACACAAATCTCTTTGTTGAGAAGGCACTATCCTCTTTTAATTTCTTCAATGGATGTTGAACATTTAGCTCTGCTCCAACAAATTTCTCATTGGAATCATATCAACTTTTAATTCATATTTTGCACTGCAATCTTCTTTAGAATCATTGACTTACATAAAAAATAGATACACTTTTCTCTACTCTCAAAATTGTGGAATATTTTCACAATTCACCACTCACATTGATTTTAAAAAGCTTATCCTTTATATATACCTTTTGGGTATTGAAAGTAAATCCAATAAACACATAGGTTGGCCGCCCTTTTTAAATATATGACCATTGTTAAGTTGGCCAAACATGTTATCCTTTTTCCACCATACATAAAATGTGAACTTGATACATAGAAGTCAGCTAGTCAGGGGTTGAGGGTTTCTTATACTTCATCCCAAAAAGAAAGACAAACTTTCAACCACCAATTGTCAAAGACAAGGAAGTTTGAACACTTAGACAAATTTTCATGTTGACCCATTGAGGGTCAAAGTTCAACTATACCATGTTCCAAAATAAGGAAAACAAAGTAAGTTACGTGACCAATCATTAATGATAGATTGCCTCAGAAAATATGTAGTGAAAATCAATAACATTGAGGGTGGGAGTTGACAATTCATTATATCACTTACTAAAATAGACACTTCACAAACATTAACCTCAAAGTTTGATTGATGACCATTTTGGGGTTTGGGGTCAAACCTTCACTCTACTGCATACCAATAATGAAATTTGCAAGTATTAGTTGTTAAACATATGTTGTCATTGATGTCAAAAGAGTGACGACAATTTTAATATCAATAAAAATGAGCATGCTACATTATCCCGAGGAAGGTAAATTACTATTATGTCATGTTAGTTTGGCATTTTGAGCTACAACTACACTGAGGATTATAGCCTTTATGAAATCAAATGAGAGATGGTTGTACTACTAAGTTGCACTCTTACATATTGGTTGTCAGGTTGGCCAAACATAGTATCATTTTTCCACTTCAAATAAAATTTGAACTTGATACATAGAAGTGTATTAATTAGTATAAGCTAAACATTTCACTTAATTCAAAAAGTTAACAACCATAACAATAATATGTTCATTAATAGTCACAATAGTAACACACATACATAAGAGAGAACATAGATTACCTGGCAACCCTTTTGGAAGAAAACCATAAAGCAAGATTTCTTGGACTATGTCCAAATCCAACCTCACAAATGATAAAAATATTTTATAGCATTTGTAGGCAAGAACCAAACCTACTAAAAACACCAATCTCAACAACTCAACTCCAAGTTGGAAAGAGACACAAATCTCTTTGTTGAGGAGGCACCATTCTCTTCTACTTTCTTCAGTGGATGTTGATCATTTAGCTTTGCTCCAACTATTTGTTCATTGGAATTATTTAAACTTTTACTTCATATTCCACACCGCAATCTTCTGTAGAATCGTCCACTTACATAAAAAAAAAAAGATATGTTTTGCTTTACTCTCAAAATTATGGAACGTTCTCACAGTTCACCCCTCACATTAATTTTAAAAAACTTTTCCTTTATATATACATTTTGGGCACCAAAATTAAATCCAATAAACATATAGGTTGGCCACTCTTTTTAACTATGTTACTATTGTCAGGTTGGCCAAAAATGTTATCATTTTTCCACCTTAAAAAATTGAACTTGATACATACAAGTTAGATAGTTAGGGGTTGAGGTTTGCTCATACTTCATCCCAAAAAGCTAGACAAACCTTCAACCACTATTTGTCAAAGACAAGGAAGTTCGAACACTTGGACAAATTTTCATGTCAACCTATTAAAGGTCAAAGTTCGACTATACCATGTTCTAAATGGCAATAAACAAAGAAAACTACATGACTAATCATCACTGCTGGATTTCTTTACAAAATTTGTAGAGAAAACCAATGGCATTGATGGTTGGGAGTCAACAATTCATCATATCACATACTAAAATTGACTCTTCACACACATTAACCTCAAAGTTTGATTGATGACCATCTTAGGATTTGGTGGTCAAACCTTCACCCTACTACATACCAATCATGAAACTCACAAGAATTAATTATTGAACATATGTTGTCATTGATTTCAAAGGAGTGATGAAAACTGACATGTCAAGAAAAATGAGCATGCTACAGTACATAGGGGAAGGTAAATTTCTATTCATGCCATGTCAATTGTGCATTTTGAGTTATAACAACACTAAGAATTACAATCATTATGAAATAAGTTGAGATATGTCTATACTACTATGTTGCACTCATTCATATTGGTAAAAGTGTTCTGGAAGCTTGAACCATAACTTGTAGTATGTTACCCAAACAATGAGCTCATTCTGGAAACCTTGTATGCTTCACATTAATGTTCAAGGATGATGTCTTGCGGTTTGAAGGGAGAATGCGTCTACACATGATTTATCATTACCTAATATTTCCAAAAGTTGTGTATAATGGACAACAACTTTAAATTACTAGATGTATCATGTTACTAGTGAACTTTATCTATTTCTTGTTTTGGCTTGATGTGACAATAACTTGTGGCATGTTCCTTTCAGAGATTGTGTGTGGATGATGGCTAGGACTAGTTAATATTACATTAGATCCAAATAGGTTGTTATTTATTTTGGTGAAGTGGGTGGGTTGTTGAACCTAACCAACTACATGTTTGATTTAGGACCAATGTTAGAGGCCAACTTGCATATGGAGTAATATTTATTGTAGGTTGACCTATATTTGTAATTTTAATTGTAATACATATATAAGAGACTCTATGGTTTAACTTAGGTGTGTGTGTGTGTGTGATTATATAATGTACATGTGCTCTATTGAACTACCCTTATGAAAATTCCTAAGTTTTGAAGGAATGTGAACTAAAATTTATGAAAAGATCAAGTACAATTGGTTGATGAGAGTTGAAGTTCCTCAATTCATTACTATTCTTATTGTTGAGATTGAAGTCCTAGTTACTAGTTTGTTTCTTAGATCTAGGCAAGTGGTTTTGATGTAATTAGTGGGTAGGTGTTTATTTTTACAATAGGGGATTGGTGTCACTGGTAGGTTGGTGCCTAATTCATGATTGTAAGTGATTCATTATTTTATGAGGTTGGATTTGGGCCGTGGATCTAGGCAATTTCTTTTCACCATGGTTTTTCCCATATTGGGTTTCCACATATATCTAGAGTTTATGTGTGCTTAAGCTTGTTTTATGTTTTGCTTAACTATTATATCTTATGAGAATTTGTAGAGCTACATTAAGGTCCCAAGGCCCATGCTTGGAAAAAGTTATTAACAATAATTAATGTTCAATTAAGTTGAAAATTTGCATATACAAATTCACCTCCAGCTCCCATGAATATTGTGTACCCTAGATTTGGTATTAGAGAAACGCTCCTTTAAAGAAGTTTAACCCCTCGAGGAAGATTCAAGAGAACACACTTAGTCTCTCTAGAAATTTTATCTAGAAATAGAACTCCGCTCTTTAATGGAGATAATGATGGCTTTTAGAGCGTAAGAATGGAATCGTATTTGATGACTATAGAATTTAAGGTTTGGCAATTAGTTTTGGATGGATATGATCCTTGGCACTCCTCCAAAAGATTAGGTGGATAAGAAGAGTTATGAAAATAATGCCAAAGCTAGGAATGCAATTATATGTAGTTTGACTAACATCAAATATGTGAAATTTATGCATTGTGCAATCGTAAAGGAAATGTGGATAAATTGAAAAAAAGTATGAAGGAGATGAAAAATTCAAAGAAGCATATCTTCAAAATCGTATAGCTATGTTTGAAGGCTTGAGGAGAAAGGAGAAAAATAACATTAAAGCTTTCCTACTTTGGGTAGATGATATTGTAAGCTCACTGAGAGGACTTGGCGAATAATTGAAGGAAATAGAGAGTGAAGAAAATCCTTATATATCTACCATCAAAATTTATTCCTAAGGTGGCTGGAATGAAGAAGCTAGATATTATATAATAAATTAAACTTAAATGAGATACATGGGTCACACTGAATTTGAGATGAGATTCTATAATGACAAATCAACAAGGAAGGAAGCTATTTTCAAAGTGTCTAGGAAGGAAGATGATTTAGATTCTAGTGATGGATGAGATCTAGAAGAAGCAAATTTTTTTAGAAGATTGCATAAAGGATCTAGTAAGCATGTGTCTAGAGGCAAATGGTGAGAAATGCTAGGATGTAGATCACTCACTAAATTCTAGGGCTCATAAACATCAGACTACAAACCCACCCTTAAATGAACCTGAGTGGCACCACCAAAGGAAGAAAGGTGCTCATGCAAGATCTATGTCATAGGGGATTCAATATTCTTAAAGAGAGAGGGAATGACAATATGAAAGGAAATTTGATATATGAAAGTAAATGTAAGAAAAATGAAAGAATGAATGTACCTTGAAAATAAGATGAGGAGATTTGACCTTTGAACCTGAATTTGACTATAGCTAGAATGTTGAAATCAGTTGTAACTCTAGATTTGGAAAACTAAGACTTGTAACTATTTGTTAAGGTTTTTTAGGATCATTGCAAATGTAGTAGCACTATATGATTGTATGTGTTTTCCAAATGCAACAATCTCTTGCATTTATATTGAGAATGAGCCAAGAAGAGACATGTCCCTTCATGGGACATGTCTATTCATTATTATGTAATTAATATAATGACAATTGTGATTATATCTCTTGAGAATTATATTAATTTATCTAATATTTACATAATAATATATATATATTGTTGATGTTTGTAGCATCCGTCAGATAAATAATATTGACTATATGATTTATGAGAAATGATTTATTATATATATATATATATATATATATATATATATATATATATATATATATATATATATATATAATGATATTATTATATACATTGATATATATGTATATATAAAGTTAGGTTATAATTATTCTCATAATAAATAAATAGTTAAATTGATAAAATTATTATTATTATTATTATGTAAATATTAGATAAATTAATATAATACTCAAGAGATATTATATATATATGTGTGTGTGTGTGTGTGTGTGTGTGTGTGTATAATCATAATTGTCATTATATTAATTACATAATAATGAATAGACATGCCCCTTGAAGGGACATGTCTCTTCTTGGCTCATTCTTAATATAAATGCAAGAGATTGTTGCATTTGGAAAACACATACAATGAGAGAGTGCTATTACATTTGCAATGATCCTAAAACTTAACATGGTATCAGAGCCAGGTTGCAAATGTAAGAGATTAGTTTGTTAATGGTGAATGTGTGACTATTTCAAAAAATTATAGTCTCAGTACGAGGACCATATCTCACAAATGGACCGTTGGATTTTGCTAAATTTGAGATATGTTGGTGATAAACTAATTTAGAAGAATCTCACCGGAGAGATTGGAAAGAAAATGTCAGGTTCAAAAGTTATGACCGAATGTGTACAGGTCTATGCAGATTTCTGAACAAAGAGAGTTCTTTGATTAAAAGCTTCAAACACTTTTTATAGTACAAATAAGAAAAGGATCATTACATTAATCATGAGATGAGTATTCCATGTTCATTAATGTTCATTAATTTTTTTATGTAGTTCTTAAATCATAATATAATATTGGGATAGAAAATATTGTATGCTTTTATCTGTAATATTTCTTTGGGATAATATAGTTTAGTGAGCTATTTGTAATCTCTCTCTGACATACCTTCAGGACAAAAGCACAAGATAATTTCATTCAAGGAAGAAATAACTTGATGCTTGAAAACAAATTGATGATTGAGACTAGATGCAAAGAGAGTCTAATATTTCAAAAGAGGTCAAGAAGTTGATAAACTTGAGCTTCAGAGGGAGTAGATGGTTCGGCCAACTTGTGACAATCAAGTGATCATATTGATTGAGAGGGAGTTCACTATTGAAGGTGAAACATTTATGAGGTAAACTTGATATAAAATTGATTATTATACTTGTGAATTATGAATGTTCTTAATGGGCCTGCCCCCTGTGTAAATCATAAAGAAGTGACGACTTCCAAATGATTATCACTTGTATTTGTTAAAGTTATTGGAAGGTGACGATCTTGCAATAACTTTTCTTTGGTAATATCTTACTCATGGATAGAATCGCCGATGGAGGCAATCCATAATGAAGCTCATGAGTTTGTGGATAGAATCGCCGATGGAGGCAATCCACACAGGAGCTTGTGGATAGAATCGCCGATAGAGGCAATCCACACCATAGCTCATGAGTTGTGGATAGAATCGCCGATGGAGGCAATCCACACAGGAGCTTGTGGATAGAATTGCCGATAGAGGCAATCCAATATGAAGCTCATGAGTTGTGGATAGAATCGCCGATGGAGGCAATCCACACAGGAGCTTGTGGATCGAATCGCCGATAGAGGCAATCCACACCATAGCTCATGAGTTGTGGATAGATCAATCGCCGATGGAGGCAATCCACACAGGAGCTTGTGGATCGAATCGCCAATGGAGGCAATCCACCTGGGAACTGTGGATAGAATCGCCGATAGAGGCAATCCACCTGGGAACTAACCCTCACAATTTATGAACTTATTGTGAGTTACATTTTATCTTCCCTAGCTAAGAGGGAGTGTTGATGTTTGTAGCATCCGTTAGATAAATAATATTGACTATATGATTTATGAGAAATGATTTATTATATATATTCATATATATATATATATATATATATATATATATCAATATATATAATGATATTATTATATACATTGATATATATGTATATATAAAGTTAGGTTATAATTATTCTCATAATAAATAAATAGTTAAATTGATAAAATAATTATTATTATTATTATGTAAATATTAGATAAATTAATATAATACTCAAGAGATATTATATATATATATGTGTGTGTGTGTGTGTGTGTGTGTGTGTATAATCATAATTGTCATTATATTAATTACATAATAATGAATAGACATGCCCCTTGAAGGGACATGTCTCTTCTTGGCTCATTCTTAATATAAATGCAAGAGATTGTTGCATTTGGAAAACACATACAATGAGAGAGTGCTATTACATTTGCAATGATCCTAAAACTTAACATATATATATATATATATATATATATATATATATATATATATATATATATATATATATATATATATATATATATATATATATATATATATATATATATATATATATATATATATATATATACATCTCATATATACTAAATATATATATACATATCTTCACTAGTATTGACTCATAGTGTTTATCTAACTGAAGCTACAAAACATCAACACTCCCTCTTAGCAGGGAAGATAAACACAAGAATAAATATTACATCAACGTAATATATAAATAGATCAGAAGATTTCCATCATTTGATATCACACTTGATATCTTGAGCATTGGCCTATTAGAATGTCAACACATGACATTCACCAAATACTCTAAGTATTGGCCTATCAGAGCATCAACATATGATATTCACCAAGTACTCAATAAGGTACTGGCTTGCAGAATATCAACACATAATATTCACCAAATACCTATCATATATCTATACAAAAAACTCTTAGACTATCAATTTAATTACATCTAACACTTAGTTCTTGATTTACAAGATATATCTATACAAACAACTCATAGACCATCAATTTAATGACATCTAACACTTAGTTGTTGATTTAATCCATCATGATTTGTTTCAACATTATAAATAATGTATATCATGATTTGAGTTATTGTAAGATCGTCACCTTCCAATAACTTCTAAAAATACAAGTGATAATCATTTGGAAGTCATCACTTTCTCATGATTTACATAGGGCCCAAAAGGATTTCATGATTCATAGTCCTCTAAATATTATAGATTCTTGATCACTGGAGAATCTATCTCAATATGTACTACTCCCTCTGAATCAATACGACCAAGATTATCAAAAGTTGATTTAACCATATCCTCTAGCTGCTCCCTCTAAAGCTCAAGTTCTTGTATCAACCTCTTGTCTTCTTTTGAAATGTCAGACTCCCTCTGCATCTGGTCTCAATCATCAATTTGTTTGCAAGCATTAAGTTCTTTCTCCCTTGAATGCAATTGTCTTGTGCTTCCATCCTAAATGTACGTTAGAGAGAGAGTACAAATAGATCACTAAACTATCTTGACCGAAAACACCAATGATAGAAGCATACAATATTTAACTAACCGATAGTATAGCATGAATTACAAACTTAAAAAATTATGTGCATTAATAAAACACTGAATACTTATCTTTTATAAATTTCAAGTATTTCATTTTGTAAGGTGAGTCCATATAGAAAATATCATGCAAATTCACAAAATGATGTTGTCATTCTTGAACATTACCAAAATTCTTCACATGACCTATTTTAAATATCCAAAGGTTCTATACACTATGAAAACCTTCAATCTTATCAGATCTCCCTTCAAGCGGTTATGCTTTTAAAGAAGGAACCTCTCTCTTTTACATATTTCACATAGACCCATACACAGTCGGTCATAACTTTTGAACCCAACACTTTCTCTCCAATCTCTCTGGTGAGATTCTTCTAAATTTTTTTTTCACCAACATATCCAAAATTCAGAAAAATCCAACAGTGTACTTGTGAGATATGGTCCTCGTATTGATACTATATTTTCTGAAACAATCAAATATTTACCATCAACAAACTACTCTCTTACATTTGTAACTTGGCTTTAATACCATGTTAAGGTTTTTTTGGATTGTTACAAATGTAATAGCACTATATGATTGTATGTGTTTTCCAAATGCAACAATCTCTTGCATTTATATTGAGAATGAGCCAAGAAGCGACATGTCCCTTCATGGGACATGTCTATTCATTATTATGTAATTAATATAATGACAATTATGATTATATATGTATACATACATACATACATACATATATATAATATCTCTTGAGTATTATATTAATTTCTCTAATATTTACATTATATATATATATATATATATATATATATATATATATATATATATATATATATATATATACTAAATACATATATACATATCTTCAATAAGTGTTTATCTAACTGAAGCTACAAAACATCAACACTATTTGCTCTGAAAATTTCAACAAAAAAGTACAAGGACAAGTTGAGAAGTTGATTTGTTCCCAGTAGAGTCAAATCTAAGGAATTTTTTTGAAATCTTATATCTATACCTATACTTATCAGATGTAAAACCATGACTCAGTAACCTATTCCTACATAGAAAAATGGGGAAGAAGGTTGAAGAAAGAGACTTACCTTAGTCAAACCCCTATTTAGGAATCAACCTTGAAATGAAATGAAATGAAATAAAGGAGAAGTATGATGTCGTGTAGAAGAGGCTATATCTGAACAATGAAGTATATCATATCATATAGATGCAATTACCTCTTAGAATGTGATCAAGAATGTTGATGCAATAACTTTTGACTAAACACCAAAACCCACAAGGAAATCATGCAAGACAAAACCTCATGAAATAGATGTTGTAATTCACCACAATGTTTGAGAGAGAGAGAGAGAGCTTGATGGATGAATGTTGATCTCATTCCTTGATAGACAACTCCTTTGGTTGGCCTCCAATGGGGAAAGAAGTCAGATCTATGTAAGAGAAAACCTTGATTTCATGAGAAGAGTGAATGATTGGATGATTTATGGTCTTGATGGATTCCTTTGTCTTGGATTCTTGATTTCTTGAATGTTCAATGATGTATGATTGCTTGCACTTGGATGATTGATTGCACTTGGATAACTTGCATATGCATCTTTGATAACAATAGTGGATGCAATAATAGATTATGGATGCCAAAATGAGGGTAGAGGATGTCCTTTTATACTCATTTCAAAGCTCAAATTGGATCAAGGCTAACCATACATCTAACCCCCAGAGGAAAAGCTCGACATTGAGCCTTGGGCCAGATCTAGGTTCAAAAACCCAGGGACAAGTTGAGAGGTCAAATTTTCCTAGGTAGAACCAGCTCAAAATCCTAGGAAATGTCGAGAAATATGAGGAGTGAGGGGAGAAAATGTAGGTTACCACGAGGTTAGGATAGATCCCAAAATCTTAAAATAAATGAATGGGTCCTAGGTGAGTAAATGAATTATTGGATTGGATGGAAAAGGGGAAATCGTACCTAGAAGAGAGAGCCAACCTTGAGTTAAAGAAAGATTGAAGGATGAGGAGAGCTCATATTTGAATTTGGTACTCATTAAGGTGCAATATGTGGTACTACCATAGAAAACACACTAAAGTAGGCACAAAATGGTCCCAAAATGAGCACAAGGTAGGTTCTTACTTCTTAGGATGATATATTTAGCCCCCATTTTAGCAGGAGTATGAGACAAGTTCATGCTCACACTAAAGTAGGCACAAAATGGTCCCAAAAAGAGAACAAGTTAGGTGCTTACTTCTTAATATGATACATTTAGCCCCCACTTTAGCAGGAGTATGAGACAAGATCATGCTCACACCAAAGGAAGCGATAGAAGAGAACAAGAATGATGAAAGAGACAAATGATCATGGGAAAATTGTAAAGAGGTAAGACAACACTAAGTTCAAGGATGTAATTCCCAAAACCATGGATCTCAACTCCATTTATATGAAAAAGGGCATGAAAATAAAGAAAAAAATGGAAAATAAAGACAAAAGACACAACACACAAAGAGGGTTAGTACTAAAAACAAAACTCCAAATCAACCAGTGAAAGGGACCTTAGACAGAAATGTCCCATCCACTAATATCATGTCTAGAAATCTATTGCAAGAGCATAATTGATTACATATAAAGGGTAAGGTCATCACCAAAGATGAAACAAACTCCATGATCTAACTCACTAGCATAGCCATGAGAGCATGGAAAAAAGAGAGCGATCATGAATCCGACAAGCTAGCAAATTGTGTTATGCTAGGTGATCCATGAGAAGAGAATAGAGAAATGGAGATGGGTCGAAAGGCTAGAAAGATATGTTATGCCTAGTTCTACTCATGTCAAAGGGAAAATAAAGGAGAATTGATAGTCTAGCTATTTGTGTTATGCTAGTCAGATCTACCTCGAAAAAATGTGCATAAGGGTGGCTTGAAAAATGTTTTGCACACATGGTTGACTTGATAAATATTTTATGTACAGGGGAAACTTAAAATGTTTTGTGCAATGGGGCATCTTAGAATGTTTTTCACACAGGGCCGACTTAAAAATGTTTTGCGCACAGGGACGGATTAGGGATCAATCTTGTGGATCCATAAACAAGAAGTTGCATATATAGTACAAGGGAGGCCACATGTATGCCCCCTCCTTATAATGGAAACAAAGGTGACATCATAAGGAAAGAGAATCAAGGATACCTACCTCCTGTTGAAAACCTCAATTGAAAAAATTATCATATTGTCATTGATTTCAAAACCTTAACTAGTAAGATAGTTGCTATCTAGTAGAGTACTATATCTTTTGATTGATGAAGAGGATTTGAAAAGAGGAGATAACAAGAGGACTTAACGAAAGGTTGAGTTATTTGATACTTCAATGGGTACTTGATTAGTTGGAAAATTGACAAGGTAATGTATTGTTTATCTTTAACACTAAGTGAATAAGTAAATATATTTGAAGCATAGGCTTTACCGAGCAAAAGAGAAGAAATTTAGTTGAAGCCGAGTGATGCTAGTGTCGACTGAGCGCTAGTATAAGCTGAGTAAATTTTAGTGTCGACCGAGCATTAGTAATTGTCAAGTATCAGAGAATTAACTGAGAAAGATAGTGTTTTCCGAGTAGAACAATATTTAGTGATGACTGATTTATTTAGTGATGACCGAGTAGATGAACACAGTATTGACCGAGTGTCAATAATTTATAGTTTGTGAAGGAATTGAGAATCCCAACTAACATAGTTGACTTCTTGGGATATGCAAAACATGTTGACATTAATAATGAATGGTCTAGACAATTTAATGCATGGTAAACCATTTTCTTATGGATTTAAGGAGAATTTTGGAGAATTATCTAGAAGGATAAGGAGGAGAACAAAATGATGGAAGGATTTGATGAATCTGACCTAAACCTAAGATCTACGGAAGATATTAAGCAGAAAAAGATTAATCTACCTGATCAAGGAGGTATAAGGATAACCTAATTGTGAGGTTATGCAGTGGGTGGAAAGAGGTTGATGTTATTGACTGACAAACCTAAGCAGAAGGCTCAAAAGAGCTGTGAAGAGCTGAACATAATTGAGGTGATTGATTGAATGGATTTATGAGTAGATCAGAGATGGAGATGGTAATGAAGGTCTATCAATAAATCAACATATGAGTGAATTGGATCTGTATTTGCAAAGTGAGTTGTATATTTCATATCAAAACCTACTGTTACTTTCTAACCATTGTATCAGTTAAAATCCTTTAATCAAGGTTGACCTAACAATAATTTTATAAACCCTTTAATCAAGGTGACATTCTGATGGAATGTTCTTAAGCCATCTAACCAATCCACTCTTAATAGGGTGATTAAATCCTTTAACAAGGTCACACCTAACAGTGTGTATTGTAAACCTTTAATAGGGTTGGCTTCTCAAAGAGCTCACTTCAAAAGAGTGAAAATTTAGTAGCATGTTACTGGTGGTTTTTCCCATATTGGGTTTCCACGTTAAATCCTGGTGTTATACTTGTGTGAATGTTATTTGATGTGTTATGTTGTTGAAAGTTTTATATTCTACAAGTTGATTACTTTTGGGTAGTGGACTGCAAGTTTTATGTTACTGATATGTTATATAGAGATCGAGTGAATTGTTGAATAGATCTAAGATTGTTGAAGAGTTTAAAAGTATAGTTGGTACATCTGGACCTGAGGATAACTAATTCATGCCCCTCTTAGTTATTCTAAAATCATTCTAACAATTGGTATCAGAGCCAATTTGGTGCTTGTAAGGAGAAAGTTTAAAGGTACTTGAAGCTAATGATTAGGATGTACAAAAAGGAGGTACCAAAGCTGAAAAAGGAGAACTTCCCTGCATGGAAGAGTTTGATGAAATTGCACTTAGCCGGTATTGGTGATTCATCAAAATACTATGTGGAACATGATTATGTACCAGTTGTTGCACCTATGACAGCCGAGGAGATGAAAGAAAAGAAAGAACACAATCAGGCAATGCTGGAGATTGCATCAGCCCTAAGTTATCTTGAATTTGAAGACATCAAGGAATGTACTAATGCAAAGAAAATGTGGGACACACTAGTAGCTATCTATGGTGGTGACACAAATGTGCTGAGAGCCAAATATGAAAGCTTGAGAGGTAAGTTTGATGAAATGAAAATGTTAGAAGGTGAAGGCATTGTTCAATATTGTGGTAGAGTTAAAGAGGTAGTAAATGCTATTAGAGGAGCTAATGGAAACATTGATGATCAAATTGTTATTAGTAAAGTGTTGAGAACCCTATTTCCTATCTATGCTATTAGAGTTTTAGCAATACAAGAATTAAGATGTACTCCTGGTAACATCCTAACTTTGGAAGGTCTTGTTGGTAGGATTACTTCTTTTGAGTTGTCTAATTTTGATAATTTCACTACTCACAACATTGAATCCGCATTCAAGTCTCAAATGGTTCTTCATAAGTCTAAGAAAGGAAAAGAAAGATGTGTGAATAGTGACAGTAACAACGATAGTGATAGTAATACTTCTGATGATGATCTAGATGATCTTGAGGCACTTATGGCTAGAAGGCTAGCGAGAGGAATAGGAAAATTCAAAGGTAAACTTCCTATAATCTATTTTTCATGTAACAAAGTTGGTCATATTGCAGCAAGATGTCCTAATAGGAATGACAAGGATGAAAAAAGGGAAAGAAAGCAGAAAGACAAAATAAATGACAGAGATCACAGAAGGTACAAAGACTACAAGGATAGAGGTAATAAATCTTGTTATATTGTTGAAGAAGAAACTGACAATGAAACCAGTGAATCTGATGATTGTGATATAGAAGTTGTTTATGTTTCTATGAAAGATGATTCTGATGAAGATGAGAAAAATGCACTTATTTCTTATGTGAGTAAAGGTGATAAATGGATTATTGATAGTGGTTGCTCACATCACATGACTCGTGATAGAAGTAAGTTTGAAATCTTAATTCATTACAAAGGTAGGAGTGTTAAGTTTGGTAACGATGCATCATGCCCTAAGAAGGGAAAAAGGATCAATAAGATTGACCGATAAGATCAGATGTGATAATTCTTATTAGGTTGAAGGTCTTAACTATAATTTTTTGAGTGTTGCACAGTTGAACAGTACTGGTTACCGAGTTGAGTTTCATCACAAGAAGGCTAAATTATTTGATGCCACTTGTGAACTAATTGGAAGTGGAGAACATACCAAAGGTAATTTGTTCTATCTAGACCTATCTGAAGAAACATGTTTGTTTGCACAATTTGATGATATATGGTTATGGCATAAGAGGTTGTGTCATGTGAACTTTGACAATTTGGAAAATATTAGTAAGATGAAGAAAGTTAGAGGTTTACCAAGATTGAAGAAAGCTGATAATGTGATGTGTAAACAGTGTCAATTAGGAAAAATGACAAAGTCTAGTTTCAAGAGCAAGACATATACTTTTGATAATATTTTGGAATTAGTTCATACTAACCTTTGTGGACCTATTGGTGTGCAAAGTTACTGTGGTGATAAATATTTCATTCTGTTTGTTGATGACTATTCTAGAATGATGACTATGATGTTTTTGAAAGATAAATTTGATGCCTTTCAGTTGTTTAGGTGGTATTCAAAAAAAGTTGAGAAAGAAATAGGTAAAAGCTTGAAATGTTTGAGATCTGACAGAGGAGGAGATTTCATATCAAATTAGTTCAACATATTGTGCAATGATAGAGGAATAAAGAGACAAATATCTGCACTAAGGATACCTCCACAAAATGGTATAGCAGAGAGAAGAAATAGATCAATTATGGATTGTGCTAGAACACTGATGATAGAGAAGAATGTTGCACACAAATACTGGAGAGAAGATGTAAGTACAATTGTTTATACCTTGAACTGAGTACAAATAAAAAAAGGCACAAATGCTACACCTTTTGAATTATGGCATGGTTATGAACCTAATGTGAAATACTTTAAAGTATTTTGAACCAAATTTTATATATTGAAGGAAAATAGGAATGGAAAAGTTGATGCTAAAAGTGATGAAGACATATTCCTAGGATATTCCACTAAGAGAGAAGCTTACAAATGTTTGAATTCTAACACTAACAAAGTTGTGGAAAGTGCAAATGTTAGAGTTGATGAATATGCAAAAAAGAAAGAAGTTGAGTGCAAGCAAGAACTTGAAGATTACAGATCTTTTATATACATGGAAGAAGGAGAGACAAGTAATATACCTGAACCAAAAAAAAAAGATGGCTATCAACATGTTAGTACTCTAAAATTTTGAATAGATTATTGAGACCATATTCAGAAATTTTCCTAAGGAAAAGTTTGTGCCCTTAAAAGATCATTTTAAAGAGCCCTAGTTCAAAGTGCAAGAAAAAGAAGGCCTGATGATTTTCATGTGATGGGGCTTAGGACATGTGTTCGTCACCTATCATTTAGCACATACAGTTGGTCACAACTCCCAGAATTTAGTTCTGATATGTTTCAGAGGTACCCATTTGGAGGTTAGTGCCCAAAATCTGCACTTTGCATTCTGTTTGGTTATTTCTGAATGACCTACTTTGGAGGTTTGCATCTGACACCTGGTTGATAGTCATGATGAAAGGAATTATTACATCGCATTGTAGGCATGAGAGTGAATCTCCATGTACATTTTTAGATTCCTAGAAGTTTTTATTATCAGTTTACCAGGCCTCTTCCATTTGCATTTTATGCAGTTTTGTTGAATGTGGGAATGCAGATTTAAGTAGCCCACTTTGAGGTCATAAAAATTAAATCCAATTCATAATCAGAGGAAATTAAATGTTGATCTATACTGTAGACATGTAAATGAGTCTCCTTAACGAGTTTCAGATCGTGACCAATCCATTTAACACCTTTTCTCAATCAATTCCAAAAGCAATTTATACTGTTTCATTGTCTTTCAGTTCAGGATGTTCTAAGTGGCTGACTTTGAAGTTTATTTATGAATAATCGGTTTATCATTTTAGAAATCTGATTATAACCTTATTTTCTATGTGTGAGAGAGATTCTTCACCCAAGGTTTCAGGCCATAAGGGTCCCATTTGATATGTTTGCATGGACCAAATAGAAGAGGTTTTATGCTGACGGTTAATATTGACAGGATAACTTTGCAAAGTAATCATTTTCAGTAATTCATAATTTGATGCCAGATGCTTGTCTCTAGATAGTGATTGATTCCTCACATTCTTTGTATATGATTCTTCTGCCATCGTCATTGGTTCAACCTCAGCTCGTCATTTGATATTTATTTGCATCTTCTTCAGAGGCGGTTCCCAGTGACTATATCTTGTGTTTGCAGAACAAGTCTGGACAACCCAGTTTACAAAGGAAGTACTAAAGGTTTGTGGGTTACTCAAAATCTGGCGATGACCTAGTTGTTTTTTGAATTATCATAAAATTTTGGAAGTTTTCATGGCTCCAGGCTTCTCGGTTTATGCATAGTACAATTTCTCCATTTTCTTCCAGATGTAATTTAAAGTTTGACACATTGCTAATGTGTTCTTCTTCTTACTTGGTGTATGCTTATATTCATTCTTCTCAGGCATGCCTTCATTTTCTTTACACTAATGTGCTCCCTCTGTTATTCGTTACAAATGCTTTCATTTTTAAAGGGGCATGCTATGTGGGGACACCAGTATTATGCTGTGTGCAGGCCAAGCAATGAATGAAAGAACACCAAATTGAAGGCTGAAAAAATAGGTTCAAGTCTGCAAACAATTTGTCTCCAAAGTTTTTAATGTTGCACACATGTTTGAGGAAGCTTTATGTGCACCGTGTCAACTGGGCTGAGCGCATCAAAATGAGGAAATTGCACACTATCCAGGCAAGGATGCATACGTTTCTTATAAGTGTTGGGTGTGCTTATGAAACCATCCTATGATGGCTGCATGCACTTATCTTATTGTTGGCATGCACTAACCGTAAAGTTGCACACTTCCTTTGGGAGTTTGTATGCATTTCTTGGCTGGAGTTGTACGCACAAAGGAGTGCACGCACTAGCAAGCATACTTTGCACACCAAAGTTAAAAGAGAAGGTGACCAGGGGTGCCTTGCAGCACAAAAAAGAAACAAATGGAAATGATTGCAAGTCTGTGCATTTGGAGGGAAGGAAAATGGGACTGTGTATTGGGTCTTTTATCCCACATTCACCAGACTTGGTGAAAATGAAGTATTTAAAAAGAAAAGATGCCAGTTAGCATTGTGAAGTAGAGAAAGGAAGGAAGAGGAAGTGGGGCCTCCTAGACTTGCGTGGGCCCAGCTAGCTGGCGCACACCAAAACATATTTTTGAGTAATATATTTAAAGCCATGAGGATTTATCCCACATTGCCCGTGTGAAGGAGAAATAAGTTATTTATAAGGACAAATACACAATTAGTAATGTGAAGTAAAGAAGAGGAAGGAAGAGACATGTGTGTGGGCCTCACGGATTTGTGTGGGCCCAGCCAGCTGGGTGCCCACTAGGTACATTTTTTTAAGATAAATTTAATAAAGTCATTGGGATTTAATCCCACATTCACAGTGAGAGAGAAAAACAAGAAAGTTATAAGGCAAAATGCACAAGCATATGTTGTCGAAGAATGTACATTCAGACAAGAGCCCTCTCACGTGAGCATGTGGATCGAGGTACCCAGTTGGATGACAGTTGGAGATTACATTGCTCGTGAAGCTGGAAATGAAATTTTGATCTGGAGACTGATTTTTTACCAGAATATGGGCATGTAATATATCGTTGGAAACAATGGGAAACAACAAATTCAATGGTGGTGGAAATGAAATTTTGATCTGGAGACTGATTTTTCACCAGAATATGGGCATGTAATATATCATTGGAAACATCAGGAAACAACGAATTCAATGGTGGTGGAAATGATTAGTTTCCCACAAGTGGGAAAGAGCAGTAAGGGATTTTGATTCCAAAGTCAATTTTGAAGGGAAGAATATATTTGCAGAATTGTATTTTTTTGGACAGAGACAAATGTCAAGAAGAGATATTTTTAGGTCTCTTTCCCCTTCTCCATATAAGTTGATCTTTTCATGATTGTAGGGGTTGAAAAATCTCTGTATTTTTCTCAGAGTTGGTCCCAAGTGTTCTGTGGGATGGGTAGGAGATGTAGCTTTAGTCTTCTGCTTAGTTTCAGAACATCGACTGATGACTTTGCTCTCAGTCTAGGATGTATCAGACTTTTATCAAATTTTGTTATTTTATCAAAGGGAAAACTTGGTTATTTTCTGTTGTTGAAGTGGTTTTAAACTTTGAAGCATGGTGTATATAGAGGCATGATCCTCATGCATATTAATAATATCATTTCTCAATTTCTCTCCATTTGTGTCAATCTTATGAGTCTTTGAATTTTTGATTCACTACATAGAGATATGCATATGTTTTCATTCTATAGTTTTGGTTTAGGATCAAATTAAATGATACTATAGGTGAGGCATAAATTCATTTGGTTTTTATAGGTATGTTTGTAAGCAGTGTGGGTTTTGAGTATTTGTGTGAATGACTTGGATCTGTGATGAAGAATAGTAGTTGGATTTTGTGTACTACACTGCATTAGAGGTTTTGCCCAATGGATAAGGCACTGATCAAAAGTGAGTATATTCTACAATGACATGTCTGGTATGGTTGATTATATCCCTTAAACTTTTAACTCATAACCAATACCAAATCATCCAAAATATTGAGGTTATAGGGCCATTTGTTTAAATCATGGTGATTGAGAATGAATGAATGACTGGTTTCCATTTAGTATTTTCTCACAATTCCATTTCATCTGCTTTGGTCAAATCCAGTCCCGATGTTATAAAGAGTATTGTTTTTATCTGACTGGATTAGGTGCACCTGCCTTGTTTCTGTAGAGCCAGAAGTGCAAAGGGTTGTCTTGTCCCTATAGTTGGTCCAGTTACCTTAAGATCCATAGCATATTTGGAATCAACCACTCCTAAACTCCAATCTGAAGGTATATTGGAAGCCCAAGTGCGTAAGTCATTTTGAAGAACCAACGCAACAACATGAACTTGCCGAGTCATAGCAAGAAAATGTCGAGCAATTAGGTGAGGAGGCAAAGAATCTACAAGATGAACCTAAAGATCAAGAACAAGAAGAAAGGAGATCTGAGCCTACATTAGCATAGTATGTAAGAAGACATCATAAACCATAACAAATAATTAGAGATAAAGAATCTAGAGTCATGTCAAGAAGGAAGTTGAAAGATTAAACATACTTGTTATGTGAATTTGAGCCTAAAACAGTGAAATATGCTTTAGAGAATGAAGATTGGATTCAAGCCATGAATGAAGAAATTGAGCAGATAGAAAAGAAAAAAACATGGACACTAGTGCCAAGACCAAAGGACAAGAATGTTATTGGAACAAAGTGTGTGTTTAGAAATAAGCTAAATGAACATGGAGAAGTCACTAGGAACAAAGCTAGATTGGTATGCAAGGGATATTCACAAGAAGAAGGCATTGACTATGGGGAGACATTTGCCCCAGTTGCAAGATTGGAAGGAGTAAGAACTCTACTTGCATATGCAACTTTTAAAGGATTCAAAGTGTATCAAATGGATGTCAAATCTATATTTCTGAATAGAATACTGGAAGAAGAAGTATACATTGAACATAGAGAAGGATTTGTTGATCCAAGAAAGAAGAACATGGTTTGTAAACTACATAAGGTGCTGTATGGATTAAAGAAAGCCCCTAGAGCATGGTATGAGAGATTGCACAACTATTTGTTAAAGATTGGTTTTGTAAGGAAAAATGACAATAGCAATTTGTATTTGAAGACTGAAAAAGGTAAAGGGACATTGTTAGCTGAAATATTTGTTGATGATATTATATTTGGAGAAAAAGATGCCCTATGTCAAATATTTTCAAATGAAATGAAAACTGAATTTGAAATGTCTATGTTTGGTGAGATCAAATTCTTTGTTGGTTTGCAAGTTTATCAGATGAACAAATGTATCTATATTACACAATCTAAGTATGTCAAGGAGATAGTAATTTTTTTTGGTATGGAAAATTCTAGACCAATAAGTAGACCCATGGCTACTGGACAAAAACTATCAAAGAATGATGATACAACTGAAGTGAATCAAATATTGTACATGTCTATGATTGGAAAGCTACAATATGTTGTCCATAGAAGACTAGATATTGCCTTAGCGGTTGGGATAGTTGCAAGATTATCTGCAAATCCTAAAGAGAGTCACATGATAGCAGTAAAAATGATATTGAGATATCTAAAAGGAATAGAGGACTATGGATTGTATTACAATAAGAATGATAAGTTTGAACTGAAAGTTTACACTGATTTAGATTGGGCAGGAAATATGGATGATAGAAAGAGTACAAGTGGTGGCACATTCTTTCTAGGAAAGACATTAGTCTCTTAGACAAGAAAGAAATAAAACTGCATCTCCCAATCTATAGAAGAAGCTGAATATGTAGTAGCAGTAGTGAATTGTTTAAATTTAGTATGGATCAAGCAATTGTTAAAAGGTATGAAGGAAGAAATCACTGAGCCATTTGTTATTTTCTTTGATAACACAAGTTCTATCAATATATCAAAGAATCTTGTAATGCATACTAAGACTAAACATATTGCTATCAAGTATCATTACTTGAGAGAGATTGTTCAAGATAAAGAAGTGAGATTGAAGTATGTGAATACAAAGGAACAATTAGTAGATATATTCACTAAGGAATTAACTAAGGATGGTCATGAATACCTTAGAGGTAAATTAGGGGTGATTCCCCTAAGTGGGGCTACCTAGTAACATATAGGAGTATTGCATCAAATATAATAAATTAGAATATCTGACAAATTGATGTAAAGGAGGTCACACTTTAGGAGTTGCCTAGAGTTGTGAAGAGTAAAGCACAAGATGTTAATCAGTCATAAGCAAGATGATAAGGGGAGTAATAAAATTCAGAGAGCTGACATTAAGATATCTACATGGTGAAGATGAATATCTTTTGCATTTTTGTCAAAGAGGGAGAGATTTAGTAAATCTGAGAGAAAAGAAAAAGTAATCCTAAGAAAAGAGGGAGAGATTGAATAAGAAAAGGGAGAGATTTGGTAAACTGTTGAATAGACTCTTTTAGGTTGTATGGTAGAGCATGTGGCATTGTCATCAATTCCAAAGAGGAAGATTGTTGGAAACCTCAATTGAGACAATTTTTATACTATCATTAATGTCAAAACCTTAACTGGTAAGACATTTGCTATCTAGTAGAGTACTATATCTTTTGATTGATGAAGAGGATTTGAAAAGAGGATATAATAAGAGGATCTAAGGAAAGGTTGAGTTATGTGATACTTCAATGGGTACTTGATTAGTTGGCACATTGACAAGGTAATGTGTTGTTTATCTTTAACATTAAGTGAAGAAGTAAATAGATTTGAAGCATAGGCTTAACTAAGCAAAAGAGAAGAAATTCAGGTTAAGTCGAGTGATGCTAGTGTCGACCAAGTGCCAGTATAAGCCAAGTGAATTTTAGTGTCGACCGAGCATTACTAATTGCCAAGTATTAGAGAATTAACTGAGCAAGACAATTTTTGCCAAGTAGAACAGATTTAGCAATGAATGAGTTATTCAGTGATGACCGAGTAAATGAACACAGTATTGATCGAGAGTCAATAATTTACAATTTGTGAAGGAATTGAGAATCCCAACTGACATAGTTGAATTCTTGGGATATGTAAAACATGTTAACATTAATAATGAATGGTCTTGAGCATTTAATGCATGCTAAACTATTTTCTTATGGATTCAAGGAGAAGTTTGGAGAAGTATCTAGAAGGATAAGGAGGAGAACAAAATGATGGAAGGATTCAATGAATCTGACCTAAACCTAAGATCTACAAAAGAGATTAAGTGGAAAAATATTAATCGACCTAATCAAGGAGGTATAAGGATGACCTAATTATGAGGTTATGCAGTGTGTCGAAAGAGGTTGATGTTATTGAGTGAAAAAACTAAGAAGAAGGCTAAGAAGAGATGTGAAGACCTGAACAGAGTTGAGGTGATTTCTTGAAGGGATTTCCGAGCAGATCAGAGATGGAGATGGTAATGAAGGTCAGTCAATAAATCAACATATGAGAAAATTGGATCTGTATTTGAAAAGTGAGTTGTATATTTCATATCAGAACCTACTATTACTTTCTAACCATTGTATCAGTTAAAATAATTTAATCAAGGTTGACCTAACAATCATTTTGTAAACCCTTTAATAAAGGTGACATTCTAATGGAATGTTCTTAATCCCTCTAACTAGGCCAGTCTTAATAGGTTGATTAAATCCTTTAACAAGGTCACACCTAATAGTGTCTATTGTAAACCTTTAACAAGGTTGGCTTCTCACAGAGCTCACTTTAAAAGAGTGAAAATTTAGTAGCATGTTATTGGTGGTTTTTCCCATATTGGGTTTCCTCGTTAAATCCTCGTGTTATACTTGTGTGAATATTATTTGATGTGTTATGTTGTTGAAAGTTTTATATTTTGCATGTTGATTACTTTTGGACAGTGGACTGCAAGTTCTATGTTACTGATATATTATATAGAGACCGAGTGAATTGTTGAATAGATCTAAGATTGTTGAAGAGTTTAAAAGTACAGTTGGTAAATCTAGACCTAAGAATAATTGATTCACCCCCCCTCTCAGTTATTCTAAAATCATTCTAACGCCTCCAACAACAAGATATCCTTAAAACAACAATGTATGCAATAAACTTAGCAAAGAGTGATGACTCTTGTGAGATAAGAAGATAGATAATCGTGAAAAGATATTCCACTTATGGGAAAAGACCCTTGAAAGAATAAATCTACCTTCAAGAGGAGTTATTGAACAAAGATAACATCTTCATGACAAAGAGGGGAAAAGAACAAGAATGCACCTTTTTAGCCCCCTATTTCTAGGTGAAAAATGGATTCTAAATGAAGGATAACATACTTTAGAACACAAAGTAAGAGAATTTTCTTATTATGAACATGGTTTTACAAATAAAGAAGATGTTTTGGTCAAGGATACACACCTCTTGTATAAGAGAGAATCCTGAATCAAAACAAATAATTCTTTATAGAAAATGAATGTCACGTGATACAAATCCCACTATTATAAGAAAAGTAGAGCCTTAGAAAAGAGAGACAAAAAAAATCTTGAAACCTTGCCCCCAAGTGTCAAGGAAAGATAAGATATGTAATGCACCCCTAATGAAAGTTACATTATAAGAGATGCACAATTCCAAGGAAAATAAGTTGCAAACCAGAGAAAACTCCTAATGTAAAACAAACATATTTATGCTATAAAATGTATCACGTTATAAAATAAGCAAGTCATCTAGGAGAGAGATGAATGATATAAATAACATGGAACATTATTTATGATAGACATGCCCTTTAAGGCATGAAAAATATTGTTAACCAAAGATGTAAGTATCTTGCATGAAAGAAAGTATCTCATACCAAAAAGGATGTACCATCATGAAATAATACCAATCTATGAAGAGATAATGGAAAGAAGGGGAAAGAAGGATGCCACATTATGTCATCTTAGTGGTCAACCCAATTATAAAAAATATGCACTTTCAAGAAAGGAAGAATTGTAAGGAAGATTCTAATATCATGTTGGTTAACAGATTGGGTAGTAATATTTAGCTAAACTATCTCATGCCCAGTAGCTACCCAACACAATAATCAATAATTAAAAGGGGTAACTCCTATCAAGAAATTAGCCCAATATCTAAATTTTGACCAAGTATAACTCCCCGTGTTTTATATACAACGAATATCTCCCAATCTAAATAGGGTTATGTTATTAATCAAAGAGTAGGAGAGGCAACTAAGTAAGCTTTTGTAGCCACATGAAACTTACCAGAGTTTAGTGATTTATCAAAATTCTTTAACTTTGATCTACTCCTAACAACAAATCAATGCACAATCACAACCAAAACTACACACCAACTTCTCACACTAATAGCTAACTACTTCTAATTTACCTCTAGAGAGATAAATAAATCAACTTAATACAAGATTAATTATAGAGGACCACTCTCAGATAGACTCAATATTTCCTTCCATTCAATGAATATTTTGCTTAAGGAAATATTTATGCAACTAACAGAGTATGAAGTCATTCGTTCATAAAAAAATAGATAAAATAAACTAAACTAAAGTGAACAACATAAATGAAATACAAGATACTTTGTGTCTCACTTAGTGGTCTTAGCCCCAGGGGGAAGCCAAAAATGCACTCCAAAAATGTTGATCCCTTGTATTAGCTTTGAAATTTGTATTTACAGTTCATATAGTGAGAGGGAGAGGCGATTCATTTTCTCATAGAAAAATCAATTGCAAATGAAGTTTTGTAGAGTGAGGAGGACACTTGTTAATTCATTACATCAGAGAATATGAAACAAAAGAAAGAAGAAGTGGAACAAACAGGCAAAGGAATCGATTCAGTTCTCAAATTATTTCATTTTGGGCCATGTCTTCTCATATGCTTCCATGGCATGTGTGATATCATCATCTTCAGCTATTTTGACATGATTGTGTCTTGTAATGCAGTAGAGATGATTGTTGTTGGTTTCTTGAATTGTTGTAGGTAACGCCTGAAGCTATGGTCTTATAGATATTAATTGGGCATCAATGGTGCTAAGTTTCTACACATTATATGATTGAAAGGTTGCTAGAGAAATCAATGTGTCAATATAGCTCTAATAAGTGTGCTTCATCTATTCCACATCAACTAGTTCTTCGCCTTTGCCTTGATGCGATCCACAATGTAGAGTTGTCATGTATTGTTCAATGTATTTTTTCTCTTCCTTTAGATTATTGATAGCTTTCTTTAGATCCTTGACTGCACTAGAAGTAAATTCCTTCTTGTAATATACTGAGAATACCCATTTCTGAACTGATTCATCGTCGGCCTTCAGGATCTTCTATGAAACAATCATGCTCAGTTTGAGTTCAAAAATCTCTCTAATTAACTTGGAAATTTTCTTAGAGGTTATCTCCTCCTCCTTAATAATTTGCAGATCAGTAAAAATACCAATTTATGTCTTATTAAATTATTTGTAAATGGTGGCTAATTTTTTAATTATCACCACACCTCTCATTTTGAGATCATTCACCTAGTGTGTGCTAATATGATGCATGTGTTTGTCTTCTTTCATCTGGGTGATGAACGCATTGCTATCTACTATAGAGGGATCAAACACCTCCATTCTTGTAGAAGTCCCCACGGGTTGGATGGATAGTGAATTTTGAAAGTTCTTGATCAGTGTAGATAGTTCGAGCACCGTATTCTTTAGTTTATCCTTTCCTAGCTTCAGATGATCAAGTTGTTCTCCAACCAGCTAGTAAGAGAATTCCCACATTCTCTTTGTGGTGTCATGGTGTGGAAGACCTATCTCTACCTTTCTCACATTGAATTCATCAATTCTCATCTCAACTAAATCCCTTGTTTCCTTCAATTCAACAACTTTGAGCATGACATGACCTTTGGTCGAGTCAGTCTCTACTGATGCCAACACTATAGGTTCTTTGGCCTTCTTCACTGGTGGGCTCTTAATAATATGTTCTGTCATACCCTGGGCCATAGTATTGTCTCCCACCCTCTCCCTCTTCTTCTTAATGCTCTGCTCTATCCAAGAAGGGGAAGGAAGAATGGGAGATACTAGCTTTATTGTATCTCCAACAAACAACTTCCTCACTAAAAGAGGAGTTTTGGTTTTCCTGCTAGCAAGAGGTAATTTGGCAAGATCAGTATCTTTAGAAGAAATAAATATAGCTTCATTACCTTTACTCCTTTGAATTTTGGTGGCCTCGATTTATTTATTTTTTGTGTCTTGATCCATTGGGTAGCTCAGAGTCTCCATCCCTACATCATTTTGTTGATTATGAGCCTCCACTTCTACTTCTTTCTTCTTCTCCTTCTTAGCCTCTGCATCTTTCATTTTAAAATATGAAGGTAGATTCAATAGAGATCCTCCTCCATAGGTTGGAGTGACTTCAACTTATTTTTTAGGTGGTTGGTCACCTCCTCCCAAAGCTTGACTGGATCCTGGAGGATCATTGGGTGTCATGGAAGTAGAAGAACTATTAGTGATGTTGGTGTGTTCCTAATCTTGATTTCCTCCTCCACAAGGTGTGTTAGTCCTCTTTTTGCTAGACTTTTTCCATTCCACCCAATCATGATTCCTTTTGAGGATACCTTCCATCACCACATCCAACCTTGTTATTTATGGGCATGCATATGGATTTGAATTGATGGGAGTTCCCTTTATCTATTCATCATATCTACAGGTCCTCACATAAACTTTCTCCTCTTCAACTCCTTCAACATCAATTTGTATGTTATATGTCTTTATTTTCTCAAGATTTAAGTGTGACCAGTAATGGTCCCTAACCTCCTAGTCATCCTTAAAATTTTCCCAAAAGTCTTCAACATCTGGCACATGCCTATATGCCAGTCCAAGCATCAAATGGTCTTTTACATAGTGAGCATAATCATAATGCAGCCTGATAACATCATACTTTTGGAATGGGTACTTCACTAGAGTTGCCTTGACTAAATTCTTAGAAAATGAACTAGAAGCACAAGAATATGGCCCTTTTTTAATGGGAAAGTACATACTAGCTTTGTGGGCACTGTTAAAAAGAACATTTACCTCTATAATTTGCTAACACAACTCTATCATCACCAGTTTGTCCTCTGAATAGTGAGGCAGCTTCAGGGGTGCATCATCAAAACCTCATATTCTGAGATATGAGAAGGTTGGGAACCAGATGTAATATGCTCCATATTGTTTAATCACCTTAGCAGATTCAAGAGAAATTATCCTTTCTGGGAATCCTTTTAGTTCTCTTCACAGTCTCATTGTGAATGCATCATTCACTTACATGAAATAAGTGTAACTTTGGTGTAGAGGAAAGCATGGGTAGAACTAGTGTACCTGGGTAGACTCATCATAGTCTTGGATTCTGGGAAGCCCTGACCATATCTACATTATAGCCAATGCGTAGATCAGGAAAGAGGACATCCAGAAGATGTTGGCTCCCTTTGTAAATGAGAGCTCTAAGCTCAATCTTTTTGGCACAACCCACACCCATTCGACATAGTTTTTTTCTGCAAACACAGACTGGACAAGGAAGAAATCATGCTCAGCTAGCACCAAAGCCTCCTCACTTCCCTTTACTCTTTGAAGTAGGATGAGGATGTCTATAATTTCTTGCTCTAGATTAGTGTCGTATAAGGTTTTGGGCATACTTGTTTGTGCACTCCTTTTGGTCTGGAACCAGTCTGAAGCCATCACCCCTCGCCATCTAGCTTTATTTTCAATAAATATAGATGTAGAGAGAGAGAGAGAGAGAGAGAGAGAGAGAGAGAAATCATACTCATTATAGGCATCTTTCTATGGGATACGAAAATAATTTTCTATGGTTTCTTTGTCAATATTCAGGAGCACTTTTCCATTTGGCATTTTAATCTATTTGTTGTTTGAATCAAAATGAGCTATGCACTCCCTAATCAGTTATGGGGCTTGAACTGCTACAAGGAAACTGACAGCCTCTATCAACCCACTTTCTTTTTGCTTTTATGTGATAGGATGCAATTGATCTATGAGAAACTTAGAATTCAAATCACCCAAGTCATAATGACTAAGTTTTATGTCACCTAAATCCTTCCACCGCTCTCTAGAACATTCAAATAATCATAGCCAGGATACCTTAGCGCCATTTTTTCTGAACTCTTATAGACATTATGCCAAACACTTGTCTCAAAATGTTGATTTATGAGCTATGCATAGAGTCGTTAGAGGTCAAGTCAGCCTTAGTTGTTCTTTCCACTTTGGATGTGTGAGTGTTTGTGATCCTTAATTTTGTATCTCCCATGAACCAACATTAAATTCTAGGTGTTTCCTTCAATTTATCTCCATTTGAACATTGGCACCAATAAATGTGGTAGGTCTTCCTTCTTAGTTTAAATTTTTTAAATTGTAACGACTCTTTAAACTTGGGGATTTAAAAATATGCAATCATAATCACCCTTTTCCTGAACTAAACATCGAATCTCTTCCATGGGTGCAGCTGATGGTTCTTTGTATGCTTATATCCTTATGTACCTTTAACGGGAAGAGATAAACTCAATTTGAGATTTTATGATTCCATTTGATGTCACTTTAGCCAAATTTTGGAATTTGCACATGAACACTACAAATCTCGCACTATAGGTAGTCAGGTTGTCTCTTTCCCATACTTCATCCAGAAATACTCTTATGTCATCATTAGTACTTTCTCTTGATATCTCATGACTCTTCAGACTTTGCCTTATGCTCAGGAGTTCTTTTTACCATAACCCATGGATGATTTTTAGGCATTGTACTGTCGCCTTGCACATTTCGCACCTCAGACACCCATTCCTTTAATTTCTCATCAAACAACGCCCTGATTTGCTTTTAAAACCTTCAAGTTGCTCTTTCTAAGTTCCTCTTCACTTATATCACATGGGAAAATGATCTTGCACCTCTTTTTGTACTTACCTGAAGCCTTGGTGTAACCATTAGAAATTGTAGTGTAACACTACAACTCTCGCATAGCTATGCATTGTTTTGCTTGTATTCCTGAACATCAACCTTAGGTGCATATTCAACTTATTATTTAATTCACTCACATGCTCTTATCTCTTAACTTATCAAAGAGAACTTTATGCCTTAGACAAATTACAAAATATCATTAAAATAATACCTTTAGTAATTGCATGCATTGTTTGCAAATCCTGAACCTAAGAAGTTGTAAAAACCATTTCCCAAAAGTTCATATTTCGACCCTCAGAAGCTTTGCAACAACACGGTGTTAGCGAACAATTTTTCCTTTTTAAAATTAACTTGGCCGATTCTCACAAATATGGAAACACAATTACAACACTAACAATTGAGTTTCTATGACAACAAAATCTACAGTTTTTCAAGGTACATCTACCTTGCTAGAAGTTATTCAATCCAATTTTATTACAAAATAATGTAATTCAAGGGTATTTTTAACCAAAAAATACAAATGCATAACACTCAATTCATCACTATGAATAGAATGTGCAATCTTAAAAACCATACAAATCTTATGACAATAATCAACCACATGATTATACCTAAGATCATTTAATGACTTCTCTCTATTTCTTCAGATATAAAAGAAACACATATGATTAAATAAAGCACCTTCACATATAATCTACTTCTATAGGAAAATAAACTATATGCATTAATGAACAATAGTATCCACCACTCAGATAGACTTGTATATAAAACTGTAGGATTCTATATATATTTCATCATATAAATTCATCAAAACAAAAGCATAGATATCAAAAATTAATTTTTGGTATCCCAAAGAGCCGACCTTAAATTAGTTTCAGGTTTAAACATATATAGCCACACAGGGCTAGAATTTACCATAGTCAAAATTGCTCCACCAGGAGTAGATAGTTTATCAGTTATCATAACTAACTAAACTACTCAAAGCATAATAGAAAATGAAACTAAACTATGACACTCGACACCCACTAAGCTCTTCTAGGTATCCACAACCCGTAAGATTTCTCTAGCGGAATAGAGATCAACTGAGCAACCTTCCAATTTTCATAGGTGGAGTTAAATACATAGATAATCTGCTGATGTGTAAAGTTGAGGTACGTGATCCTCTATTTCCATACCTCTTTATCTTTACAAATCTACACGACCTTTTCATCATGCATCTCCAAGTGTTTCTAATTAATTATCAACATAGACTCCATGTGAGAAATCTTGGAGAAGTTTTGTACAACCATTTTTTTTTGCCTCTTTTAGCTCGTTGAAGTTCTTCTACAAGTCTTTAACAATTTCTTTGCCCAACCTGACTGCCTTTTATTCTATTTTGGCACATTGCTTATCAATCCACTTCATGTACCCTTGAATGATATCCTTTATGATTTCTAACCCTTTGAGTAAATCTTTGATCTTAGAAACCCCTTGAGCAATAACCTCATTTCTCCATTCAATGCATTCTTTTAATACATAGAGAATTTTGTCATCCAACCCCAGGACTGGTTGTTCCACAAGAAACTTCTCCAAGCCATATTTTTGCACTTCTTCCATCCATGAGACCTCTTTGGTCTAGTTGCCTTTCTCATTTTCCCAAGACTCTATGTTTGATTCAATCTTTTTGGTTACATTAATGGATTCTTTATGAGATTAATTCAAATATTTGATGTGTTTGATTGCTTCAATCTTGACATGCTCCACCCCTTCTTCAAATAATTTAGCAATTGCTTTGTTCCTCTGGATCTAGTCCAAAATTTTTTGATTGACCGGGGATTTTATGTCAATTGAGGTGGGCATTCTATTTAGGGGAAAAGGTTCAAGATATTGGATGGTGTAGAAATACTAAGCCATATTATTCATAGTATCCTTCATCTCTTGTTTGTCTTTAGCATCCTTCCATACTCAGTTGGCAATTTTCTTGTTTGATACCTCAAATATTTCATGTCAATTTCTCTATTGTCTTTCCCCATGTCCACTTTTGATATCTGGTAATCCTACGTAGTGACATCATTACCATCTTTATTATTGATCATCTTGGAAATTTCTACCATTCAATGCCTGGCGTCTTCATCAAATTCAAGCCTAGATTTGGTCTTGGGATTTTTACCCTTGGGTGTTTTACCCAAACGTTTACTCACTACATCTTTGATGGGTAACGACAAAGGCACAACATTGCACTTTTTGGCTATGGAGGTCTCCAGCCATTTTGGATCTATTAGAGTCTTTTCTTGTGCTTCGTGGCCACTAAGAAAAGCAAGAGAATCCATTGAAGTATTGTCTTCACCACCATGGACTTGTTGATTAACACCCATGTTAAGAAGATTGGAGTCAAGGACTTGTTCTGCTTCTTTCTTTGCCTCTAGAGGGTCAAAGTCTACCAGGACTTTATGGCTTACTGTAGGCATGTTCTCTTTCTTCCCTTTCTTACTGCTTGAGTGGGTTACCTGTAGACTAGGCTCTACTTGGTGTTGAACTTGAACTTTTGGTGAGCCCGGTTCAACCTTAGGTTCAAAATTACTTGCAGCAGAATCATTAACAACATGGTTAGTGGAAATAGAGACTTTTCTTGAAGATCTCTTTTTCTTTTCTTTCACATGTTGTCTTGTTGTTTGAAAAACTATCTTGAGATCTTTCTTCCCCTGTAACCTATGTGTGTGAATTTTGTACCTAGTTGTGGACACGACACTTCAATAAAACATTAGAGGTTAGCAAAAACCAAAATTTGCAAGTAATTGAAACTATGCTAACCAGATGATTTACTACCTTCTAGTAGGTGCGAGTATGATGTTTTCAAATTGAAATCAAGATCAGTGACAATGCAACACCTAAATGAAGGAATTTAATACAAAAGAATAAAAGACTATATGAATGTAGATTAATCTATATTTTTGTATTTTCTATGCAATATATAAAAACTGTATGAATCTAAGCTATGTGAATGAAATTGGATGCAGATTTAATCTAAGAATGTTATGAATGATATGAAAATCTATGATATGAAACTATGCAAACTATGATAAACTATGAAAGATCTTACAAATCGCCTGTTGCAAGTGCTTAATCCTTCAATCGCCAATTCACTAGAGTAATTGTGCAAATTCTAGAGATATGAGATGCATTGTGAAGAGCTGATCCTTGTTTTTATAGAAATCCAAGGCTTGAGGGTGCATCAGAAAAGCCATAAATCACTCTTGATAAACCCAGGTTGATTTTTGAGTTATCAGGAAATCAGAGATAATTAACTCACAAAAATCATGCAAAAGCAGTGCTTTACTCAAAATAGATTTTAAATCAAATTTCAACTCATCATCAGATGTTGAGTTTCAATTTTAAAATTGATGGTTAATTTCTACACTATTACATTTGGGGCCAAATTTTGACAGAAGTTTTCGACAGGTAACTTTTTATTACGAATTTGGTGGTTTTTGTTTCGTAATAGGCCCCGATCATGTCAGTATTCTGATGGGTGTTTAATTGACCATCAGAATTTTGACAGATTCAGGGTATAGTTAATAAAAAAAAGTGAAATAGCCTCATCATTTTTATTTCGATTGGATAGAGGGAGCGGGAGAAAATGAGCGAAAGCTGAGCATGGGAGAAGGTATGTGATTTCTTCATCTTTCGAGCCTCTGGCATCATATTAAAATGCATTTCATTTTATTTGATCATGAATGCTCTCTAAAATGACCACATTCTACTGGTGTCATGCCGTAGCCAGTGCTTTATCTCTATTATTTGATGTTATTGGTGCTTGTGCTCAAGGATATCGATTCACTGTATTCAAATGTTTGGATTCACGTTTGTTGATATTACTGGCATATATGTTTAATGACGCCATTGTAAATTTTTGTCACTGAAATGACTGCATTCTACTGGTGTCATGCCCTAGCCCATGCTTTAACTCCATTATTTGATGTTATTGGTGCTTGTGCTCAAGGATATCCATTTTTTTGAAATGTTGACTGTGGTTATCAAATGGACAACCCATGAGCTTCTAGCTAGGTGCCATTTGTATTGATAGCTTAGGGCATCAAATGTATTGTATCATTGATAGTTGATACTTTGTTAAAAGGAAATAAGACAAAGAATGATTTTTATTTAGTTTCTCTATTTTGATCCTTAAGTGGCTTACAACCCTAGAGAAGTATATGCAGATTTATGGATGTAGTTGCAGGATA
This sequence comes from Chamaecyparis obtusa, assembly GCA_027943335.1. Classification (NCBI taxonomy): domain Eukaryota; kingdom Viridiplantae; phylum Streptophyta; class Pinopsida; order Cupressales; family Cupressaceae; genus Chamaecyparis; species Chamaecyparis obtusa. Next base: position 1,291,065 of record BSBK01002765.1, on the reverse strand, counting down.
CATAGCAGTCGATAATTCACAATAAATCCATGCATCGAATTTGAATAGAAATTAATACAAAGAACTAGGGTCCTCCAATGGCCCAATCATCTGGACCTTGACTGTCCCCTCAACTAATGACCCTTCAAAACCGGGTTATCATGCAATCAGTGAGTGATCCTTCATTCTCCTAGTGAGCTTCTAGGTAGGTGCCATTTATATATTTGATAGCTTAGGACATCAAATGTATATTGTATCATTGATAGTTGAGACTTTGTTAAAAGGAAATAGGACAAAGAATGATTTTGATTTAGTCTCTATATTTTGATCCCTAAGTGGCTTACAACCCTAGAGAAGTATATGGAGATTTACGAATGAAGTTGCAGGATACATAGCAGCCAATAATTTACAAGAAATCCATGCATCCAATTTGAATAGCAATTACTACAAAGAAATAGGGTCCTCCAATGGCGCAATCATCCGGACCTTGATTGTCCCCTCTAGTGACCCTTAGTGACCCTTCAAAATTGGGTTATCATGCAATCAGTGAGTGATCCTTCATTCTCCCAGTCTGCCCTGCATCCAAACATATTGGAAATACACAATACAATGATAACAAGTCTTTCACAATTCCCCTTCCCTCAAGGAACACTATCAACCATCCCTTCCACATAGCATTTCACTATTTTATGAGTGGATTATGGACGAACAGTTAACATTAAACAAGGAGAAAACTCCTCAACACATCTTGGAAACCATTGAATTCAATAATAAATGAAACCTAACACCAACACTATTCCTTCCATAGTTGCAAGATACATAGCAGTTGATAATTGATAATTCACAAGAAATCCATGCATCAAATTTTTATAAGGATATCCTACTAATCAATAGGAATTTTCTTGAGATGACCAATGATTATGCATTTTGATGGCAGTGTGCTAGTTCAAAAGGATAATATAAATCTAAAATAATTTTTTCTGATTTTCTCAAACTATAAATGTGGTTAAAGGGAAAATATTATGTGGAAAACCCACAAACCAAGCTAGCAAATGATTGTACATCAAATTATTCCTATATTCATTCAAGTATTGCTATGCTTCAGCTACCTGACCTTTGAGCTTCATCTAGAGGAATGTGTAGCTTTAAGATAGAGTTACTTCTTGGGCCTTACAATAGGGTGGAATATGATCAAGATTTGTTTAGGCTGTATCTTTGTTAGTCCCATTGTTAGGTTCTTATAGTTCATGGTTTGAATCTATTATGGTTGTGTAAGGGATTTGTAGATGCTTTTTCTAACATAATTATTGGACACCATGATTGGAACAATTGGTTGTTGGCTATTGTACACATGAATCATATTTGTCAATGGTTCTTTGTGTTCAAGAATTCGTTGATCAATCTTTGAGATTTATTGTCCCAGCTTTAAAAGAGTGATAAAAGATATAGTGAGTGCTATCTTTTCCAAGTCTTTTGTGGGTGCCATTATCTTCTAGGAGTAATTGCTAGAACCAAATTATGTTCTTTTCCTCTAGTAAATATTGCAGACACAAGCATCTTCTTGGTGAAGGGTTTCTTCCATCCCCATCAGGCACTATTGCATGGTTTCCATTCCCTTGTAGTATACAGAACCTAATTTAATACAAGTGTGCACTATTTTGGGTTCCATAATTTATGGCCCCTACACTGTGGTTGTTAGCCTAATTAAGAGAGGCCTACCTTTGCATATAATAAGAGGCCAACATGAAACAAACATCCAGAGGTAAGGGGGTTGTTCCCTGTCCATAATTTATTATTTAAGTGCTAAGTGATGATGAGTATATCATGTAATTCATACCTAGTGTGTCTCTTTCTTTCTCTCCACATTTCACATTAGGAGTATATGTTATAAAATACTAATGAAATCAACTATAGGTCAAATATAATCAAAATTGCAATATAAAGATTAAAATAGATCTTGAAGAAATATGGGAACCATTTTTGATAGATATTGTACAAACGGAGAGAATACTCCAAAGAGGAAATGCTTTAATGTGGAACAATTGAAGGACAATATTTTACTTTTATATGCACATCTGCAATTTTTTTGATATATTTCTGAGATAACAAAACCATAGAAAGAATAGCATATAGAAGAAAGTAAAGAATAATGATCATACTTTGAGATATTGTGGAAAATTAAAGGAAAGAATGCTTGGTGGGGTTATCATGCAATCAGTGAGTGATCCTTCATTCCCCTCTTCCAGTGACCCTTCAAAACCGGGTTATCATGCAATCAGTGAGTGATCCTTCATTCTCCCGGTCTGCCTTGCATCCAAACATATTGGAAATACATAATACAATGATAACAAGTCTTTCACAATCCCCCTTCCCTCAAGGAACACTATCAACCATCCCTTCCACATAGCATTTCACTGTTGTATGAGTGGATTGTGTAGGAACAATTAACATTAAACAAGGGGCAAACTCCTCAACACATCTTTGTTGTAAACATGCCATTTGTAGTACCCGCCCGAAGGATGCTTTTTAGTTTGCTTTATGTTTCAGATGTATGACCGAATTCTTTTAGGTCACTTTCCATGTGATTGATTATTGTTTCATTAATGATGATGTGGATTATTATTATATGTTTATCATGTGTATGCGTATATTAGATGATGATGTTTCATGATGATAGATTATATGTTTTATATTGATTATGACGTACTTACCCCATACTTGCATGTGTATGGTGATTATGTGTCTGTATCTATTTGATGTGTTTGTGTGGTAGAGGACGGAGGTGTAGTTACTCGCATAGTTGAGATCCACATGTCCGATCGTACCCTATCATTGTATGTTATATATTATATGTACATGCTTCATCTTTTGATGTCAGGTTTGCAGATACATGGCATCATCTTCCCTGAATTGGCAGGAGTGAGCGTGCCCACAAACATTCATCTCAATGGTAAAGAGGGGAGATAATTCACCGACGCAAACCCTAACCCTAGCCTAATTGTCCTAGGATTGGACAAGTTTCTGTTTGACTACCTTACCTGAATTCACCTGGTTGGCAGGAATTCTTGGATCCCATTCTTGAGTTTGTGCATGTGTTTTCAGTTTGCTTGATTTATCATGCTCGAATTTGTTTATGCTTGATTCAGTGGATTTATGATTTTTCAGGTGATTTTATATGATTATTAATGTTAGGATTATAGTTGAAATTAATGATTTAATTATATTCCTATGTTTAATTTAGAATATTGTCCAAAGTCAATTATTTGATTAATTAGAATTAATTGATTATTTAATTGAATTTGGATTTAATTATGTTTGAATGAATAATCAAATAATTGAATATTCAAATGCATGTCCTAGGATGTATTTAATATTAAATTTATTTAATATGGGTTTAATTATAACATGTGCTTAATTGGAATATGTTTAGAATTATGCTTGTTTATATTATTAAGTAGTTAAATAATTAATTGCATGAATTTGTGATGCATTGATTATTTAATTTATTTAATAAATCAATTTAATTTATTACATGTGCAAAATTGAAAAAAAAGAATTGTTCTCAAAAAGATAACAACTAGTTTTAGAAAGTCAAGTTGAGTTGTGCATATAAATGATATTTTAAATTAATTAATTGTAATTTCTTTCAATTTTGGAGTTTGAGTTGAATTAGGAGTTGTCTTATGAGTCACTTTTCTGATTTGAGTGGAACTCTAAGTTATCTGTTGAGTTGTCTTCTGTGATTGCTTGGATGTAGGAATTGAATTCCTATTAGAGGAATTTTGCTTTCATTTTTGGGGAGACAGGTTTTGGAGAGGAATTTTGGAGAAGGCTTGTGTTTTGGCAATTTGGAGAATTGTGGAATGTTATGGCTATTTGTTGATTTGAATTTCTCTGTGTGTCTGGATTGGACACCTGGTTGCAAATTAGCTTTCAGATTTGCAGGTTGTGTTTGAATTTGGAGAGAATTTGCTTCTCAGATCTACAGGGGTTTCCATTTTAAATCCATTTCTGGCATTGGATCTGAGGTAGGTTTTGGAATTGTCTATCAGATTTATATTCTCATCTGTTCATCTTTCTGTGTTTTATAGTGTTCTATGTTTTCAATTTTTGATAGATCTTTGTTTTAATAGATCTGGGTATTTAGAAACCCTTATGTAGTTAATTTGTGTATTTTATTATTACTTGGCATCGTGCCATTATGCTGGCCAAATTTCATTGATTGATTGTCCATGGTTTGGCTATAAATTGATAAATTAATCCTATTATATAGTTAAACTATAGAGGTTGTAGAAAATTCAATCTCCTTGAGGAAGGAAACCAATTTGAGTAGAAAACCCAATTTGGGTACAAAAAGATCAATTTTGGTATGAAATATATTCTCTGTTAAAATATGTTAAAATATATGCTGTGCAAAATTTACATGGGTAGGGTAAATTGTTTGTATATGTTTTAAGTTGTTATAGGGAAGAATAGATTCTTTAGTACAAAAGAATCTAAGTTTATGATTGTGAAGAAAATAACCTTTTGCCATTTTCTGACAAAAGTCAGGTCTCTGTTATATTTCCATATTCGGAAATAGGGTTTTAAAAAAAATAATAATAAATGGATATTAAATAATAAGAGAAAAAATTTAAAAATATAGCTTTGTTTATACGTGAAATTGATTTTATAAAAGTAAAACTTTGGAAGTGTTTTTGTTTGTTATTAAACAAAATTTTTTTAAAAAAAATCTAATTAAAAATTTTTGTTAATGGAGGGTACCGATTGTACCCCCCCCCCTCTGCTCCGTCTGGCGGCGTACTGCACAACGGCAGGTACTGCCAGTGGTAGTATCTCTACCGTGGCAGAGAGTACTGCTAAGGGCAGTACCCTGCCACAAGGGCCCATGAGCAGGTCTTGGGAGGCGCATGGGGTGCGGAGCCCGCATGGTCCCCCCATTATTATTATATTTTATTTTGTTTTAAACTTTATTAATATGGAATTTACTTTATGCAATGTTTTATGTTAATTAATTTTTGTTAAGTTAATTTGTTTTTAATTTAATTTATAATTGTTTTAATTTTAGTTTTTTTAATAATAAATTAGTTTGTTTTACTTGATTTATATGATATATAAAATTTGGAATTAGGATATGTTAGTTGTATTTTGTTCTTAAGTAATTCTACGTCATGGGACCCTCGAGTTTTGTAATCTGTGTTGAATGTTGTTCAATGTGTATAAATGGTAATTGCTTCTGCACTATTGTATTATCTTGTATGTTAACTTGTAAAAAAAAAATGTTCACCAAACTTAGTAGCAAGTTTTAGGTTAACTTCTCTTGGGTTCCCTGGCGGGGCGTTACACCATTGGTTCAGTTTTGTAAATTTTGTTTTTGTGTTAAATGCATTTAAATGGAATATTAAGCATAGTAATAATATGCTTAGTCTATTAGTAATTGCAGATTAAATGCCCATAACACCTTTATCAGTTTAACATGTTATTATAAGATACTAAAGAAGACCTGCTATTTGTCAGATAAATCTTCACTGTCCCCCACAATGAAGACAATGAAGATTGAACTCCTGCCCCACAAAAAATAACATTGTAATAAGAATAAGATAGTGCCAAGAAACATTTTCACAAATATGAAACATGAGGAAAAGTAATAACATTAACAATGCCAAGATTCACAACATTAAATTTCACCTACGGATGAGTTTCTGCAGTGGGTTGCCCAGCATCAAAAATATGTTGAGTTGCATTTGAGCTGTAACTAAGAGTATCATGTAGAACATACCCTAAACTTTGAAAGCGCTCTCCAGCTTGGAAATTCAAAATTCAATCTAGGCAAGCATCAGTAAGTGAAATAAATTATAGACATCAACATCAACATCATCATAATCATTAGACATAAATTATAGACATCAACATCAACATAATCATAATCATTTGGAGGGTATTCGTTTTGGTCCTTGGATAGTACTATGTTTCTTGAAAGTTCTTGTGATGCTTCTAAACTTTAAAGACATATTTTATGGCTTAATGATAATATAGATTAGTGTTTTGTTTTCTAATGGAATGTTGTTGATCATTCATGGTCTTGAAGAAAATTTTGATTGTTTTGATTCTCGAGTCTTGACATTGTTTCTCAATGTGATATAGACTGACCACAAGATGGTTCAATTGGTTCTCTCTTTCTATTTAATTATTTGTCTTCTTCATGGTGTAAGTGTCAATATGTTATAATCCAACCAGCATGTCATACCCCCACTTTTGACAAACCTCATAGCATGCAAATCACAGCCAAAGACTTGGGTGATCAGCATACACAAAAAATGATTACCCTTAGGAAACAATGATCATTAATATTCATTAATGGCGGGTGGTGATTCCTTGGTAATAAAGGCATTGCCAGCATTCATCATCTTAACCAAGTCATGGGTGGTGATCCTTGAAATAACACAATTAGTAAAAGGAAATAACAACATAAGTCATGGGTGGTGATCCTTGAATTTGGAGCGAGGAAGAAGGAAAATTGGAAAACAAAATATGGAATAATCAGGTTGGAATTGGAGAAGAATTCAGAAATAAACTTGAATTAGAAAAAATCCAAGTTATCTAGTTCTTTGTTTGAGGCTGGGTTCTAATTCTACTTTTGTTCTCCTCTGGGTTCGACTTGGGTTCCTTTGGTAGGAGCTTGGGTGCCTGGGCCAATCCCGGGTGCACCTGCAATATTATAAATATGATACACGAGGTATTTAATTCATAATTTTTTAGGCTAACTCATTATTATGGTAACATGGGTATGACCACACTCCATGCCTTATAATGGTACCCGACATGGACTGTGGTTCAAATGAAGTTGAACCAAATGTTGACCATGATGGCTATGATCATGATGAAGATAAATATGAATATTAAATCTAAAATATGGCTTGTAATTTGAATTTCCATTGTGAATTAAGAAACTATAGATTCAAGTTGACTCATTCTATGTTGTAGTATATTTGTTCCCTAGATCTACCATATTATATATGTGTAGCCTGTAAGGGACATCTTCTGCTCATCCATGTATCATCGCTTGGTGAGATTTCTTAGGAGAAAGACAAGATGTCAGTGGGTGATGGAGAAACCAATATCAGAACACCAATTGAAGCCTTGCAATGTTGAGAGTGGGATAAAAGCTGCACTTGAGACCCTATATAAGGAACAAACTTATTGAGCTTCACTTTGTTTCGAGAATAGTTTTATATTCTATACTAAACAGGGCCAACCACGTGAAGGTGGAAGCTCATTTGCCCCCCCCCCTAACATCACTCTAAATTCCCCGTTAACATCTAACATTCATTCATTATTTCATCCATTAATAAAATTCATCTAACATCTAAAGTTCATCTAACATTCATCTAAAGTTCATCTAATAAAATTCATCTAACATTCTAAAGTTCATCTAACATCTAACATTCATTCACACATTAATAAAATGTGACATTCATTAATTATCACACAATAACATTCATTAACACAATATAAAATTTATGAACATTCACTACCACATAAATAAATTCATTGGCATATAAAAATTAGTCATTATCAATTAAATTGCATAGATGACAATCATTTATTTTTTTTCTTTTGATTTCTAGTTTTTAAGATGTAATTGTTAAGATGAGTATCGATATCATCAAATGATCATCTACCCTCTCATTAGATCTCAATGCACGCCTAGTTCTCTGTTGATGCAAAGGGGTGTCATTTGCAATAACATATAAAAGGGTTAAATTAAAAACATTTTAAAGTATTTCAATACTTTACAGGCCATAATCGTATAGCTCTTTACCTAATCTAGTCACATCATCAACATCAAGGTCAGCTTGTCATGCTCATTAACAACAACCTCTACACTCTCTACAGCTGTAATACAAATTGTTACATTAATCCAAACACCAATTGCAATTAAATTTTTATTACTAAACTAATCAATTTAAGATGTTTACTTGTATTACTGTGATGCACATCCTCATTGTCATCAACACCCACAGGTTGTGTATGGCAAGAATCAGCAGGCTGCATTTCAATTTCATATGCATTCATGTTATCATTGTTTTCTTACTTAAAACAAATTTACTCACTTTATGTTGGAACTGAACATCAAATAAACTAATTGGTAAATAATTAAATTTGAAATATCATCTATTTAGCTTACTTACCCCGACGGATCCATCAGTAGAACCTTGTGCACTTCTTATTCTTTCTGCCATGACTTTATAGCCTTGTTGGAAGCCAATTCTCTTGTCCTCTTCTGTGAGACTTATATTGAACTCCGTGCCCTACATTTTTTCTTGGTATTGTCAAATTTTATTTTATTGTTTCATCAAAACAAAAAAAGATTTCAAATTATAAATAAATATTTAAAGATCAAAGAATTATTTTTAGTGTTAAAAGCCATGTAAAGATTGTATTTTTCCAACACTTACAACTCGTGCAACAAGTTTTGAATAACCACCAGAGCCTAGCTTGTGTTGCCCATGCTTTTGCAATCTTGCCTTTGTTGCCTTTGATGCGTCAGACAATCTATGAAGAGATTGAAATATGTTAGTTCATATAAATATGAAGAGTATTTAGTACACAATTACATTCTTAATATCACATGTATGCACCCTAAAATGGTCGCCTAGACTTTGGGCCCCATTTATTCAATTTATAAACCCTGAATCAATTTTATCAATAATCAATATTTTCAACATTATTAATTTCTTGATCAAATCTTAATTTCGATCATATATTGGATTTTTATCCTTGGACTAACCATTTATCCTAAGTCTTTATTTGATTAAAAGGAATATTTCCTCCCCTTTTGATTAAATAAAAAAGCCCCCACTTTCCTCTTATCCTAAGTTGCACAAATAAAGTATTATTCATATTTTATAAAAAGGAGAAAAGCACTTTTTGTCTCATATGGACATAAAGTCAACTCTTATTTTCCTATTGGAGGATATGTGTGCACATGGATTGCTCCTCTTTCAAGCTCCACCGCTGATTAAGACTTTTTACCTCTTAATCTCCATGGTCCATTTCACCTCATTTCTTATAAAAGGAGAGCTCTCTCCTTCATTTGGATCCACTTGTTTTATGCTATTGTTATGCTGCAGGTTTTAGGTGCATTTGGAGTTTGAAGACATTGAAGACTTGCTTCATTTCATCATCTAGTTCATATTTTCTTTCTTAGTTGCATGATAATGGCATTCTTAGTGTAGATTTCCTTTTATGCAATAGAATAATCTCACATAGTCTAAATAGGAAGCATTGTAATCCATTGCTATTTCCTTTCATAGATTAGTTGCATTGTACTTTCCTTTCATAGCTTAGATTGCATTCTCATATAGCTTGCATTGCATTGCATATTTGGATTCTTGGAGATATTGGCATTGTTGCCCTTGTCTTCACTTGAATCTCTCATTGTATGGTTGACTAGCAAGGTCACAAGCTTGTAGCTCTAGCTGAGAGCAATTTTCAATCTTGCAACTCCATACATAGAGAGCTATGAGCCGCTTTGTGAGGCCTCATTCTTGAGCAACCTTGCATGTAATGGTTCATAGAAGTGCACCATTTTAGTGTGTACATCACATACCTTCTTTTGTTCTCTGGTGATGTATTTCCTTTTTTTACTTCAGTTTTCTCATTCGCATCCAGAATAATAGATTTCCACTCTAAATCAGGAATGCAAGGGGGGCGCTAGTAATGTGGGTTTTTGGTTAATGTACACCTGTACTAGTCCCTAATATACCTCAAACATATCCTAGCTCTTTGAGGGAGCTTACCCTTCTCAAATGCACGAGGTCCAAAAAAGTTTGTCATACTCTCTACGAGATCATCCTTTAACTTTTGATTTTGGGTTTTCCACCTTTTAAGAAAGAAAAAAGTGTTAGATTAAAAAATGGATGTAATGATAACTCTCCTAGCAATGATATGAAATCAAAATAGTGGATTGGGGTTTTAGTTCGGATATGATGTTTCACCCTGTATAGATGGTGGGCCCAAATATTTGCAAACACTCATCATTAAGTTTACTATAAAAAACATCATTCCCTACAAAATAATCATGGGATCATTAGTCGAAGGATATAATAGTATAAAATAAGAACACAATAGATGTAAGCTTCTCATATTGAATGCAAGGTGTAATTAACATACGATTGTATAGTAAAAGAAAGGTCCAATCTTTAAAGTACCTGGAAGTTTTTCTATTTTCAAGGGAAGTCATTCTTCTTCGGACACAAGCAATATGCGATCCTTCACAGTTCCCGTACTAGCAATACTAGTACATCCAGGAAAATCACCATCAAGTGTTGCATGCCTTGTTGCATAAATTGAATCCATTACGAAATGGCCCTAAGAAAGAACACTTCAAGGGAAATAAACATATATATAATGATAGAGAAAATAAAATATATGTGTTGCATGCTCTGTGTTGCTGACATTGCAGGACACGATACATCTGAGCCTGCCATCGTAGGAGGCGGCGATAGTAAATGATCATTGACATGTGCTGAAGAATAAGATTGTTAGACCATAATAAAACCAGTGATTAGCATGGACAATATTGTTAGAGAGTAAAAAAATTATAGTCCAACACGCAATCCACCTAAACCAGCTGTAGTACCTTCATCATGGCCTCAAGGATCAAAATTATGCAAAAAAAGTTGTAAAAGCAACAGATCCACTTATTTTTTAATGACATAAAAGACTACTATAACATAAAAACTATTATTGAACTTTTGTTATAATTAAAAATTACATTAATACTTACTCGCTAATTTTGAGATAGGTGCATCGGTTTAGTTGCCCTCTTTTGTGACTCAAGAGTCGGAGGGAATATAGATGCCGATTCAACCAATCTATTTCCAATTTTGTGGAGGCATTTTTTAATTGCAGAGGCCGGCTCATCACAAGCACCGAAATCAACAACTAGGTCCTTGTCAAAGGACTCCTCTTCAAGGACTGCGGGTTCCTTTCCCTTTCTTTGCTGACCACCTATCTGTGACAAAAATATTACTAACACTATTAGAATTAATTTGAAACAATGATGAAAAGAATATAATAAAAAACTTTATTTAACATTTTGCTTCTATCTAATTTGTAGTTCAATAAAAAAGAGGTTTACTTGCTGGGAAGAAGCACATGCATGATCATAATCATCCCCACTACGTGGTTGCTCCATATTATGGTCCTGTGTTATTATTTCAAGTTAACCAATAATTAGAAAGGACTACATTAATAAATTTCATTAGAACATGATGATGGAGATGAGGTGGATGGTGAGGAGACTCTCTAAATGTGGTTGGCAAAAAAACTCAATTATTTAATGGTACATAGTATGTACCTGCACCCTAATGATAGTGACATTGTTTGTATCTATACGATTTAAATTGTAATCAATAAGCAACTCTTCCCCTGCACTTATTGATTTTATTGCACATACAAATACATGATTTCCCTCGCGCGCCTCAAATATGCAATTGGGTTGCTTAATAGTTGACAGAGGTCGCGTGCTATTTATAAAACCTACAATATTCCCAGATGCTTTTGGCCTTTTGTCAATGTATATAGCCACTCTTTTACTTTTCTCATTGTCTTTTTGTTGAATATAATTCTTTGAGAGTGCATACCTACACATACTTTTTTTATATTGAACAATTCGCATCCAACTTTTGTAATCGTAACAAGGTCCAACATACTCCATCAATTCAACAACTTTGTTGTAAGAGACCTTTATGCCATCCATGGAAAATAAGCCCAAACCATGTATTGATGATGGTGCAATATGATATATCTTGCCTTTAACACTAAAATCAGTGTTTATTGGAGGAAGTTCCTTGGGGACCCATTGTTTCTGTAGATTTTGGTACCTAGAGGGCACCTCGATGTTGCCTTTGCTCTCATCATCATAAGAACATGACCCCCCTTGAGCAAGGAAAAATTTCATGCGTTTATTGAATTTCCTTCTAGTCTTTTGACCTCTAGTTGATCTTCCTAATTCAGACATACTAAATGACTCACTTTCTTCACTCGAGGAAGACACATCTGACAAATACCTATTTGCCACTACCTGCACTGCATTAAATGAGAGAGATAGCAAGTAATGCAAGATATTTTGCAAAATGTGAAATACATTAATCTCTATAGGGTGTATTGACTTATACCTGTCGATCCATGAGACTGTGTGGGATGCTCGTGAAACGAGTCTGGGTACCTACATATGTAATTCAATTATCTAATGTTAGCTAAAAAACTCATGATACATATTGTGAGTTTGAAGAGAGTTCATGCCATGTGTGATAGAACCTACTTTATCTAATATGGTGCATTGTTAAAAAAATAAAGGGTAGAGTAGCTATTACTTAGTTTTTTGTGGGGGACAATGAAGATATGTCTGACAAATAGCAGGTCTTCTTTAGTATTTCATGAATTTTTACCACATATACTATTTCAAGCCTTTGAGTCTTGAAGAAGAAGAATGGTGTAAGTTTAATAGATTAGAGTGAATGGGGTGTTGAAACATGGTGAATAGACCATGATGAGATGATACTTGATGTCGTGACTAAGTTTCCCTCACAAGCATCGGCATAGACTAGTTTTACTAAGTTTCCTTTCTCTATTTTGAGGTTTCCTTTCTCTGCCGTAGGGGTATAGTTAGAGGGTCCATTGAAAAAATGATCCTTCAAATGGTTACTATGAATATGAATGATTTGATATAGCATATTACTCATTTTACTTGAACTTTGGAATAGCTTGTGCAAGAGTGAAAGTAGTTTTGATCATTTTGGTCATGACTGTTCCTCTACACAGTCAAGAAATGTAACTGTCTAATGATTATATGTAATGTTGAATGGATTAAATGCTTTATTATTGGTAGAAGTGAATGAAAGGAATAGTGTTGGTGTTAGGTTTCATTTATTATTGAATTCAATGGTTTCCAAGATGTGTTGAGGAGTTTTCTCCTTGTTTAATGTTAATTGTTCCTGCACAATCCACTCATACAATAGTGAAATGCTATGTGGAAGGGATGGTTGATAGTGGTCCTTGAGGGAAGGGGGATTGTGAAAGACTTGTTATCATTGTATTATGTATTTCCAATATGTTTGGATGCAAGGCAGACCGGGAGAATGAAGGATCACTCACTGATTGCATGATAACCCGATTTTGAAGGGTCACTGGAAGAGGGGAATGAAGGATCACTCACTGATTGCATGATAACCCCACCAAGCATTCTTTCCTTTAATTTTCCACAATATCTCAAAGTATGATCATTATTCTTTACTTTCTTCTATATGCTATTCTTTCTATGGTTTTGTTATCTCAGAAATATATAAAAAACATTGCAGATGTGCATATAAAAGTAAAATATTGTCCTTCAATTGTTCCACATTGAAGCATTTCCTGTTTGGAGTATTCTCTTTGTTTGTACAATATCTGTCAAAAATGGTTCCCATATTTCTTCAAGATCTATTTTAATCTTTATATTACAATTTTGATTAGATTTGACCTATAGTTGATTTCATTAGTATTTTATAACATATACTCCTAATGTGAAATGTGGAGAGAAAGCAAGAGACTCACTAGGTATGAATTACACGATATACCCATCATCACTTAGCACTTAAATAATAAATTATGGACAGGGAACAACCCCCTTACCTCTGGATGTTTGTTTCATGTTGGCCTCTTATTATATGCAAAGGTAGGCCTCTCTTAATTAGGCTAACAACCACAATGTAGGGGCCATAAATTATGAAATCCAAAATAGTGCACACTTGTATTAAATTAGGTTCTGTATACTATAAGGGAATGGAAACCATGCAATAGTGCCTCATGGAAATGGAAGAAACCCTTCACCAAGAAGATGCTTGTGTCTGCAATATTTACTAGAGGTGAAGAACATAATTTGGTTCCAACAATTACTCCTAGAAGATAATGGCACCCACAAAAGACTTGGAAAAGATATCACTCACTATATCTTTTATCACTCTTTTAAAGCTGGGACAATAAATCTCAAAGATTGATCAACGAATTCTTGAACACAAAGAACCATTGACAGATATGATTCATGTGTACAATAGCCAACAACTAGTTGTTCCAATCATGGTGTCCAATAATTATGTTAGAAAAAGCATCTACAAATCCCTTACACAACCATAATTGATTCAAACCATGAACTATAAGAACCTAACAATGGGACTAACAAAGATACAGCCTAAACAAATCTTGATCATATTCCACCCTATTGTAAGGCCCAAGAAGTAACTCTATCTTAAAGCTACACATTCCTCTAGATGAAGCTCAAAGGTCAGGTAGCTGAAGCATAGCAATACTTGAATGAATATAGGAATAATTTGATGTATAATCATTTGCTAGCTTGGTTTGTGGGTTTTCCACATAATATTTTCCCTTTAACCACATTTATAGTTTGAGAAAATCAGAAAAAATTGTTTCAGATTTATATTATCCTTTTGAACTAGCACACTGCCATCAAAATGCATAATCATTGGTCATCTCAAGAAAATTCCTATTGATTAGTAGGATATCCTTATAAAAATTTGATGCATGGATTTCTTGTGAATTATCGACTGCTATGTATCCTACAACTATGGAAGGAATAGTGTTGGTGTTAGGTTTCATTTATTATTGAATTCAATGGTTTCCAAGATGTGTTGAGGATTTTGCTCCTTGTTTAATGTTAATTGTTCCTGCACAATCCACTCATGCAACAGTGAAGTTACAAAACTGAATTGATGGGATGTTTACAACAAAGAAATAGAATGATAATAATATGCTAAAAATTCTATTCTATTTAATACACGCTAAAGGATGCATTGTAAATTGCTGTCACTGAAATGACTGCATTCTACCGGTGTCATTCCCTAGCCCATGCTTTAACTCCATTATTTGATGTTATTGGTGCTTGTAATCAAGGATATCCATTTTTTTGAAATGTTGACTATGGTTATCAAATGGACAGCCCCTGAGCTTCTAGCTAGGTGCCATTTGTATTGATAGCTTAGGGCATCAAATGTATTGTATCATTGATAGTTGATACTTTGTTAAAAGGAAATAGAAAAAAGAATGATTTTTATTTATTTTCTCTATTTTGATCCCTAAGTGGCTTACAACCCTAGAGAAGTATATGCAGATTTATGGATGCAGTTGCAGGATACATAGCAGCCGATAATTCACAATAAATCCATGCATCCAATTTGAATAGCAATTAATACAAAGAACTAGGGTCCTCCAATGGCCCAATCATCCAGACCTTGACTATCCCCTCAACCAATGACCCTTCAAAATTGGGTTATCATGCAATCAGTGAGTGATCCTTCATTCTCCTGGTGAGCTTCTAGGTAGGTGCCATTTGTATATTTGATAGCTTAGGGCATGAAATGTATATTGTATCATTTATAGTTGAGACTTTGTTAAAAGGAAATAGGACAAAGAACAATTTTGATTTAGTTTCTCTATTTTGATCTATAAGTGGCTTACAACCATAGAGAAGTATATGCAGATTTACGGATGCAGTTGTAGGATACATAGTAGCTGCTAGTTCACAAGAAATGCATGCATCTAATTTGAATAGAAATTAATACAAAGAAATAGGGTCCTCCAATGGCCCAATCATCGGGACCTTGACTGTCCCCTCAACCAGTGATGCTTCAAAACTAGGTTATCATGCAATCGGTGAGTGATCCTTCATTCTCCTAGTCTGCCCTACAACCAAACATATTGGAAATACACAATACAATGATAACAAGTCTTTCACAATCCCCCTTCCTTCAAGGAACACTATCAACCATCCCTTCCACATAGCATTTCACTGTTGTATGAGTGGATTGTGCAGGAACAATTAACATTAAACAAGGAGCAAACTTCTCAACACATCTTGGAAACCATTGAATTCAATAATAAATGAAACCTAACAACAACACTATTCCTTCCATTCACTTCTACCAAGAATAAAGCATTTAATCCATTCAACATTACATATAATCATTAGACAGTTACATTTCCTGACTGTGTGGAGGAATAGTCATGACCAAAACGATCAAAACTACTTTCACCCTTGCATAAGCTATTCCAAACTTCAAGTAAAATGAGAAATATGCTATATCAAATCATTCATATTCATAGTAACCATTCGAAGGATCATTTTTTCAATGAACCCTCTGACTGTACCCCTACGACAGAGAAAGGAAACCTCAAAATAGAGAAAGGAAACTTAGTAAAACTAGTCCATGCCGATGTTTGTGAGGGTATAGTCATGATAAGTGCCTCTCAAACCTCTCCAAACATTTAGGATTGTCTTTAAATAATTTATTGATCTTTTCTAAACATTAACCAAATCAAACCTACATTTGAATCCACACACAATAACCCCAAAATGAAGGGTTTTGTATCCTTTAATGAATCTCAGTCACTAGTAGTGCATGGACAATCAAACCAGTAGTCTCCAAAGCATTCAATAAGTGACTGGATTGTATTTAATACACACTATTCCTTCCATTCACTTCTACCAAGAATAAAGCATTTAATCCATACAACATTACATATAATCATTAGACAGTTACATTTCCCGACTGTGTACTAGAGGAATAGTCAGGAAATGTAACTGTCTAAATGATCCAAACATTTGAAAATAGTGAATCGATATCCTTGAGCACAAGCACCAATAATATCAAATAATGGAGATAAAGCACGGGCTAGGGCACAACACCAATATAATGCAGTCATTTTAGAGAGCATTCGTGATCAAATAAAATGCAATGCATTTGAAATTTGTAGTCGAATATGATGCCAGATGCTCGAAAGATGAAGAAATCACATACCTTCTCCCACACTCAGCTTTCACTCCTCTATCCAATCGAAATAAATATGATGAGGCCGTTTCACTTTTTTTTTTCATAGCCAAATCTTCCTTGTACCACACGAAGAACATGCCATTGGTTCAGTTTTGTAATTTGTTTTTTTTTGTAATTAGTAATTGGTAGATTAAATGCAGATAACACCTTTATCAGTTTAATTAGCATGTTATTATCATATCAGATAAAGTATGTTTAAGAATTGTTGGGACTGGTCCTTTTGCGTGTATTAAACATAATAGAATTTTTAGCATATTATTATCAATCTATTTCTTTGTTCTAAACATGCCATTGGTTTAGTTTTGTAGATTTGTTTAATCTGTTAAATGCATTTTTCATGAGGAGGGGTCTTGTTCTCAGGAGATTGATGAAGATTGTGCACCTCAAAAACTAATTCATAAGGTACCAATCATGTTTCCTATTCACTTATGTTTTTGGATTGGTAAATCTCCTTATAAGTTTCATGTCCTTTCTTTTGATTACTATGGATGAGATATATATCTTACATTTAACATTCAACTTCTTTACATTTTAGGACATGTAGTGTGTTTTTTGAGGATTTTACAAAATCAACTTTTAACATAAACCGAAAACACCAAACTAATATCTTGCCCTTTCAACTTGACAAAATATTTGCATTTGACCAATAACTGCAAGCAACAGAATAATAAATCCACATACCTGTATCTTTGTAAAATACCTGGAACATCAAAAAGATGGCTAAGTGGCTGCCGCCATGATTTTTATCTACTGAATATGGGAAAAAAAAATACCAAAAAAATTTGAATAGAAAACATGATTGGTCATTTCAGAGAGCATTCATGATCAAATAAAATGCAATGCCTTCTCTTGTGCTCGATCAACTTTCACCCGCTTGTTTTCTCCCACTCCTTTTCTCTACAATTGAAATAAAAATGATTTGGCCATTTCAAAATAGTGAATTGATATCCTTGAGCACAAGCACCAATAACATCAACTATTTTGATCTGTGGGTACCCTAATGTTGGCAAGAGTTCTTTTATTAATAAGATTACTCTACAAGCTTGAAGAAGCAATATATTTTGGCAAATGAAGAGTAGAAAGATGATGATATTCCTGAGATCATGGATGGACACAATGTTGCAGATAGAATGGGAAGACATCTTTCAAGCCTAGCCCTGGATCCTTCGACAATTGGGGTAGGATCTAGACCTAGGATAAAAAGATGTCTTCCTTTTTGTTGTGGAATATAGGATCTACTGCTGCAACAATGACAAACTACGATGTACATATCACAATAGCTGAGAAACATAAATGTAGGCATCATGGTCACAATTCTTTGGAGACACAACATAATTGAGTGCTATTCCCAGATGATGCAAAGCAACCACTACTTTGCATCGTCTCGAAAAACCACTCAAATATGTTGTGTCTCCAAAAAATTGTGACCATGATGCCTACATTTATGTTTCTAAACTGTTGTGTCCCAGGACCCCTTATGACCCTTTACGATCCCTAAGAATACATCTTAGAGGTCTTAAAATGTCGTAAAGGGTCATAAGAGGCTCCTGGGAGGGACTAGGTGAGCTTCCACCTTCACGTGGTTGGCCATGTTAAGTAGAGAATGTTAAACTATTCTCGAAACAAAGAGAAGCTTAATAATTTAAGGTCTCAGTCCACGGAGATGTTGAAAAAATTATGAGAATCAATGATGGAGAGTTTTTAGATTATGAGAAGACATATATGGAGTGGAGGCTAGATTGAGTACCAGTGCAGAGATGATGATTCAGTAACCTACATCTATAAAACCTTCACAATTATCCCTTCTTTGGCCTCCACTCATTCCTCTTCTAAAAAATGGTTATCTAGAAACTTTGGATAGTGTTTTCTCATCCATGCATGAAATGTACTAGTGATCGTATAAAATTACTTTAGGCCTCCAGTATTGATGAGATGTACAAGTGTAAAATGTTTTTGTGAGACTGTGATCAATTTGTGCAGTGTACATAAATGCAAGGCAGTGATTATTCTCGACAATCGATAGGTAGCTAGGACTAAAGATAACACAGCTCAAGAGACCATCATAGGTTGTCTCTTTCTTCGGTCTATATTATTGATAGAATGTTTTACCTTTCATTAACTCATCAAATCTAGGGATTTGAAAGAATTTAATAGAATATTTTCATGACAACGTATATTATTTAAGTTGACATTGCATGAATTTATCTACTTCGCGCACTTGTATACTATGAAGACGGCGATAAAGAAGCATCCCCTCCCATGGCAATGCTTCTTTATCGCCATCCTCATAGTCTACAAGTGTGTGAAGTAGATAAATTCGTGCAACGTCAACTTAAATAATATACATTGTCATGAAAATATTCTATTAAATTATTTCAAATCCCCAGATTTGATGAGCTAATGAAAGGTAAAACATTCTATCAATAATATAGACCGAAGAAAGAGACAACCTATGATGGTCTCTTGAGCTGTGTTAACTTTAATGTGCCTATCCGTCAATTTTTTGACACTTTAGCATTAGTTCTGACGGAAGCACTATGCATTCGACAGACAAAATGTTGGAAAAAACAATTTACGACATTCCTTGTGACAGTAATGCTATACGTTCGACAGGGTAACCTGTCGAAAAATACTGCAGAACTGTCGCTATTCTGACAGTTAAAGTGTCGTAAATAGAAAATATTCGACATAACTTTTGACAGTAAGGCCATATCACCGACAGGTCGATCTGTCAGAATTTGATGAAAACTATCGGTATTCCAATAGTTCTAATGTCAGAAAAAATATGGTTTCGATAGTAAGTTCTGACAAAGAGTGTATATTTCTGATAGGTCTTGTTATTAGAATTTCGATGTATGAACCGCAGGAAATGCCATAACGAAGCTGTTGTCATGTGAAAGTTTTTGACGTGACATGGTGTTGGTAAACCAATAGATAGGTCTTCTGTCGTAATCTTCTACGCAAAAATGGTGATGAACTCATGTGTCGAAAGTCCGACAAATGAGCGTTGCAAATCTGACAAATTGCCATCGAAATTTGGCCCCAAATGTAGTAGTGCTAGTTGCCTGCTTTTCTGATTGTGCATGATTTATTTGTAAATTAATTTAAAAATAAAGTGATTTATTCTCAACTTAACTGATTTTAAATTTAAAAAAATTGATTTATGGGTTAATCAATTATTAAATCAAATTTTATTCTAAAACTATATTATTAAATTTGACAATTGACATTAATTAATTAAATAAGAATTTGATCAATTAGTCATGAGATTTTTGGTTTTATTGTCAAAATTAAATAATATAATTTTAAGAATAAATAAAATTTAATTTAATTAAATAATTAAGTGGCAGTATTAAATCTAATTAATTAAATATTCAAAATATTCAATTAATCAAACTTTAGGATAAATAAGATTTATCGCCAAATAATTATTAAATCAAAGATAATTAGGATAAATAGGAATATTGCTAGGAATATTCCCCGATGCAGAATTTAGGATAAAATCAATTAGGATTCAATAATGTGCAAATGTGCCTTAGGTTAGGACTTTGATGTCGATTTCATTTGATTTGAAGATGTAGGAGGTTAATGAACCTATAGCCCATTTTTGGGGTATTACATTTTGCCCCTCTTTGAATCACTATGTGAAGCGTAGTGGTTCAAAGAATAAACTGTGTATGATAAAGATGTATGAGATTGATTTGAAAGATTAACCGATTCCAAGATAGAAACCGATTGAAAGATTTAAAGATGCAAGATTTAGGTCCTGATTGACCAAAGATAATGTTAACTATAGCAACAATGAACCGGTGATTATGAAAAAGTGTCAAAATGCCTGATTCTGAACCTAGTTGTCTACCACAACTATTTTGTACCTATTTAAAGCTTCTAAATCAAAGTTTAGAAGCATGTTAATTGATTTGAGAAGTGGTTATACATGTTCGAGAACACGTTCTGCATCGTTTAGAGGTCCTGGAGACCAAGTTTGACTAGGTTTGACCATGAGTTGACATGGTTGACCAAGTTGAAATTTTGATAGTTTGATGTTAGGTAATCAGTTAAGTTGAATTTTGGATTTCTGTGATGATTGAAGGTCGATTATGCAAGCAATTGGCCGTCCTAGGTCTGAAAATTTTAAATCACAATTTTGACATAGTAAATGATCTCATATTTTGATTTTGATCCCAAAAATGGGTTTAGAATGTTGAAATTAGCCAAGGGTGCAATTTTTGTGGAAAACGGAGCACTTTTGAAAATTAGGTCAAAAGCTATATAAGGACCAAAAGGGTCATTTTCAATTCATTATTCACATTTGACTTTTAAAACCTTGTGGAGCCCTCTGAGCGAGAAAATGGTTGAGTCGAAGGTACTCATCTATTCCCATTGATTTGAGCACAGCCGAAGACATCAATGGCCTCCGCAGTATGGACATCCGATAAGTGGACCTCTGTGCCTCTTCGTAAATTCCATTTTTTCATGTTTGTAGCATTTTTAGGGTGTTTTTCGTATGTTTCAATTTTTTAATTCTCGCATGCATGAAAACTCGTATGACTGTCCTCCATGACTTGTATGACTTTTCAATGTCCTATAGAGTGTCATATCAAAACCCCTCGAAACTCGTTTGAGAGGGACCCAAGAGTCGTACGATGTTTCGTCGGGTCCCTCATCTATCGTACGATGATCCCTAGAAAGTCGTATATGCATGGTTTGTTGTATGGGACCCTGCTGAAACTCGTATGAGTTTTGATGCTAGTCTGCATTGTCGTATGGAAAACAGTGAGCTTAAAACTCATTTTTAGGTCAAAATTTTTGATTTTCTGATTCCTTAGGCTGATTGTTGAGCATTTAATGCACCTTGTGAGATAGTGAACTTTTGAATTTATGTACTGTTAGCCTGTATTTCAACCAAATTACTGATAGGATTCCCCATTTCTATTATGTGTAGGTTATATACCCCGATGTTCATGTGTGCATTTCACATCCTGTGACTCAGAAACTTTGCATTTCACTGCCTAACCCCATGAGGGTACATCTTGCTTCCTGTGGGTTTGAGTATCTAATTCGGTTACCCGAGATTAGTGCTAACCATGGACTGTTGACTGCATTGATAGAGCGATTTCATTCAGAGACCTAGATTTTCCATCTACCCACTAGAGAGATCACTGTCACACCTGAGGATGTATATAGGATATTGCACATTCTATTTCATGGTCCTCATCCAGATTATGTGAGTTTTGGGAACTCTAGTCTTCATTCTTTCTGCAGATTGTTCGGAGATGACGCACAACTCATTGGTTCCATTTCCTAGGAGTTATTAGTGTAGCACTGTGGGTAGACCCATACACTAGAGTGTATTATAGCAGGCATGATAGGAGGTATCATCATGTCTGACCATCAGTAGAATGGTCTATTGATGGGCTGGGCCCCAATGGTGGCATGATTGATGGCCACTCCTTCAGAGTTAGCTTGGGGTCAGTGCATGCTTGCACATATGTTCTCTGAGATGCATGAGATCGTGTATCAGGATAGATTAAAGTATGACATAAATGAGAAGCAAGCTTATGCACTTGTGAAGGCAATCAAGGCTTTTAGGTGTTACTTTATGGGAGCAGTTATTTGCTTCCGGAGCACTAGTTCTTCAGATATGGGCTTGGGAGCACATCCCAATTTGCATACCAGTGTGTCAATCACAATGCCAGCCACAGGAGCCGGTCATATATATATACTCTAGTTCTATTACACAGGTGCATATGGGTCACACCGAGTACTTTAGGCGATGTCTAGATGATATGAGTTTTGTAGTATGGAGACCATACTTGCTGATAGAGGCTTGGCCCACTGCGAGGGAGCAGCTTAGTTATTTCTATCAGAGTCATGTACTTATTGGGAGATCCACTACTGTTATTGAGTGCTTCCTGATCACTATAGTATGGAGGTAGTATGGCATCATTTAGGATGCACCAAAGGAGCTTGCAGCTTATGCACGGATTCATAGAGAGCTCAAATTAGGATGGGGCCCTCAGTTATCATATGCTCTTTGTACACAAGAGTACAGTGGTATCATTGGCAGAGATTGGGATTATAGAGTAGATGTACCAGATGTTGGTGTTATAGATGGATTAATTGGATGGCTTGCAGAGCATCCTATACATAGATTCTCTAATCCTACAGAGTTGATACCTTCCATGGAGGAGGCTATGGATGTCACGGGTGCATTGGTACAGACTGGTTGAGGATAGAGATGTGCATAGGTATAGATGCCCCAGCCTACACCTCTAAGGCCGAGAGAAGTGTTTACACCTCCACAAAGACCATCTGGATAGATGAGACCACCTCGTCCCTCTAGTTCTTCAACAAGAAGACCTGTAGTTCTACACAGGAGATCAACTAGAGGAGAGAGTGGCACTTTAGGTAGTGTGGGCACAACAAATGAGGTACTGGGTGCAAAGCAAGATGTGGGTGCCGGTCCATATCCATTACAGGGTGATACCAGTTTTGATCTTGGGGCTGAGGTTAGATGCTGTAAGGTGTAGAGAGCAGAGACCATAGAGCAGCCAGTGGTAGACACTAATATGCCTACGACAGATGTAGATCCTAGTGTACCATTGACTCTACAAGAGATTATTAGATGATTGAGATTACAGGTTCGGGACCTGAAGGTATGGAGTGCTCGGTGGGAGGAGTGATTCACTGAGGCTGATAGATAGAGATCTGAGCTCTGAGAGGAGAACAAGTGATTACAATAAGAGGTGATACATCAAACCTCAAGAGAAGCTTACTATGTTTCTACGTACTACACTATTGTACTTGCTGCTCAGAGAGTACCCACATACTCTTAGTATATGATAGCTTCAGAGGGAGTGAGAGCACCTAGAGCCAAGGCAGTGCCTGATGCACCACCACCACCTCCACTAGATGTAGAGGAGCATGCAGACAGCTAATCTGTCTAGATATTCTGATATTTTTGTCATTTTTTTCATGTATACTATTTTGACTTCTGATAGCTCACATGAGCTCATTCTTTTGTACTTTGTGCCAGTAGTGCACCCTTGACTAGTTTGAGTCATATGATATGAGATCAAGATTTTGGTTGTGACTTCATTTGTACTTGTCATGTTTTTTATTTATGATGATATCATGTGATGTAAATGCTATGAGTAGTGTAGAATGTATGTATGGATTTATGAAATGCAATGATTTCTTTCAAATGTATGAATGTTATGAAAATGTAATTGGTTATGGAAAATGTATGAATATGTATGGAATGGAGATGCAATAGATGAAATGATCATGAATATGTAATGGAAATGCAACAATACACATGATATGTTTTGCAGGTATTGATGAAGACAAGTACTCAGTCTTATGTCAAAAAGGATATCTAACCCAGGATGGTGACTACTTGCGGTTCTATGAGGAAACCTTCGTGTGAGATTCAACTCTCCATTTCCAATTTAAGTTTAGTTTTGAAGGATCGTTTAAGTGTTCAAGCAATTTGTGAGATCATGCAATCATGCAAAGTGCAAAATAAAATGCAAACCTAAGACCTAGGACCTAGTCACTGATCATGTGTCAATTTGTTGTCATCATTGAACTTTTTAGGTAACCAAATAAATCAATACAACATCCACTAGTTAGGAAAATATGAATATATGAATATTGATTTGTATGTGCAAGAATCAATACAACGCCCACTGGTTAGACAACCATGGACATATGAATATTGATTTTGTGTTTGGAATGTCAGATTAGATATAAGCATCGAGGCACAAACACCAGGATGACCTGGATATCATGTCCATTTTGATATATCAATTTGTATAAGCATCAAAACATAGATGTTGTGATGACTATAATATGCGTTGCAGAACAAACACATCAAGCAATCAAGAGATCATTCTAAATCCAGTGTGAATTACCCGTAGTGACCCTTTATCATTCACATCCTTAGGTAAGATCGCGTTTCATAGTAGGAGTAAGAACTTTCTCAAAAAGACAATAGTTAGATCAAATTTCCTTGAATTTTCTGGGTATCAATGGTCGAGGTACTCATGGCCATCCAATACGAGATAGAGGCTCTTACAGACGGACACCATTTCAATCCAGAATTTCCAAAGTTGTTAGATTTTCACATACCACTAGTAAATTTTACCTTAAATTTCAACGAGAATTGGTTGAATTTTTGACAATAATTGGTCGAATCCACGACTAAAACTTTGATCGTTCTTTTTTCGATGAATTTTCTACGTATTTCTTATTGGTCAAAATTTCGACCATAATATTGGTCTCAATTTTGACTGCAACAAGTGCTTGAAACTTGAAGAATCACCGTCATTTTTTTCGTCCAATGGTCAAAATTGAGACCATGCAATGGTCTCAATTTCAACCATACTATTGGTGGAATGTATGGCATTGTGGTCAATTTTTTTTGGTCCAATGGTTGAAATTGAGACCATACGAGTGGTCGAGTTATCCACCAATTGTCGTCGATTTTTTTGGTCCAATGGTCTCAATTTCAACCATACTATTGGTCGAATGTATGGCATTGTGGTCAAAATTAGTTTTGTGCAAAGGTCAAAATTGAGACCAATACTAATTTTTTTTTTAAAAAAAATGTCTATTAAAAAGTGCTATTGGTGTCTTATTTACAATAATTATTAATTAATTAAAAATTAGAAAACTAAAGAGGACGAAATTCCAATTCCAATTTTTTGGATGGACACAAACATGGAATTGACATTATCCAGAATTAGATAATGCCAATTCCAGTCTAATTCCAGCCCCCAAATGGGCCCTTAGTATTTTTTCAAACTTTCTTTATATATTTTATGTTTTAGTTTGCTGGATAGCCACTACCCACAAATTATGGGACCATTAACCTTCGCAACGTCTAAATCATAAACTAAAACACATATCTTACCAAGGGGGACACTTAGTTTTTTTTTCAAACTTCCCTTATATATTTTACGTTTTAGTTTACGATTTATGAAAAACCCTTTACCTTTGCCCAAAATAGGTTTGTCCTCTTTAGTTTTCTAATTTTTATTAATTAGTTAACAATTATAGTAAATGAGACATTTTGAGTGCCACATAGACATACATGCAGTAGCCAAAATGTCTCATTTACTATAATTATTAATTAATTAAAAATTAGAAAACCAAAGAGGACAAACCTACTCTAATTTTAATGCATTAATTATTACAACAAATGGTACATTTTGGGTGCTGCATAGACAATGGTTATCTGGTAACTGTCCTGGTCTGCTACTTACTAATTTTTATTGGTTCAATCATCCCCATGATGGATACCATTGTCTATGTAGCACCCAAAATGCCTCATTTACTGTAGTTATTAATTAATTAAAAAAAATTATATTCATTGTATTTCAATTTCTATTAATTAATTTCAATTTTTAGATAATTAAATAAATGGCACATTTTGGGTGTTGCATAGAGTTGCCATAATGGATCAAGAGTGTGACTCACAAACACACCATGAATTGTAAGAAATTGATGCCTTAAATTAATTAAATTATTCTAATGTAAAATAAAATAACTCTCAAATAAATAAAGGAGTTCCAAATTGATATCGTTAACTTTTTTTCTAGATAGATAGATGTGTAAATAATAGGCATCAAATTTAAAGAAAAAGATGAAGTAAAGGGTAAAAGTTTATGTTAATAGTTCAAGCTATTACGCACCATCTCTTGCTGCAGGGTGGTAAATTAATAGTGAGGCGGCTCTATTAAATTGATCTCTTAAAGTATTTTTTAGATAAATGTTTGTAGGAGATCTATAATACTTATCTTCAAAGTTGCTTCATTCTTTTAAATATTTATAATAATTAAGCCGATAGGCTTTTTATTGTGGGCATCGCCCACTTGACAGAATTGTCTAATACAAGAAAATTTATCTAGTCACTTTTTCCTTTTTCCGTTTGCACAGTTCTCGTTAGTCAGAATTAGTTTTTATTTTGTTCATTGCTTAGCTAACTAGCACTCTTCCTCTTTGAATGCCAACGTGGGGAGTGGGGAGTGAATTCGTCAACTGTATGTAGAAGATATTTTAGAGGGAAACATAATAATTACTGAGTTGGTGAGGTGTTTAATGTATTAAGGGAAACACAATTCCTTTCCCAATATTATTCGCATCAATATCATCTCCTCCACAATTCTTCGCTCGCCATGAAGGAAACAACAATGCAATCTATGATGGGTAGAGGCATTCAACGTAGGGATTTAGTGACGTTCTTCAATCTACGAATGTTTTGCCATGTCATGAAGCTGCTGCTCAAGAATTTACTTATCTGCAATCCAATGTTGAAGATTTGGGAGCTAAAAGTTTTACGTTTGGTAAGCCTATTTTGACAAGATCTTACTCATGTGAGCTTTTATCGTTAAGGTCTCCATTTTTTAACAGAACCAGAGGAGTCTTTGCCCCTACCTCTATGTCTGCCTCATATGATGTAAATATTTTTTTAACAATGATTATGTCCACTGCAAGAGATTATAGTATAGAAGAATATTGGGCATGTAGAAAGAAGCATAAGTAGACTTAGAGGTGGGAGTTCGAGTCCGCAAATTTTGAGAGTTCATCATCAACAGTCAGGCAAAGCACAGTCCATGAGTAGGCCCCTATTTATCAAAAGATCAAGCTTTTCTTATGTATACACTGAGTAACTACAACGAGTATATGTTCATATCAAGGGTTATGGAAATATACTATGCGTGGAGCTGGGACCTGCATATACTATAATGGCTAAGAATGCAGGTCCCAGCTCCACACACGTTGTATGAACATGCTAAAAATTCAAAGCACAGTATATGTTAGTGCCAAATATGAGTATTGAAGCACATTATATTAGAGTGTCAAAGTAGGTTTGAACACACTATGTATCAGTATTAAAGAGATTTTTTAGTCATTTACTACCAGCTGCATAGCATTTAGTGTTGTATTTCCTTGGATAATTTAGGGAAACAGAACCGGTATAACAAAAAAGAATAATTGAACTATTAATGTTTGTGATGTATAGGGTGCACTGATAACTCTTTTAAGTATTATCGAATTTGATTTCGTACTTATGATTCAATGGCTCTAAAATTTTTGGCAGGGCAGGCAAAGGTGCCTGGGTGGGAGACAAAGAGTTGGCACCATTGCAAGTGTAATCTATGGTGCCTACATAACATAAATCATTGATTAGAAATCAATTTTCATGATGACCTGTGCATTAGTTAGAAATTTAATACTGTAAAGATTGGGACTTTTTGAACCATTGTTACCTGTGCAGATTTGAAGAAAAAATTACTGTAAAGATCCGAATTATTGTAAAGATCTTAAATTTTGGGGAATTTGTTTTGGGGGGTTGTTACAAAACTCACAATTGGGAACAATGCAGGGTTGAAAAGGAACATCATAGTAATGCTCTGGTTGTTTCCATCCTAGGTTGCATTCACATTTCACAAAGGGATATACACTTGTAGGCACTAGGCACGCAGGTTCCATTTCCACAGTTTGTAACACTACAAAGATTAGTATCTGCAATAGAATAAAACAAGAAAAAACAATAAGATTCAGAAAATCTATCGTAAATACTTTGCAATATTTAAATCTCAAATCTCTTGATCGATTTAATTCTAAATTTGAAACATATTAAATTAATTTAAAGGTTGCATTGTGTGGTACAGAACAAAAGAATCCAGGTTCTAGTCCTTGAGGTATCGCAGGGCATACTCTGGTGCATGTCCCATATCTGTTGCATTAACAGAGAACTAGTACCATGCTCTTGTGTGTCTCTTTATATCTCCCATACAAGGATTAAACCCTCGTTTCTGTACATTTTAGCAAATATTGTCTCCCTATTATACCCTAAATGTTGGTATGGCCTTGTGCATGTGTATAGTAGTTTCAATATACTATATATCATACAGTAAGCAGAGACTAATATTTTTTTGGACACATGTACACAATGTAACAAATTTATGCATACACCATTTGAACATTATGTGGCTACTTCATGTATACTTCACATTTAATATGAATAACTTAAACATCACATACACATAATTACTAGTTGATAAATAGGGAAGTTATAGCATATTTACTATAATAATCTTCTCATTCACCTACTTCACCAACACAACTTCTTTTGTACATTTGAGCTAGAAAGACTAACCCTAACACATTTCATACTACATCATAGGTCTCATACATTTTTTTGAGATCAATTCTAATTGTGATGATGAAACAAACATTTCCTACTATTGTTTGTTACCATCGACAAGCTTAAAAGTGTAACAACCTATATTACACAAAATCAAAGGTTTAACACCTTACATCACATAAGCTCATTAATAAAAGTCTCTAATCCATCGTATAACAAAATAAATGTAATCAAAATATCTTATGCTTTTACCTCTCTTGGCACTATCAATCACTTAGATTGATTTAAGAATCAAAATCTTGAGAACTTACATCTTAGATAGAACCTCATTAGAAGTATAGATTTTTTTAACTACTGCATCTGGATATGTTCAAACTCCAACTTGCTCAATTGGTTCTGAATAAACAGGTTATCCTTTAACCTGAGAAAGGTTTCGAATGGGATCCTTCACTTTCATTGTGGGTGGTATGGGGTGGGAGGATATAGCTCAGCTAACAAGGTAAACTACTCCATATGGATATGAATCTAGACGGAGTGCTAGCACAAGCTCTTCTAAATCAGTAGGGCTTTTTCACTGCTTTTGACTAGAACTATGACGCCTATGCCTCTCCTGTTGCTGATGTATTTATCAGTTAGTCTCCCTGTTCCAACTTTACACACACTTGGTAAAGGATTTTGTAGCAACCCTGATTCAATAGGCTTGCAAATGGCAAAAATTTTGTCTACTCATCTTGTGTATAGGGTGATCAACCCACATAGGCAGGGGCTACGTCATCTCCTAGTTCCCACCAAAGTTTATGCTTTTCATTCCCACCTCCCTTACTGGGGCCTCTAGAATGGTACGGGGGTGGGAAACTATAGCAAAAGGTGAATCAGCTGCAGTTCAAATCGACCAACCTCTAATCAGAGCCCCCGATGCCCCCTTTTAAACTTAAAAAATATATTACAAATAATAATTCAAATAATAATATTTATAAAAAATAATTAGTATTGAAAACCGTGCAAAATGATAACTTTTCTTGAAAAAAAAATATTTGGGAAAAACCCTTCCAAAAATATTACATCTATCTTTTATATAAATTTAATACTTCAAATAATAATATATTTTTAAAAAATCTAATAATTTTATAAATTTTCCAAGAACAATGATATGTTTAACTTGTTATATTAGAAGAGGAGGAGGAGGAGGAGGAAGAAGATGATGAAAAGTAGGAGGAAGAAGAAGAGAAGAAGAGGAAGATGAAGAAGAAGAAAATGAGGAGCAGGAGGAGGAGGAGGACACAAGGAAGAGGAAGAGGAAGGAGAAAGGGAAGAAGAAGAAGAAGAAGAAGGAAAATGAGGAAAAGTAGAAGAAAAAGGAGAAGAAGGAGAAGAAAGAGGAGGAGGAGGAGGATAATAAAAACAATAAGAAAAACAAGAAGAAGCATGAGAGGAAGAGGAGGAGGAGATGGAGAAGAAGAGAAAGAAAATGAGGAGGAGGAAGAGGAGGAAGAAGAAGAAATAGACAAAAAGGAAGAATAAGAGGGGAAGAATAAGAGGATGAAGAGGAGGAGGAAGGAGGAGGAGGAGGAGGAGAAGAACAATATCTCATAAATTAATTATAAAATAAATTTTATATTATTGCAATCTATTGCAGTGAAGGAACTATTGAAGTATACATCAATCACATTAAAAAATTATAAGGATAAATTGACTAATTACATATGCCACTATCGGCATAACCATTGCACCTCATTGGTGCAAGTGCTAGTTACATATAATTTTATCAATTGCAATAATAATGTAAATAAATTTAAACTTGTCTTCTAATTTTATAAAAGGTGGGGCACTTTTATTTTCTTTTATGTTAATTTGTTGATGAGAGAAGGTTAAGAAGAGAAGATATTACAGTGTTTTGCTCTGCTCCACTCTGCTAACCACATGACAATGGAGATTATGCACAATGTGAAATGGATACACCCCGTGTTTAAATAGGAATATTCTCCTCAGTGTACAAAATGATACACCAACTCATCTCAACACACACACAAATAGAAGAAAACCCCAGTCCATTAATTCCCTCACGTAAATCAGGAAACACAAACAAGACCTAGGACCTTTTACATTCAACCATAACTAAATGCCTTCCTCTAGATGTCTTATCCTACACCATGCCTTTAGGTGGCCTTGTAAACTCTGGTGACTTGTGTTGAATCAACTCCCTTCTGGCTGAAATGAAAAAAAATGGATATACATCCAAATGTTATAACATCCTAATAAAGACTTTGCATAAAGGGGATCAAATTGAGAAAGCACTTGGGATTTTGGATAGAATTAGGCACACTCATTATCTTCCTGATATCATTTCATAGTAGATGAAGCATTTTTTTTATTTGCTGGGATATAGAAGCTACTTTTCTCTTCATATTATTATGTACATCACCATAATTACTGGTCACTAGAAGGTGGGAAGGGTTGATGCATGTCTCAAGTTAGTAGTTGGAATGAGACATAGTTATTGCTCTCGAAATGTTATTACATATACCACCTAATTGGTGGTCTTTGCAAAGTTAAAAAGGGTAGATAAAGCTCTATGATTAGTAGTTACAATACTACAAAATAGCTATTTTCTTGACAGTTACACATATACTAGCCTGTTAGATGGCTTTTGTAACTCTTGAAAAACAAATAAAGTCTACAATCTGTTTGTAGAAATGACGGAGTTTGGTCCCTTGCATGTTGAAGAGACATTATTGGAGTTATTGATGGACCATGCAAAGATGGCAGCATGGGAAAAGCTTGGGATTCTTTTTGTAACATGTCCAAAAAGGGTTTTTAGGAAGATTTGACTAATTACAATTCTTTGATATGTAGCCAATGTGAATTGCTTATTGATGGACCATGCAAAGATGGTATCATGGGTAAAGCTTGGGATTCTTTTCGTAACATGTCCAAAAAGGGTTTTCAGGCGGATTTGATTACTTACAATTCTTTGATATGTAGCTAATGTGAATTGCATGAGGTGGAAAAGGAAGCATTTACACTTCTTTCTAAGATGGAAAATAGGGGACATCTCCCTGATGTCATTACATATAATACTTTGGTATGTTCATCCTGTACAACACAGTAGGCAAGATGTCAAAGGACATGACAATGATTTTAAAACTACTGAAGTGACATACATCACATTCATTGATGGTCTGTATAAGATAGGAGATCTTTCTAGAGCACATTCACTCATGAATAAAGATGCTAGATGAAGAGTCGATTCCTAATGCAGTCACTTATAGTTGTTTGATAATTGATTGATGCCCATTGCAAAATTGGTGAAATAGACAAGGCCCAAAAATATTTTTTAAACATGGAAGTGATTGGTAATATTCCGACAGTTATAACCTATTATATATTGATTGATTATATTTGCAAGGAAAATAAAGTTGACATGGTTTTCTCAATGCTAAATGAGATGAGAGAAAAGGTTTCATTCTAGGCATTGTCATGTATAATATATTACTTTACAAATTCCACAAAAGACATGACAGTGGAAAAGCTTTTTGGCAATATATTAAATGAAGAAAAAAGGTTGTGCTCCAAGTGATGTGACTATCCAGTGTATTGACTGGTTGCTTGAAGTTGGTCAAATGAAAATATTAAGAGACTTTGTAAATGATGATTCATTTATTATTTCTAGGACAGTACAGTTGTTATTGCTGAGTATTAAAATTGCTCTCTGATATATTTTTTCCCAGCTCTAGAAATTGATACTTATGCATTCATTTCTATGTTACTTTGTAATGTCCCTGTAGGATGAAAATGCAATATGTCAGTACGCCGTTTGGAGGAAGTAGGATGCTATATGTCAGAGAACCTATTCACATATTAAGTATACTTTGGTGTTAAGTTACTTATCCTTATATCCCGTGTCACTTCTAAAATATGGTTATAATGGTTTCATCTCTCATTATTGACTTTTTGTTAACTACCCATTTAATATTTTCTTTATGGATTTAATAAATTCGTATGAATGGTTGTCTCATTGCATAGGATTAAGCCAATTGATACTTATGCATTCATTTCTATGTTACTTTGTAATTTCCCTGTAGGACGAAAATGCAATATGTTGGATAAAACCCTGGTGAAGTGTTTGATCTCTCTTTATTTGTTTTGTTATTGATATTTGCTATGTGGTTATACTCCCCGTTTATGATCATTTCATGAGGAAATGTCTTGATGGCTCATGGGCTGCAAGCTAGGGCATCATACATTGTTCATGAGCTCACTGTTTAATATTGGCATTGTTTATATCTTTTCATTGGCTGGTGATCAAACAACAAGCTCATAAACAATGCATGATGCCCTAGCTTGCAGCTAATGATGCCCTAGCTTGCAGTTATCTCTTCTATAATGATAGAGGAGTGAAAGTTAATGATCAATGAGGTTGCTGCTATTAGATCATACATGAATACACTTACTATTTGTCTTTTGAGCTCAGGCATCATGCAATTTTATTGTTGTCATTGCATGCTTGTTGCTGGTCTGCACCATATATTATTTTATACACTATTTATTTCATTCAAACCGTGAGCTTGGCATTTGTAATGTATTTTATAGTAAATGAGACATTTTGAGTGCTACATAGACATACATGCAGTAGCCAAAGTGTCTCATTTACAATAATTATTAATTAATTAAAAATTAGATAACTAAAGAGGACAAAATTCCAATTCTAATTTTTTGGATGGACACAAACATGGAATTGACATTATCTAGAAATAGATAATGCCAATTCCAGTCTAATTCCAGCCCCCAAACGGGCCCTTAGTATTTTTTAAAATTAGAAAACTAGTTATAAGGAATTACATTTGGACTGAGTAAAGGATGGACTTGGCGGCTTGATAAACTTGGAGTGATTACTCTAATATTAATTAAGGGGTTGTTAACATGTGTGCAAAGTTTTTGCAGGAAAGAGGGTGGTAAAGAGAGGTTTTACTTCTCAGTGTCTCACTCATGGGAATATTCACTACAAGGTTGCACGGGACAGGGGTACTTAGGGTACGAGTATGGGTATGGGTATGACTATTTTTAAAATAGGGGACAGGGGTACTTGGGTATGTCAATTATCTTTTTACAAAGAAGGCAAAGGTGTTACCTCACTAAAATGATAGTAATAATGAGACAAAGAACCATGAAGACTAAATCCAAGGAGACCAAATCTGAACATCCGGGTTTGATCAAATTCAAAAATTGGTTTGCCTTCATCGCACTGTCAAGTCAACATTAGCATTATTTTGTGTCTAAAGTGTCATCAATGTTTTTAAATGTAGAATGAAATGGTTGTAAGTATGCATTTTGCCACATGCAAATGATTTTAAGATACAAACCTGTGCAATCCAATCTCCCAAGGAATAGACAGCACCACTTATCGCCATCTCTGCCAAAACAGGATTTGTCATAAAGTGATGTTAGAATAGTTACTAAAATGGTCATAAATTATGTTCTTATAGTAAAAGAATACTTTGACTTAAGAAAAAAACTACACAATATTAAAACATGACATTGTGCTGTAAAAATTAAAAAGATACCTGTAACGAAGAACTTCATTTCGACTTGCTAATTGGTTGTCACTATTAACTCTAAGCTTGTCTTTAAAGTTTGAGCTTCACTTGGTTTCGAGAATAGTTTAATATTCTCTACTAAACAAGGCCAACCACGTGAAGGTGGAAGCTCATTTGGCCCCTCCCCCGCCCCCCCAACATCACTCTAAATTCCCCATTAGCATTTAATGACATTCATTCATTCATTCATTCATCCATTTTTTAAATATAACATTCAATCATTGTAATCACATGATAACATTCATTAACACATAAAATTCATTAACACACAACATTCATGAATAATTCATTAACACACAACATTCATGAATAATTCATTAACACATAAAATTCATTAACACACAACATTCATGAAGAATTCATTAACACATCATTCATCAACATTACTAGTAAAAAATTACATCCATTAAGACAACGTTCTTTAATTAGCAATAAATGTTAACTAAAATCATTTCTTTTTGGGTTTCTTGCTATTTTTTTTAATCATGTAATTTCTAAGAGGAAGATCAATGTCCTCATCATTCCCCTCCTCTAGTGATTCTAATTCCAACGTGTGTCTCCTCCTCATCTGTTCAAGAACACGAGGCCGCTGCGCCAAAGGGGGGTCCGTTGCAATAACAACTACTTCATGAGTTAAATTCACACCATTTTATATTAGTGAATTACAAGTATTTATGTAAGTAAAAGAACTATAAATCAAAAAATTAATTTAAAAAAACAAAACATAGATTTTTTTTACCTGAATGTGCCACATGATCTACATGGTGATCAGTCTGAACATCCTCTGGCACTCATTCAGCATGACATGATTCTATATCCTCTAAAATATACACAAAAATGTTACACCAAGTTCAATTTAAGATGTTAAATTGTATTAATAATTACATAATTAGTTTTAAATAGAAAATGAGCACCTCCTTGGACAGTACGATGCACATCAGGGGCTTCATGATGCGGCGTATGATCTGTGTCACGATTAAGAGGCTGCATTGCAATGTCATCCACATTATTATCAAATTGATTGTTGCTCAAGTATTCAATTTCTAATATATTTTTTGGCATATTTACCTGTGCACATGATGCAGGAGACTCTTCGGTTGAGCCAGTGGAAGCTTGTCATAGGCATTCAGCCACGGCTTGATAGCCTTCCTTGAAGGCAATTTTTTTGTGTTCTTCCGTGGCCTCTAAATTAAAATTAGAGCCCTACATTTTTTGATTAAATAAAATTAGTTGCATTTTATAAATAATTTTTCTCTGCAATTCATTTACTGCTACTTACAATTCGTGCTTTAATATCCTCCAGTGCCAAGTCTGTGCTGCCCAATCTTTTGCAGCCTGGCCTTTGTTGCCATTGAAGTGTCCTGCAACCTATGAAAATTTTAAAATATGTTAGATGATATAGATATAAAGATCACTAATTAGTGCATTATTACACTGTACTAGTAGTTAATACTATTGCATACCTTCTCGCATTTGTTGGTGAAATTCCTCTTTGAGCATCCGCTTTCTCCTTTGCATCCAAAATAAATTCATTTCAATCCCTCATTGAAATAAAGGGAGGACGCTCGTACTTTGGGTTCTGGACGAGACTCTTTCTATATGCGTCCCTCACAGTCTTAAGATGTTTGCAAGCTCTTTCTAAAATTTTCTCCTCATCAAAAATATTATTACCAAACTCATGCTCTAAATCTTTAACGAGCTGATCTTTTAATTTTTTTTCTTGCAAATTCCACCTTTTAAGAAAAAATACAAAATTGTTAGATATAGCTACTAAAAGAAAAGACCCGAATGAAAGGAAAAATACTGTACCAATTAATGATATGAAAAAAAATAGTGGGATAAAGTTAGTTTACTTATGATGTTCCACCTTGTACGTATGGTGGGCCCAAATATATGCAGTGCGAGGTCATAAAGCTTCTTATAAAATGTATCATTTCCTACAAAAAATGTCATGGGATAATCAATCCAAAACTTGTTATGAATAGGTAAATGCATATTACAATATAAAAAATAATTATTTAAAGTACCTAGAATCTTAGGACATTTTAAAGGCATTGATTCATTATTGTCAATCAATAATGATGTCTGCATAACTCCTGTGCTAGTAACACAGGTAGATCCAGAAAATGGTGGTGAATTATCACCAATACATGTAGATTGATCTATATCTGGTGTACCAAATGGTGCTGCCAGTGTATCTCCTACTCCAAAAAAATAATCCACTATGTGATGCACCCAAGATTAAAGTACAAATTATCAAATCATAATTAACACAAAACCAAATATAGCAAAACAAGAATTTACCAGCTGCCATAGACCATGAAGGCATTGATGTTTTAATGGCCCTTGTGGCCGACATTGCACTCGGCAATCTTGTATGGATGTCCTGGCTAGGAGGAGTCTCTTGCAATTGATGACCTGAACAATACATTGTTAGCAAAGACATTTTGAAATAATAAAAGTAAGAGTTAACTTAAGAAATTTTTGAATGTTCCAAAGAAAAAATTCCTTGTAACTTGTCAACTAAAAGATTATTTTACCTGAGGTGGCCGAAGGTCTACTAGTACCGGCCTCACCGCATTGTCCTTGACCAGGTACTAGAGATTCCATAAAATCCTGCAACAAGAACACATATTACATATTTTACTTCACAACATAAAAGAGTATAAAATATAAACCTTTATTGAAATTTTGTTATAACTAAAGATTCATTACTGCTTACTTGATACCGACATGCGAGCGCTTTCAATTCAGATAGCCTCATCAACATCTCCTCAGTTGGATTTGTTTCATACAAAATTCCAATTATTTCTAAATTGATTTGTTTCATTTTTTTCTTCAACATAATTGTTACATTAGGCGAATCTGCAAAATGATCATCATCAGAGGGGGTAGCTATTGCCTCTATTGTTGAGGGTACTTTTCCCTTATCCTGAACATCAAATTATGACAAGAATATCAATAAAACTATCATAAAAACTCCAAAACCATAAATAAAATAATGTAATAATATAACATTTTTCAACTATCTAATTTGTACAATTTCAATAAGGTTTACCCTTGCTGAAGAATGGGTGGGAGGAGCATCCTCATGGCCTCTATCATGTGCGGGATCCATATCATCCTGTGACAAAGATTAAATATAAAAACTTTAGCGAACTGAAAGCAATAGACTTAGCAAAAAAACTTATTAATAAAATGGTATTTAGTACTTACCACCCTCATGATAGTAACTTTGTTTGTATCTATGCGATTTAAATGATAATCTATTAGCAGTTCTTCCCCTACACATATTGATTTTATTGCACATACAAAAAATCGATTCCCCTCACGCGCCTCAAATATGCAATTGGGTTGCTTATTAGTTGAGGAAGGTCGCGTACTATTTATAAAACCCACAATATTACCTGTTGCTTTTGGTCTCCCATCAATGTACATTGCAAATCTTTTACTTTGATCATTTTCTTTCCTTTGTATATAATTCGCTGATAGTGCATACCTACACATACTTTTTTTATATTGAACAATCTGCATCCAATCATTGTAATTGTAACACGGACCGACATACTTGAACAATTCAACAACTCTGTTGTAACATACCTTTAACCCATCCATGGAAAATAGGCCCAAACCATGTAATGAGGATGGAGCAATGCGATATATCCTCTCATTAACACAAAAATCAATGTTAATTGGAGGTAGCTCATTGGGTACCCATTCTTTCTCAATGTGTGTGTATCAAAAGGGCACCTTGATGTCACCTTTGGTCTCATCATCATAAGAACATGACCCCCCATTAGCAAGGAAATATTGCATGCGTTTATCAAATTTTTTTCTATTCTTTTGACCTCTAGTTGATCTCCCTATTTTAGTCGTACTACATGTAGAACTTTCATCTAGCATTCCCTCATTTCCCTCATTCAATGTAGATAGATCTGACAAGTACCTATTTGGTGGGTGCTGCAATCCATCAAATGAGATATTGTCACGTCAATATATATAAAATAATCAAGTCATGACCCATACGTACCGTTCTTCTTTGTCTATATATACATTATATGATTATATAATATGTCTATTTATAACATACGTGCTCAGTGATAAACAAGAAGAATATAAGAAAATTATGTCTATTTATTGACTTATACTTGCTAATCCATGTCACTGTGCACGATCCACACCAAAGGGGTCAAATTTCCTGCATATGTTAATCATTTATCTTAAGTTAGCTAAAAATTACATGATACGTATGCTACAAATAACTTAGAAGATAACATGAACAATATGCAACATCGTAAACATGAACAAATTTACCTTATATATGGAATGCAAGATCGTCAACAGAAGGGGTGACGATGTCTGTAGTCAATTACCTATTTTCAAAAAGGGTGATAATCAAACACAAATATACATGTATCAGCAGCAATTAATTGAGCATCGTAAGAAAAAAATTAGTAATTATAAATCACATATGTTGTAATCATTAGAATTGAACACAATAAATATGTAATCATTACAATTGAAAGCAATACATAAATATGTAATCATTAGAATTGAACACAATAAATATGTAATCATTACAATTTGAACACGATAAATATGTAATCATTTCAATTATATCATTGATCATCATCTTCATCATCATCATCATCATCATCATCATCATCATCATCATCATCATCATCATCATCGCCATCATCACCATCATCATCACCATCAACAACATCACCACCATCATCATCGCCATGATCACCATCACCATCGTCATCGGCATCATCATCATCATCATCATCATCATCATCATCATCATCATCACCATCATCATCATCACCATCATCATCATCATCATCATCATCATCATCATCATCTTCATCATCTACTTCTTCATCATCTTCAATATCTTCTTCTTCCATAACATTATACTTTATCGGCCTTCCTCTTGGATCATGTCTAACAACAAATGACCAACCCTGTTTATGTGGAACTTTTAAGTAAAACACTTGCTCACATTGGCTTGGAAGAACATAGGGCTCATCTCCAACTGGCTCAAATGACCTTGTATTAATCATTGTAAATCCATTATCATGTTGAATAACAATTCTATCTGGATCATTTTGATTCAGTCATAGCTTGTACCATTTGACAACAAATAGAACTACTTTGAAGGAGTTAAAGTCACACTCAATTATATCATCCAAGATGCCATAGTATTGATTTTGAGATTTTTGAGGATGTATGTCATTTCTAGATGATATATTGGTGACCTTGAAAACTGCACTTATCCCAGAATCACAAGTTTTCTTTATGTCATCCAACTTTTTTATGCGAAATTTTTGGCCATGATAGTACATAGCTTTGTAGTGCTTGACCTGCAATTTTTCAAGCGTGTAAATTATTTGCATCGTGAGTTGATATGAAACATACGAGTCATGGTCATTAATAAATTTGTACGTACCTCTCCACCTCTTAAACCATGTGCTAGATCAATTACCATTGGCGTAACATTGGAATCTCCATTGCAATGAGCTTCTCTAACTAATGAAGCAACACCTTCCCATGTTAATGAGCAACCATTTTGTTGACATCGTTCAATCCATACCATCATCCAATCAAGATTGTTCGCAATATACAAATGTATTGCATCCCACTGTCAACCAGCTGTATAAAAAAAAATACACCAATTATAAATAACTTATATTGAAGATTTATAAGAATTAATTAACTACAATAACATCTTAGATTTACCTCTCACTTTCCTCAATCTACCTTTTCCCATCAAGTACTCCCCTTCAAATTTATTAATGGAGTTGGGATCCCAAATACGATCTACATGGATCTTTGCTGCAAACTTAGGAAGATATTCACTAATGTACACCATGGTCTGGTATACCATATATCCCTCCACCATAGAACCCTCAGGATGTGCTCTCTGTCGAACCAAGCCTTTCAAAAATTTCAAGTGCCTCTCAACCATCCACATTGACCTAGTTGGTACAGGTCCACACAATTCAATCTCCTCAACTTGATGTATGAGGTAGTGTTCTTGTGCATTGAAAAAAGTTGAAGGTAGACACTTTTGCATTTCACACATAAGAAGAGGAATTTTTCTCTTCCAATATTTTATATCTTCTTTATTGATTTCTTTAGATGACAACCACCTCATGTATTTTCCAAGATCATATATAACTTGTTTGACATCGTTGGTGAAGTGGTGTGGGAGAGATAGAGGTAGAACGTACTGCAATATTTGTAAAATGATCTTGTCAATATTTTATAAAAGAATGCAATGAAAACCATATGCAGTATACAAATATATAGTGAATACAAAATAATATGAATTACCTTAATAAATATATGCCAATCATGTGTTTTCATCCCTGGTCCATATTCACTTTTCTTTGATATGAGATCGTTTATGTTCGCAGCAAATCCTGTGAGAAATCATATTTTTTTTATAATTTCTTTTATAGCATTGCTCTGCTGCTCTGACAATAACCATGTAAGGGCACTTGTATCAATCTAGTCTCCATTGTTATTTGATCGAATGACATTTTTCATTGCATGGTTGGATTCTTCAATGTCACTATAAATTTTGACAATTTAGTTTTTGTCACGCCTTCCATCCAATATTTTCCATAATGTCTCTATTACATTCTTTCCAATATGCATAGGATCAAACAAATGCATGATTGAGAGTTGCTCATTGTACGAAAACCTAGTAAATTGCGTAGGATAACTTTTTAGTCCTTTTGGAAGTTGGTCATTGATGCCTTGACGACCTTCACAAGCATCAATTACATCATCAGTAAACAAAACACAATATCAAAATATAAATTTGAAACAAAAAACATCAGATGGAATGACATTACCTCGATGATTTATTTTATTGTATGCCGACTTCCATAGGCGAGGTGTCATTCTCCGTGGCTTTGATGTAGTCTCTTCTTTCCCATTGAAAAGATGCTTTTCAGTAATTCGGTACTTATGATTTCTGTGGAGAAAGTGTCTATTCTCATTGAACACCTGCTTTCTTAAACTTTTTGAATGATGAGATTTCATCTTTGGACCACAAACTAGACATGCAAATTTTCCCTTTGTCTGAAGACCTACAAGATCATGTATAATTGGATTAAATGTGTTAACTTTGTGTTAGCACTATAACATACCAAAAAAGAGGTGTTAAGAAGAGAACATACCACAAAAATATGTTAGCCCAGGGGCATCATGTATTGTCTATACAAGCATTGCATGGAATTGAAATTGTCTTTGTCCTATTGGTCTAGAGATGTCATACATAGTGACCCCATTTCATAACACCATCAACTCGTCGATAAGGGGCTCAATATATACATTGATATCTTTAACTTGGTACTTACCTAGTTGAATGAACAAAAACATTACATAATTATTATGACCATTTTGATGGATTATTAATAATAAATTAATTTAGATAACCATTAAATCAAAAAATACCTGGAACAATCAATGCCAACATTATGTGCTCCCTCTTTATGGACAACCAAGGAGGAATGTTATTGTTGATAACAAAAATAGGCCACACCGAGTAAGTAGATCTCATCTCTCCAAACGGATTGACACCATCCTCTGCCAATGAAAGCTTGAGATTACGAGGTTCTTCTTTAAAGTGTGGCCATTTTTTCTCTATTTGTGATGACCCCTTTTTAACCACTTAACCTAAATTCCATCATTTAGGCATAAATTAGGTGATCATTCAATAATTAGCAACATATATCCATCGCTATCATTGAAGTCTAGAGGAAAAGAAGCTATTGAGTGTTAATCTAATGAACATAGTCATTTGGACAATTTCTTCATATAGGGCACAGGAGTCTTTCTCCCTCCCTTACTACGATCATCATAAGATGGAAGACTTACAGTGCCAAAGGGCGCGTGAAACAGACTACAAGCGGCTTCCCTTTGGGATAACCATCATGTGCCCGAAATTACTCCGCCTCTCCCTCCACAAACTCCCTACCCTAAGATATCGTAATGTGGGATGAGAAATAGATCCCTATGTACTATAATTAGAACATGTTCCCAAATGTCACCATTATATATATA
Source organism: Chamaecyparis obtusa (assembly GCA_027943335.1). NCBI lineage: Eukaryota > Viridiplantae > Streptophyta > Pinopsida > Cupressales > Cupressaceae > Chamaecyparis > Chamaecyparis obtusa. The sequence goes on along the minus strand of BSBK01002765.1, from coordinate 1,248,358 downwards.
TATATATATATATATATATATATATATATATATATATATATATATATATATATATATATATATATATATATATATATATACTTTTAAATTAATATTTACCTAATTTTATATATACATACATACATATATTATATATATATATATATATATATTAACATTTATTATTTATGTCATGTTACTTCTTCATGTTTATATTCGATCTGATTTTCACATAATTCATAGCAAATATCATATTGGTTTCTAACACATTGGGTATGGCACATAATGCCAGGGACGTACCTTATCCTATTTGGGTGGTACCACCAAGTACCACTGTAAAGGCCATCGACTGTGCTTACTCCGTATTAAGTGTTTGGTCTGTGCGTCTTCCTTCCTTGTCCACCGTATATTCCCATTGCCGAGGATACCAATTGGTATTTATAAGTATTGATTGGTATCTTCCAAACGGTACATCCCTTGGGTGTAGTTATTAATCCGGTACTGTATAGTTTAATTTTGAATATGCCGATGATAATATTAATAATTATTTTATATTTTTTTAATAATAATATTATTAATGCATAATTTATCAACACTATAATATTAATTTAATCATTGATATTTATAGTGTTAACACTAATAATTTAACACTAATTCATTTAATAATATTTTTTTCACAATAATTGAATAACTTATGTATTAAAATAACATTTAAGATGTTGATCCCAATAATTGAACAAATGTAAGCATAAAGAAATATTATATTAATTATGGCTCATGACAGTCCACCCTTCTTGAATTTGCTTGTCCTCAAGCAATGTTGAGTGAGAAATGACTTCTTCTCCCACCCATGTAGCATCTTCCCTGGGTAGATTTTTCCATTTTACTAAGTATTCTGGAATAGTCATGTTCCTCAATTTCTTGTCATGCCTATCAAGAATAACCTCAGGTTCCAAGATGAGTTTTCCTTCATTGTCTAGTGGCGGCAATTCCACACAAGGGCTTATTTGTTTTCCAAGGACTTTCTTTAGTCTTGATACATGAAAGATGTTATGAATCCTGTTGTTCTTGGGTAATTCTATTTCATAGGCTACTTCACCTACTCTTCTTAAGACCCTATATGGTCCATAGAAACGTGGCTTTAGTTTCTCTGCTCCACTAACTTTAAGTGAAGATTGCTTGTAGGGCTGTAGGCTTAAAAATACCAGATCTCCAACTTCGAACATCCTTTCCACTCGCTTTCGATCAGCATATATCTTTTGTTGGTTTTGAGCATGGTGGAGATTATCTTTTAGAGTCTTCATAATATCAATGTGTTGTTGGATGAAATCCTTGGCTCCTGGTACCTTGCTTTCTTGAGTAATCAAATCTCCAAATGTGGTGGCCTCATATCCATATAGTGCTTTAAACGGACTCATCCCAATAGACATGTGATGGGTGGTATTATAGCAGTATTCTCCTAAGTGTAACCATTTGGTACATGCATTTTGTTGTCCAGTCACATAGTTCCTGAGATATCCTTCTATCCATTTATTAACAATTTCGGTTTGCCCGTCCGTCTGGGGGTGGCAACTTGTGCTGGGAGTCAGCTCAGTTCCTGTTAACCAAAAAGTTTCTTTCCAAAATAGGCTGAGAAACTTGCTATCCCTGTCACTAATAATATTCTTTGATAATCCATGTAGCCTGAAAATTTCTTTGAAGAATATCTCTGCTATCTGTGGTGCCTTATAGTGTATGGATATTGGGAAGAAATGTGCATATTTGGTCAACCTATCCACCACTACAAAGATAGAATCTCTTTCTTGCACTTTTGGTAACCCTGTAATGAAATCCATTGAAATGTTTTCCCACTTTTGATTTGGAATGGGTAATGGTTGTAATAAACCAGCGGGGTGATTCTATTCAGACTTATTCTTCTAGCATGTAATACATTCTTGGACATACTTCATAATGTCCTTTTTCTGGCCTTTCCAAGAGTATCTTTCCCTTATCTTCTTGTAAGTCTTATAGAACCCTGTGTGTCCTGATAGAGGATTGCCATGGTATTCCCTCATAATCTTTTCTTTAACCTTGGAGTTTGTTGCAAGGAGTATTCTTCCTCTATATAGAATGAGTTCTTCAATCATTTTAAATTCATCATTTGGTATATTTCCTTCCATGATCTCATTAGTTCATGGATCCTTAGCATATTCTGCAACAATGTTATTTTTCCAATCGCTTGTGATACTAGTTAGAGTGTTCAAATGACCTCACCGAGATAAGGCATCTGCTACTACATTATTGGTTCCTTTGACGTACTCAATATCAAAATTATAGGCTTGGATCTTGCTTACCCATTTTTGCTGACGATCATTGAGGTCTTTTTGATTCATAAAGAACCTTAAGCTATTATGGTCTGTCTTAATATTGAACCTTCCACATACTAGGTATTGTCTAAATTTTTCCAATGCATGCATGATAGCAAACATTTCCTTATCATAGATTGAGTAGTGCCTTTCTATCCTTGAAAGTTTCCAGCTCTTGAAAGCAATAGGGTGTTTGTTTTGCATGAGTACTACCCCAATTCCTTCTCCTAAAGCATCACACTGTAACTCAAAAGGTAATGTAAAATTTGGAATAGCCAAGATTGGGCAAGAGCTCATTTTTTCCTTTAGCCCTATAAAAGCTTCCTGTGCTGCCTCATTCCATCCAAAATTTCCTTTTTTTGTTAAGTCTGTCAGTGGGGATGCTATCTTGGAAAAATTCTTCACAAATCGTCTGTAGTAACTACATAAGCCCAAAAATCCCCTAAGTTGAGTTAGGGTTTTGGGTTTTGGCCATTCCCTTATTGCTTTAACTTTTTCTTCATCCATGCTTACACCTTTGGCACTAATTTTATGACCCAAGTAGAGAATTTCTTCTAACCCAAATTCACACTTTGATGCTTTTGCAAACAAGGATTTAGATTCCAATATGTTTAAGACTTCTTCAATGTGTTGGAGGTGCTCTGTCCATGACCTACTATATATGAGGAGGTCGTCAAAGAATATGAGTAGAAACTTCCTGAGTTGTTTTCAGAAGATATGATTCATGCATGATTGGAAAGTGGCCGGGGCATTAGTGAGACCAAAAGGTAAAACTAGAAACTCAAAATGCCCATAATGACATCTAAATGCAGTCTTGGGAACATCCTCCTTCCTCATTCTGATTTGATGGTATCCTGATTGTAAATCAATCTTAGAGAAATACATTGCTCCATGAAGTTCGTCCATGAGCTCATCCACTCTAGGAATGGGATAGCGATTTTTAATAGTTTTCTTGTTTAGTGCTCGATAATCTATACACATCCTCATTGTCCCATCCTTCTTTTTCACAAGTACCACCGGTGATGCAAAAGGAC
>BSBK01002765.1:880000-1240000 GCA_027943335.1 Chamaecyparis obtusa | reverse complement strand
ATAATAATTTTGATGAGCCTAAAGAAATATATGCATTCAATTTCTTGAGTAAAATGACAAAAAATTGACATGCTCAGTCAATCAATCTCACAAGGATAGGATTATAGAACAAAATAATGTCTAATCTAAAATATTGAGGAATTCGACCTAAGTTTGAAACCTAATCTAGCTGCCCTCCTGACATTAATGGAGAAAGCATATTTAAGTTCAAGCAAATATAATAGTAATACTTTGTATGAGAAGTACACTCACAAGTCGTATATCTATAGAGTTTTTGCATGCTTGCATCTTGGTGCAGGGGCACCAAATGGACACATGAAACTACAAGGTACACCAGGACCTATGAAGGAGACCATGAAGGTACCAAGGGAAATCAATGCATAATGAAGATATGTAAAGTCATTTGATAATGTACCATGGCCTTTGAGCCATTGGGATGTAATAGAAATGATAAAATCTTTAAAATGTAATAGATTGCCAAGATTGGCAACTAGGCCAAAATGGCTAAGGTGTAAGGTTTATGGGATAGAGATCATTTGAATTTGATGTAAGGTTTAATATGGTTTTAAGGGTCTTAAAATATGTAATAAGGCTATCAAAGCCTCTAAAAGATGTAAAAGGCACTAAAAGTGCAATATTTTGTAAAATTGCCAACATTGGCAATATAAGCCAAATGGGCTTAAGGAGGATTAGTTAGGAGTTAGTAGAGGTAAGAAGTTATTCAAGGTTGTCTTTAAACCTTTTAAGATTCTTTAGTTTAGTATAGAAAGGTTGAGTGGTCGAGTTGACAACTTTGTTGTCAACTTGACAACATTTTTCTTATGTTATGTTGTTAACAGTCAGTTAAGACTAGTATAGAGGCAGTTAGGAAGTAGTTTGAAGGTTCAAGTCATTTTCTTGAAGGTTAGAGTCTTATTTTAGAGAGATCCATGTGAGTGGACAGGGGGACCATAATGAATATGTAATGGCACGAAGTGAAAGGTTTATTTTGAAGGAGCAAAGTTAAATTCTCTGCAAATTGGTAACTTGCTGTCCAGTGGAACAATCCCTATAATAGTAAATTGGTTCGAATGAATAGCATGTGATTTTTTTTTGGTGGCAACATAGGAACATGTTAAAACATTAATTTTACTTATTTATGCAAGAAATTTTTTGTTTTGATTTTTTGTAATACCAAGGTCTTGACTGGTGCGAGAATAGTCACTGTTTAGCAGGGTACAGTCAACAGTCCCATTGTATTCTCCAAAGATGTGAAGGCACTCCCACCTCTGTACTAACTGTGGTTTGGGTGGGAGATGCCATAGTGTATTATATGTGTTAAATATGGTCTTAAATGTAGGGAAAAGTGCAAAGTGAAAGAATAGTGCTTGATTGGTGAACACACAACAGTAGGTGCAGTTTGAGGGCACCAAATGATGGTTGGGAGTGATTGGAAGATTGGAGAGAGTAATTAAGGGTTGGAGATGTTTATTGGAATGTATTGGAGAGTGTTTGAACTATATTTGAATGTGTGTGTTTCCAAGAAGGGAATTTTCCACAAAGCCCTAGATTTATGACCCTAGGAACAAGGGTTTAATGGTTTGGAAGTTGGGTGAGTAGTGTGACCAAAAAAAGTATAAAATTGGTGGTTTGGAAACCTAATATAAGACTGTTTAAGGTCATAGAGTCTTGGAGAGTAGTGGAGTATAGGGTTTCTTTGATAAAGGGGGCTAATTAGGCCTAGGAAAGAGAGCAAGCAGTAGTAGAAAGGTTCACCAGTCAAGGGATGAAGACTTGAGGTTGATATGAGTTCAAGAACTCAAAAAAGGGTATCTGAAATGGTAAACACTTTACCAATATTTGCTGGGTCTATCATACTTTTCTATATCTGATATTGTATTTTGTGGCACTGCCATATTTGAGGAATAATAATGTTGATGCTCCTATATCCATATATTTGTTGGCACTCATGATATGGGAATTACAATTGATATTACCAAGTATCAATAATATAATCTTCAGCAACTAATAATTGGTGACCTCTCAAAGCTAGCAACAAGTCGACGATGTTATGTAATAGAGAATCCACACTTGCAAAGGCATGACGATAAAGTCCATAATCAGTTATAAATGAAGGATCAATTAATGAAGTTAGTAATGAGTACAACACCAGAGGGATCAATCAACAATAAGCAAGAATAGTTAAGTCAATTATATAATGGCACCAACTATAAGATTAATCGATAATAATGCTAATCGATATGATAAGTATAATAGCAACCTCTATATCAGAGAATCGATTTGAAAAGGATATCGATTATAGCAATATTGACATAAAGCACAGAAGGATGCAATTGATACAAATATATCGATGTAAATAAACCAGAGTCAGTTAGTGATTGGAATAAGGATATTGCCACCGATCATACAAGGAAACCAAACTGCTATAAAGAACAAAACAGGGATACACAAATCAATCTACAACAGATGATAATACCCATATCATGAATATTATGACTTGTCATTTATTAAGAAAATGATCTCATAAGATCTAAATTATATAAGGAGATTGACTAAAGACATGAAATTAACTTTAAGTCTTGATGTTAACAAATTGATTAAATGATGAAGAGTTGTGTTGGCCAGTGATTAGGAGAAGAATGATTAAGATCAGTTATCATTATGAAGATGTGTGATCTCTTGAAAGGAAAAGGATATGTCATTTGAAGTTTAAAAAGCCACAATTGTTTGATAATGAGGATATATAGATTGATTAAAGATGATCATTTCAAGCATCATTCGGACTTTTATTTATTCTAATTCACCCTACTTGGATCTGCTCAGATCGAGCACTTACCTTATTAGCAAATCCAGTTGCAGGCATCTAAATAAACATCAGAGACAACACCATTATTGTTGCAAGAATATATATTCAGATTAGATACATCGACTTCATTGCTCTAAGCAATATCACCATCTTTTTTGCATACACAGATTGTCATATCAGATATAACAGCACCTTGTGATTGTTCAAGCATATTGATATACCAGGCACATCACCAAATCATTTTTGCATTTTTAAACAAATATATCAGATGTAGCATTTTAAGAAGGTTCATTGCATAGTTCTCATGTCATATCAGAGAACAACAAACTATATATCTGCATACTACAGTGATTCTTATAACATTAGTAGACTGTACATAGATAATATAATATTGATTATCAACAATACATACATACATACATACACACACACACACACACACACACACACACACACACAAATATATATATATATATATATATATATATATATATATATATATATATATATATATATATATATATATATATATATATATATATATATATATATATATATATATATATACTTAATCAACTTGCATAATATACTTGTCATTTTGAAATAGTAGTGATTTAGCTATGTTGGAGGCACTAGGTACACTAGGTGCACTAGGTAACCCAAGAGGGTATTGGAGTTTGAATAAAATATATGCATGCCTAAGTTGAAAAATTAGACTACAGACAACGTGGGACCGGCTTTATTCACTCTGATTTAAATAAATAAATAAAAAGAAACTAAGGAATAACATAAATGGAAATAATGTTTAGTGGTTGTTGATATTGGTACTATTTGTAATAGTGCATCCTAGGAAATCTTTTGAAAGACAATATATATGTATAAATTTATGGGGAAGTTAATGAATTGATAAGCGATCTGTCTGCATCTTCTTTTTGTAGATACTGCTTACATCATAGATCAAGTCTTCAAGTAAGCATTTTTCACTGTGATATGTGCTCGCTTTCTCTTTTTCTCACTCTCATTGTTATTTTCTTGATTTTATCTTAGTATACAAAGTTTATATTGATTTTTTATGGTGTTTACAGTTTTGGGCAGTCTTGTAGAGAGGCTTGGTTTCTGGGACTACTGAGAAATATAACAAATTAATTATGTAGAGATTTTGTATGGAGGATCATGATGAATTATTTTAGTGGGTGTTTCCAGAAATTCAACTAAGCTTTTTTTTAAGTTATTCTTATAATGTTCTTGATTAGTCTTCCATGGTGTTATGAGGCTTTTGGTTTTTCTCTGAGAGGGTTTCAACTTTCTTTGGTAGAATTAAGCAGCTTCAAGACATAAATACCAGTTTCTCATCATAGAAGCAGTCATAGAAAATTAGTTTTCCTCTTACGAATTATAGATTTTAATCTCTTCAAGAACTATTTTTCTTTTTCAAATGATAAAAGATAGAGCGTCTACTAACATCCCAAAATTTTGTTTAGAACCAATTCATTTAGAGTAACTGAAATGGGTGATTTTGGATTAGTATTTGAATACACAAAAGTTGAAAAATGACGCATTTGTGTGATTAGATTGTTCTCCTTTTTTACTTTTAAAAGGGAAATCGTTAAAACATATCATAATTTGTACTGTGTAGAATGGTTTTTAAATCTTTCCATTTCACAAAATGAAAAATACAAATGCTATCATGTTTTTATTAATCTCTCAAAATTGGTAACTGATATCCACCTGCTTATTTAATTAAAGAAAATTACTATCAAGTTCTGAATATTGTACAATACCTAACTTGGGATTCTGATTTACTAGGGAGTAGCCTTCATTGCTTCATTAATACCGGGGTCATGGCTAACATGGGCTAATGAGGATCTGCACATAGAGCTTGAACCTCAATACCTAGTCGCGGTGAAAGCTCCTTTATCCATCCTCTACAATCAACAATACTTGGTCACGGTGGAATGACTAGGGTTAAGAGATGCTAATTTATCCCTTTCAATAAAGGGCTCTCAAGAAACATCAGTAATATTATAATCTCCTAAACTTCATCAAAATACTGCGAAGGGAATTTGTTTACGATGACTGATATAGTATAATCAAACAATTGTTTGCATGAGAAAAATGTAATTTATCTTAAGAAAATTACAGATGGTTGTTCACTCAACACCTGGTCACGATGAAAGCTCCTTTATCTATCCTCTACAATCAACAATACCTGGTCGCAATGAAAGCTCCCGCGTGAAATGAAATAATAAAATGATCAAGTGTTAGCCCTTTTTTTTAACTTTATGTTATGCCCAAGTTGGTCTCAATTTTGACCAATACCGTGTTGGTCAAAATTGAGACCAACACAGGCATGTATTTTAAAAAAAACAAAATTTTTCCTTCTCTAATGTGACCAACTAAACATTTTTATTTGATGGTCGAAATGTTAGGTCGAAATTTAGGATAAAATGTACTAGTGTACAAGCAAAAAACAAAGAAAAAATTATGCCCCTAGTCATAACTCTCTAAATCCTATAAAGGACATCATCGAAGAGCTCGAAGGGACACAATATACAAAAATCTCAATGTGAATCAGTAAGCATACAAGGAGATAAAAGCATGTAAAAGCATAGATTTTTTTTAATTTGTGTTTGATTGTGTTGTTGTAGATGCAAAATCCTTTCTGGAGAGGAGACAGACTTGACTAACTCGGATGAAACTTCAAAGGACTCTAACTGGATATGATACATTGAGGATACACTAGAGGCCATAAGATATGACACTGATTTCCCCCAAGTTTGAACATTGATAGGATACAGATGCTTGAGCTGATTGGTGTACAGACTGACTTATTGAAAATAGGAATGTAGAAACAAACTGAGAGATATGTACAAACTAAACCAAGACTGAAAGCTGGGAAAGACCAAGATTGAGCTGATAGATGGAGCATTTTGAAACAAGTGGCACCTATTTTCTAGGTTTTCACCATCTTGGCAGAGATTCTATTTTTGCTACCAAGGCACTTGTTTCTAGGTTTTCACCAAGGCACTTTTTCTTTTTCTCATTTTTTTGTATTTTTCAATTTTTTTGTACTTTTGATATTTTTTAATTTTTTTGTGAATCATCAAGGCACCTATTATGAGGTTTTTACCAAGATGTTCATTTTTGCAGGATTTTTCAAATTTTTATAATGTTTTCAAGACATTTTACCATAGACGGAATGCCTTAGGCATAGAATTTCTTCAGATGGAGAACGTTGATTGGTTCTCAGAGCTGTTCTCCTTCAGTCATTAAGAGTTGATACCCTCCAGAGCCAAAAGTAGCAGTGATAACAAAGGGACCCAGCCAATTGGGTTCAAACTTCCCCTTGTGCTCTCTATGTGATTGATTTTTAGGATTCTCTCTCAAGACTAGATCGCCAACCTGAAATTCTCTGTGCCTGACTTTCTTGTTGTAACCTCTAGACATTCTTTTCTAATATACTCTGAGATGATCATACACTTCTTGTCTGCACTCATCTAGTAGTTCAAGTTCTTGCAACCTAGACACTATGTAGTCATCATTAGTTACTAGACCATGCATTCTGATTCTTAGTGATGGGATTTCAACCTCAATAGGCAATACCGCTTCAGACCCATAGACTAAAGTGAATGGTGTAGTCCCAGTGGGCATTCTGATACTTGTTCTATAGGCCCAAAGAGATGGATTGATCATGAGATTCCAATCTCTTCCTATTTTATTAACCGTACGGTGCAAGATTTTCAATAGATTCTTGTTTGAAGCCTCTACTTGTCCATTTCCTTGAGGCTAGTAGATTGATGACCAATGTTGTGTAATCTTGAATTTGGCACATAGATCATCTAAGTATTTGTTCTTGAATTGTCCACCATTATCTATGACTATAGAATGTGGAATACCATACCGACATATGATGTAGTTCAAGATGAACATTAAAATTTGTTTTCCAGTTGCTTGAGTTAAAGGAACTGCTTCTACCCATTTTGTGAAATAATCTATAGCCGTGATTATATGGGTATGTCCATTAGAAGAATGAGGATGTATGGATCCTATAAGATCAAATGCCCATTGGTGAAAAGGCCATTGTGTAGTAAAGGGAATTAGATCTCTCCCTGGTGCATGAATTAAGTTGCCATGTACTTGGCACTTTTGACAGTTCTTAGCAAACTTGACAACCTCTTTTTGCATTTCAAGCCAATAGTACCCAGCCCTAATAATTTTTCAAGCTAGTGTTAAACCATTCGAGTGTGAGCCACAAATACCATCATGGACTTCCTCTAAAGCACATTGAGAATCTTCCCATTCTAAACATCTAAGTAGTGTACCATCTAGACCTCATCTCTATAGATCATGACCAATGATGACATATCGGGATGCATTGTGGATAAGATATCTCTTTTCATGGTGGTTAAAGGTATCGAGAATGATTTGATCTTGGAGATAGGAGAAAAGTTTTTTTTATCTAGATGAGTCATGACCAACAACAGTGTAGATCATGCAGGTTTTGGGGGAATCATATGCAAGATAAGATAGTGCTTCCACTAGGAACTCATAGTGTAGCTCATGTTCAGGCTACTGTAGTAAAGTAGATAGCGTTGCCATAGCATCGACAACCTTTATTCTCTGTTCTAGGTATTTTCTCAAATGTGATAGATATGAAGTATTTCTTTAGATCATCTACCATTCTCTTGTATGGAATGAGCTTTTCATCTTTCATTTGATACACATCATTGACTTGGTGTATTACAAGTTGTGAGTCTCCATGAATGTGTAGTCCTGTTATTCTCCACTCAATTGCTATCTTCATGCCATTAAAGAGGGCTTCATAGTCAACAATATTGTTTGTGCAAGGAAACTTGATTTTGAATGCTTTAGGGATTGAGTATCCTTGAGGAATGATAAACAATATACCTTCTCCAGATCCATTCTGTGTATAGGATCCATCAAAGAAACTTGCATGATCTAGAGGACAGGTTCATGATAGAAGAATCTAGGAATTTTATTTGCATTGGTGTATCATCAAACAAAGGTGCGTCAGCCATTTGATTTGCAATTACTTGGCCTTTGATAGCTTTTCTTTCAACATATTCAATGTCAAATTCACTTAAGAGGGCAGCTTTGCTTAGTAGGTACTTTAGTGGATCAATCTTAGCTACCAAATGTGTGGTATGAGCTAACATGTAGTGTCTCAGTTTCTATGATGTAAAGATCATAGCTAGACAAGCCTTTTCAATCATTGAATAGTTCTTCTCATATGCTACCAATTTTCTACTGATATAGTATATAGCTCTTTCCTTCTTATTCTCATCATGTTGTGCTAGTAATGCCCCCAGTGATGTATCTATTATAGAGACATATAGGATCAATGGCTTCCCTTGAATAGGAGGCATAAAAATAGGAGGATTTGATAGATATTTCTTGATATGACTAAAGTTCTTTTCACATTCCTCACTTCATGCAAAAGTCACACCTTTATGTAATGTTTTTGTGAAAGGTTGTGATACGTCTGCTAGCTGAGATATGAAGCATCTAATAGATTGTACTCTCCCTTGTAATGTTCTCATTTGACTGATATTCTTGGGAGGTTGCATCTCCATGATAGCTTTAACTTTTTCTAGATCTACTTCAATACCTTTCTTTGAAACAATGTAGCCTAAGAGCTTTCTAGAAGTGACACCAAAAGCACAATTCTTAGGGTTCAGTCTAAGACTAAACTTCTCCATTCTATCCAGAATTTTTCTCAAAACATTTAGATGTTTAGATCTTATCATAGATTTCTCCAAAGTATCATCAACATAATCCTCCATAGTTAGATGCATCATGTCATGAAAGATAGATGTCATATCTCTTTGATATGTAGCACCAACATTCTTAAGCCCAAATGGCATGACATTCCAATAGAAGGTTCCCCACGCACATGTGGAAGCCATTTTCTCTTGATCTTTTGGAGCAATTTTTATTTGATTATATCTAGAAAAACCATCCATCAAAGAATACATCTCAAAGCCCACAGTCATGTCCACTATCATATCAATGTTAGGTAATGGAAAATCATCCTTAGGGCACACTTTTTTCACATCTCTAAAATCTGTGCACACTCTTATAGATTTGTTTGGTTTAGAAATAGGTACAATATTAGAGATCCATTCAACATAGTCAATAACACAGATGAATCTAGCTTTTAGTAGTTTCTCTAATTCAACTTTGACCAAGAGTGCAACATGTGGATGCATCTTTCTCAATTTTTGCTTAACATGTTTGACTCCCGGAGCTATAGATAAATGGTGCATTATAAGATCAGGATCCAACCCTAGCATATCTAAATATTTCCATGCAAAGTTGATCTTCTTTTCTATTAAGAATGTGGTAATTTTTTTCTTTTCTTCTTCTGATAAGGATTATGCTATGTGGATCAACTGTGGTTCTTCTGTTGTTCCCAAGTTGATAGATTGAGTGGGCTCAATTAGAACTGGAGCTCTGTCATGTAAATGACTCAGAAGGACATCAAATATCTCATCCTTAGGCACCTCAAAGAGGTTTTCACCTTTAGATATGTCTTTTATTTTTACTTTTGTAGGTTCTGAGACTGCCACAAAGTGGTTTTCGCCCTTAGAACTCCTTTTCTTTTTATTCTTATTCTTATTTTTTTGACTAAGATACTTGGTGTTCAACTCCATCATGCTAACGCTCAGTTCACTGATGGAAGTCCTCATAGGCTCAACTTCATTGAGGTAGCAAGAAAGGACATAGTCATTTGGAAAGGTATAAATACCTTGGCTCGGATTTGTAGAGATTTGGTCAAGAAGTTCAGGATGTTGGATAGTCAAAGTGGTGAAAGATTGGGAAAGAGTGTTTATGGATATGGATCTGTCATCATTGGTCCTAACCCAACACTCAAGTTCAAAGGTGATATTACAACTTAAGACATTCAATTCGTGAATAGGCTCAATGTCAATATGGGAGTCCAATTCAGCCATAGGTGGATCAGACTCGTTAAGTTCATTATGTCGCTCTAGACTTACGTTGGGTTTAGGTGCATATTGGTGAATAACATCAACATGTTTTTCTATGATAAGCTCATCTTCCTTTGGAATGGCTCCCCATTCATAGTCATTAGATTCTTCATCTATGCCTTTAGGAAATTTAAGAACATGAGTAAAGTCAGGATTAATACCCCAAGAAGGGTTATCCTCAGATTCTGATTTGAATTCATACTCATGGGAATCTATCTCAGAATAACTACCACCTTCCTCTTTGTCTATTTGATTGCCTTCGAGATTAGCTGGTTCTTGTGGTGCAATTGTCTCTTGTTCTATTGTAGGTTCTTATGTTTCTACTACATTGATTCTTTTTACTGGATCATCTTTAGCTTCAAGGAGGTATTTTATTTCTTTAGGAAAATGCTCATAAGGAATGAGCTCATTAGTGGTGGTGTCAGAATCATCACTGTCAGATTGTTCTATTGCTTCTTCCTTTAGTTGATTTGTTGTGGATGGCTCAATCTGTTCTAAGACATGTGGGGAGTTATTGCTAAGATAGAAAGGCTTCTTCTTATATCCTAGACCTATTGTATCTTTGTTCATTCAGCCATGGTGTTCAAGAGGTGATAGAAGACCTTTACCTTGTAGTCGTAGAGGTCCTTTTCTAGTATATTCTATTTTTGTGATCAAATTGTCCCCTAGTCCATATGACTTATGAGGGATTTTACTTGAAGTGGAGTCACATTTCTGGACTGATCGAGACTGAGGCTCATCCTTGTATAACCATGCAAGTACACCTTCATCTTCTTCAAACTCTTGTTTAGATACTTGTTTTGTGACAAAGCTTCCATTGAATATGACCTAGGATTCTTTAGCTGTAGGTTTCACTTTGTCAAAAGGTTGTCCATAAGATTTTGGGGACAACGGGAGAGATGTGAGGGATAAAATAGGTTCCATTATCTATTGTCCCATGCCATTATCTTTGATTTTGACTTCTTTACAAATGTCTCCCATTTTGGATGTAGAGGCAATATTTGTTTGCTTAGAAGATTCTCTATTATTAGGAACAAGTTTATCGACACTTTCTTTCAATGCATTGCAAGTTGTGTATAGGTCTGCTGGAATCATTACCTCTACTCCTTCATAAGGAAATTTCACACATTGGTGGTATGTGGAAGGAATAGGTTTCATTTCATGTATCCAGGGTCTTCCTAGAAGGATGTTTTAAGCCAAAGGTAGATCAAAAAATTGACATATGGTATCTTTGATAATAGGTCCTATTCTAATAGGTAAAACAATAGTTCCCTTGGAAGATCTTTCTTGCTCATCATATTCTTTGATAGCTATCTTCTTCTTAGGATCAATGGTAGTTTCAGAGAATCTCAATTGTGTGATCAAGCTATAAGAACAAATGTTGAGACTAGCGCCTCCATCTATCAACACGCATTTGATGCAATGCTTTTGGATCAAGACTTCAATGTGCAAGGGTTGGTTATGTGGATGACTCAAGGAATTATCATCTTCCTCTGAAAAGGAGATATACTGTGGAAACATGAGATGACCAACCATAGTATGGAATCTATCTAAATCAAGGTTGTCAGGAACATTAGATTTGAGCAGAGCTTCATCTAGAATGGCTCTATGAGATGGAGATATCCGAAGCAACTCAAACATGGAGATTTTTGCATTTGTATGCTGGATTTGTTGGACAATACTGTATGATGTAAGCCTCGTGTCTTTAGGATTTGAAGATTTAGATGTAGCCTTCTGTTTAGAAGCAGATAAAAGATTGAAAGGCATCTTAGGGACATTTGATGAATCTGGGATTTGTCCTTGCAGATGTGCCTGAGCTTGTTTTTGAGTAACTGCATTAGCTGATTGATTTTCCCTATCTCTTCTTACAATTGTGATGACATTGCAACTTTAAGATAGGAATGGTTCAACCTTATTGATGGCATCATTGTTTCCAGAGTAGGCATAATTGACTTTAGCACCCATATTAGGTTGAGAAGAAGAATCTTCTTTACCATGTTTCAGAAATGGCTCCGTGAATGTTGTATGATTGTTATTTCTTTTTATGATTGTCAATCATGATTTCTCCATTATCAATTTTGTCTTGTATAAGATGTTTCAAGTGTACACAGTTATTGGTTTTATGACCCTTATTATGATGGAAGTCACAAAAATTAGTCTCCTTCCACCATTTTGGTTTAGGTTCAGGATCAAATGGTCAGATCTCAGGAAATTAAATGATTTTGTTAGCCAACAAAGTTTTCATGGAAGATTCCAAGGACTCTCCAAGAGGAGTGAATTTGAGGTTAGGATCTGTAGCCCAAGGTTTATAAGCAAATGGCTTCTTATTAGATTCTAATTTTTTAGCTTAAGAAGCTTTAATGGCTTGGGTGCCAACAGTGAGATTGAAAGCAAGTGCCTTAGATGGGGTACAGATATTATCAACAATGCCATTTGTGATGACACCTTTATTCTTGTTCCAATTTTTGCCTTTGTCTTTAGAACTAGATCTAGATTCATACTTGTCCTTTTGAAGTGATATGTCTCCTTTTTGCACAAGTACTTTCTCAATTTTGATTGCATTTTCTACCATTTTATCAAAGGATGTATGATTTTGCATTTACAAATGGTAGTTGAGTTCTGGAACAAGATTGTTGATGAAGATTAATAGCTTCTTAGTTTTTGGAATGGGTCTAGCATATAGAGAAAATTTCTTCCTCCATCTTTTGAGAAAAGTCAGGAATGGTTCTCCTGAGTATTGTTTTAGATTGCAAATATCGATCATAGTGACTGGATGTGGGATATTGTAGGAGTATTGTTGATAGAACAATTTGATTAACTCCTCAAAACTTTTGATAGTTGGGGACATTTTTGAGAACCAATGAATAGATGACGCTCCCAGAGATCGAGGGAAAAGATGCATTAAGTAGGTTGGTTTGTACATGAACTCCATAGATTGAGTTCATAATTCTATGACATGATCTTGAGGATCAGATTTTCCATCATACTTATCATATTTAGGCATCTCCACCCTTTTAGCGAATGGCGGCATGTGAAGATTTCCTCCACAAGGACATTTATATAGTGGCTGCTACTACCACGACGAAAATGGCTATTACCACTTGAGGTTCTATCCACGTGGTTGACCCAATTAAGGGAATGTCTACTATAGTTAACCCTCTCTAAAAGTGACTCACAAAAGATACCACATGGAGACTGGTTCCAGATTCAAGGATCTGAGTTTTTGATACTACCCAAAAAGGGAGTAGAGCATAGTCCTCTAACCTTTTCACTTTTAACCAAAACAAAGTAGACAGATTAATCCGACATGCTAAGACCAAAATTATCTCACAAAGATCTATGATGTCAACCACTTATGATCTATCAACCTCTTTGGAGAGAGAATGTATCAATCAAAAGTTGAAGACGCACAAATCTAGTAGAACGCAAGACAATCTTAGTAACCTCCCTACCTACAAGGGGATCCTTCGTCAAGAAGAGCTTCGCATGCATGAATAAGTGAAAGAAGCCCACTCTCTCGAGATCATCCACAAATGGTGTTCATAGGGCCTATTTACTATGTGTAACAGATATGTAGAAAGAAAATTTACATTCCTTTTATAGCCCAAAATGAAGTCTGTTATATGAAAGCAATAAAAGTCACACAAGCTTGACACGTGAGAGTTCATTTTATGTCCAAATCTAAATGTTATCAGATCATAGTAGAATACCTAAATTCCTTGCAACGCGCTTAGTAGATTTTACCTGTTTTATCAATTTAGTTGCATTTTTCCCAATCAAACTTAGCAAATATCAGTCAAAAATAGAAGTTTTCAATTATTAGGGTTAGTTGTTAGTCCAAATTTGAAAATCAAATCAGAAAAACTGCCAAAAATTATGAAACGATAATTAAATTTTGGAGTCAAAACTTGTACGACAGTGGGTTACCTTCTAGATGACAGTTGGGAAATTCGTATGATAGTGGGTGTCTTCTCATACAAAAATAGAGCTCCCAAATGATATTATATATAGCTTCTGATAGGAGCCTCGATAGAATCAATTGTGGTATGACAGTGGGGTCTTCCTGGTATGACTTTCTGACAAAATTCATATGAAAAATGTACGAATAGAGAATGAAATCATAGAATGGACCAAAAAATGACAGCAAAATAGATATAAGTGAACTAGAAGAAATGGAAACCTATTTCAGGGCCCCACGGTGGGCGCCAGAAATGTGTGTGTGAATTTTGTACCTAGCTATGGACACAACACTTCAGTAAAACATTAGAGGTTAGTAAAAATTGAAATCTGCAAGTAATTGAAACTATGCTAACCAGGTGATTTACTGCCTTCTAGTAGGTGCGAATATGATGTTCTCAGATTGAAATCAAGATCAGTGACAATGCAACACCTAAATGAAGGATTTGAATGCACAAGAATGAAAGACTGTATGAATGTAGATTAATCTATTTTTTTGTATTTTCTATGCAATATATAAAAACTGTATGAATCTAAGCTATATGAATGAAATTGGATGCAGATTTAATCTAAGAATGTTATGAATGATATGAAAATCTATGATATGAAACTATGCAAACTATGATCAACTATGAAAGATCTCACAAATCGCTTGTTGCAAGTGCTTAATTCTTCAATCACCAATTTGCCAGAGTAATTGTGCAAATTCCAGAGATATGAGATTCATTGTGAAGAGCTGAGCCTTGTTTTTATAGAAATCCAGGGCTTGAGGGTGCATGAGAAAAGCCATAAGTCACTCTTGATAAACTCAGGTTGATTTTTGAGTTATCAAGAAATCATAGATAATTAACTCACAAAAATCATGCAAACGTAGTGCTTTACTCAAAATAGATTTTAAACCAAATTTCAACTCATCATGAGATGTTGAGTTTCAATTTAAAAATTGATGGTTAATTTCTAGTTGCCTACTTTTCTAATTGTGCATGATTTATTTGTAAATTAATTTAAAAATAAAGTGATTTATTCTCAACTTAATTGATTTTAAATTTAAAAAATTTGATTTATGAGTTAATCAATTATTAAATCAAACTTTATTCTAAAACTATATTATTAAATTTGACAATTGACATTAATTAATTAAATAAGAATTTAATCAATTAGTCATGAGATTTTTTATTTTATTGTCAAAATTAAATAATACAATTTTAGGAATAAATAAAATTTAATTTAATTAAATAATTAAGTGGTAGTATTAAATCTAATTAATTAAATATTCAGAATATTCAATTAATCAAACTTTAGGATAAATAAGATTTATCACCAAATAATTATTAAATCAAAGATAATTAGGATAAATAGGAATATTGCTAGGAATATTCTCTAATGCAGAATTTAGGATAAAATCAATTAGGATTCAATAATGTGCTGATGTGCCTTAGGTTAGGACTTTGATGTCGATTTCATTCGATTTGAAGATGTAGGAGGTTAATGAACCTATAGCCCATTTTTGGGGTATTACATAACCAACTCTTTATTCTTTTAATCACATTTGTTATTATGGATTGTAATTTGTCTTCCTCCCTTTTCTTCCAATCTATTTCTTTAATGGAGAGACCTTCAATCTGTTCCAGATAATGAGGGTCTAACACATCTTCGTTCTCATCTTCTTCGACCTCATCTATGTTCAAACATACCCTAAAGGTTACTCTCTATTTTAGGGTCATTTTGGACCATATCCTTCTCCTGACTTCAAAATCATTTGAACAGTTAGCCCAATAATCTTCTAGCTCTGGTATATGCATGAATGTGGATGAAACATTGAGATTAGCTATAGCAAACCCTCTGTAATCAAAGTTATTCCTTGAGGTGTAAGATTTCAAGTTCAGATTCTGAAGCTTACCTTCCACTATTATAGCATCCTCCAAACTTCTACACTTGTAATGACCATGCTCTATGGGAAATAAGACTCCATATGACTTCTTAGAGCCTCTCAATTTTTGTTCAATGGAAACTAATTGCCTACATATCTCCATTAGAATAACATTATCTAAACAATATCGAGGTAACTTTAGAGGCTTCCCTTCAAATGCCCTAACTCTAATGTAGGTGAATTTTGGAAATTGAATAAAATAACAGCCATAGATATTAATTACTTGCATAACATCTTCAGTTAGCCTACTACTTTCTTTACCTTTAAGCTCAAAGACTAACCTTCCCAGGAACACATAATCAACCCTGCTAAATTCTTTGACAAACCTTTCACTATGAAGCTCTAGTTTCCACCATTACCCTTGGGTAAAGCAAAAGAGCAAGATGAAGACAACCGAAGAATGACTTGATTCAAGAAGATCAAATCGCACAACCTTGTCAAGATTGAATTGATTGAAGAATAGATCAGACATAAATGAAGGATACTATGCCACGGTAGTATGGGTAGATGCCCAATAGATGGCGGGCATGAGCTCACAACACTTAGTCATTTTGTAAGAAGATTGAATTTGAAGATAATTTTGACAAGGTTTTGACACAAGATGAAAAAGACTCAAATCGATAAATCAGAAGGCTAAATCAGACTCAAGAGACCACTTTGGGAAAATGATCGGATTCATTCTAGTCTCTACTATGTTCCTAACATAGTGAATGTTTTGAAAAAATCTGGAAATAGGCTGTAAAAACTAGATTTCTGACAATTTTGACCAATCTCTGACAACTTTTTGAAAATTCTCAAATGAGTTTTTGAAGACTCGTACGACACTGGGTATGCTCTCAAACAACAATTGCAAGACTCATACGACAATTACTGCCAGGGATAATTGTTCTTTTGATTTTTGGTGACAACACTCGTACGACACAGTATTGGATACCGTACGACAATACAAGGGTTGTGAAATGACTTTTGGTCAAGACTCGTATGAAAATTTGAGGCTGTGAGATGACTTTTAACTCCAGAAAGGTATTTTGATTCAAATTTTGCAAATTTTAGATTTTTAGTTTCAGATTGTTTGCAAATTTTTCTGTCCAGGTTTGAAGATTATTCTAGGACCATTCATTTCCAATAACCAAATAGATAAACAAGCACGTAGAACAACAAGCAAGTGATTCCAAGAACGTCGGAAAATAATGAATAAGGAACAAAGCAACCCTGCGCATGAACAATCAAGTGACTGAATGTGCTAATCCCTAGAAGTGCTAATTGTGTATGTTCCAAAAAAAATTTCAATCACACACATATTCCTAGAAAATGAAAATTTTGGCCTCACTAGGGTTTGTAGTAATGGTCTGACTTTGCAACTTTTGTGATCTCAAGAGGGAAAACTCCAATCCAGGTGCACCGAAATTTTGACAGAGTTCAAGAATTTAATCAATCAGGAGCTGCTAGGGAGATCTGACAGCCCAACAAGAGACCACACCTATGAAGATTTCCTCCACAAGGAAATTTATATAGCGGCTACTACTACCACGGTGAAAATGGCTACTATCGCTTGAGGTTTTGTCCACATGGTTGACCCAATTAAGGGAATGTCCACTATGATTAACCCTCTCTAAAGGTGACTCACAAAAGATACCACATGGAGACTAGTTCCAGATTCAAGGATCTGAGTTTCTGATACTACCCAAAAAGGGAGTAGAGCATAGTCCTCAAACCTTTTCACTTTTAATCAAAACAAAGTAGACAGATTGATCCAACACGCTAAGACCAAAATTATCTCACAAAGATCTATGATGTCAACCGCTTATGATTTGTCAACCTCTCTGGAGAGAGAATGCATCAATCAAAAGTTGAAGATGCACAAATCTAGTAGAACACAAGACAATCTCAGTAACCTCCCTACCTACAAGGGGATCCTTTGTCAAGAAGAGCTTCGCATGCGTGAAAAAGAGAAAGAATCGCACTCTCTCGATATCATCCACAAATAGTGTTCATAGGGCCTATTTAATATGTGTAATAGATATGTAGAAAGAAAATTTACGTTTGTTTTATACTCCAAAATGAAGTCTGTTATATGAAAGCAATAAAAGTCACACAAGCTTGACACATGAGAGTTTTTTTTATGTCCAAATCTAAATGTTATCAGATCGTAGTAGAATACCTGAATTCCTCACAATGCGCTTAGTAGATTTTACCTGTTTTAGAAATTTAGTTGCATTTTTCCCAATTAGACTCAGCAAATATCAGTCAAAAATAGAAGATTTCAATTGTTAGGGTTAGCTGTTAGTCCAAATCTAAAAATCAAATCAAAAAAACTACCAAAAATTATGAAACAACAATTGAATTCTGGAGTCAAAACTCATACGACGGTGGGTTACCTTCTAGACGACAGTCGGGAAATTTGTACGATAATGGTTGTCTTCTCATACGATAATAGAGCTCCCAAATGATAATATATATAGCTTCTGATAGGAGCCTCAATAGAATCAATTGTCGTACGACAGTGGGGTCTTCCTAGTATGACTTTCTAACAAAAGTCATACAAAAAATGTACGGACAGAGAATGAAATCGTAGAATGGACCAGAAAATGATAGGAAAATAAATAGAAGTAAAATATAAGAAATGGAAACCTGTTTCAAGGCCCCACGATGGGCGCCAGAAATGTGTGTGTGAATTTTGTACCTAGCTATGGACACAACACTTCAATAAAACATTAGAGGTTAGCAAAAACAAAAATTTGCAAGTAATTGAAACTATGCTAACCAGGTGATTTACTGCCATCTAGTAGGTGCGAGTATGATGTTCTTAGATTGAAATCAAGATCAGTGACAATGCAACACCTAAACGAAGGATTTGAATGCAAAAGAATGAAAGACTCTATGAATGCAGATTAATCTATATTTTTGTATTTTCTATGCAATATATAAAAACTATATGAATCTAAGCTATATGATTGAAATTGGATGCAGATTTAATCTAAGAATGTTATGAATGATATGAAAATCTATGATATGAAACTATGCAAACTATGATCAACTATGAAAGATCTCACAAATCGCCTATCGCAAGTGCTTAATTCTTCAATCTCCAATTTGCCAGAGTAATTGTGCAAATTCCAGAGATATGAGATGCATTGTGAAGAGCTGAGCCTTATTTTTATAGAAATCCAGGGCTTGAGGGTGCATGAGAAAAGCCATAAATCACTCTTGATAAACTTAGGTTAATTTTTGAGTTATCAAGAAATCAAGATAATTAACTCACAAAAATCATGCAAAAGAAGTGCTTTACTCAAAATAGATTTTAAATCAAATTTCAACTCATCATGAGATGTTGAGTTTCAATTTTAAAATTGATGGTTAATTTCTAGTTGCTTGCTTTTCTGATTGTGCATGATTTATTTGTAAATTAATTTAAAAATAAAGTGATTTATTCTCAACTTAATTGATTTTAAATTTAAAATAATTGATTTATGGGTTAATCAATTATTAAATCAAACTTTATTCTAAAACTATATTATTAAATTTGACAATTGACATTAATTAATTAAATAAGAATTTAATCAATTAGTCATGAGATTTTTTATTTTATTGTCAAAATTAAATAATACAATTTTAGGAATAAATAAAATTTAATTTAATTAAATAATTAAGTGGTAGTATTAAATCTAATTAATTAAATATTCAGAATATTCAATTAATCAAACTTTAGGATAAATAAGATTTATCACCAAATAATTATTAAATCAAAGATAATTAGGATAAATAGGAATATTGCTAGGAATATTCTTCGATGCAGAATTTAGGATAAAATCAATTAGGATTCAATAATGTGCAGATGTGCCTTAGGTTAGGACTTTGATGTCAATTTCATTCGATTTGAAGATGTAGGAGGTTAATGAACCTATAGCCCATTTTTGGGGTATTACATAACCAACTTTTTATTCTTTTAATCACATTTGTTATTTTGGATTGTAATTTGTCTTCCTCCCTTTTCTTCCAATCTATTTCTTTAATGGAGAGACCTTCAATCTGTTCTAGATAATGAGGGTCTAACACATCTTCGTTCTCATCTTCTTCGACCTCATCTATGTTCAAACATACCCTAAAGGTTACTATCTATTTTAGGGTCATTCTGGACCATATCCTTCTCCTGACTTCAAAATCATTTGAACAGTTAGCCCAATAATCTTCTAGCTCTGGTATATGCATGAATAAACATTGAGATTAGCTATAGCAAACCCTCTGTAATCAAAGTTATTCCTTGAGGTGTAAGATTTCAAGTTCAGATTCTGAAGCTTACCTTCCACTGTTATAGCATCCTCCAAACTTCTACACCTGTAATGACCATGCTCTATGGGAAATAAGACTCCATATGACTTCTTAGAGCCTCTCAATTTTTGTCCAATGGAAACTAACTGCCTACATATCTCCATTAGAATAACATTATCTAAACAATATCGAGGTAACTTTAGAGGCTCCCCTTCAAATGCCCTAACTCTAATGTCGGTGAATTTTGGAAATTGAATAAAATAACAGCCATAGATATTAATTACTTGCATGGCCTCTTTAGTTAGCCTACTACTTTCTTTACCTTTAAGCTCAAAGACTAACCTTCCCAAGGACACGTAATTGACCCTTCTAAATTCTTCGACAAACATTTCACTTTGAAAGTGTCAATTGTATGCACCCTAAAATGGTCGCCTAGACTTTGGGCCCCCATTCAGCAATTTATCAATTTTCTAAATCAATATTTTTTAATCAGCATTTTTAATTCAATATCAATTTCTTTGATCAAATCCTAATTTTATCTTTTATTCAATTATTTTCTATGGGTTAACCATTTTATCCTAAGTCTTTATTTAATTAAAAATAATTCCCTCCCCTTATATTAAATAAAAAGCCCCCACTTTTCCTCTTATCCTAAGTTGCACAAATAAAGCATTATTCTTATTTTATAAAAAGAAGAAAAGGCCTTTTTGTCTCATATAGGGTGCAAAAGTCAACTCTTATTTTCTCATTGGAGGAGATTTGTGCACATGGATTTTTCCTCTTTCAAGCTCCCCCTTGATTAAATCTTTGCCTCTTAATGTCCATGGTCCATTCCTTTTCAATTCTTTTAAAATGAGACCTATTTTCTCATTCTAGGATCCAACTTTTGAATACTAATCTTATGCTGCAGGATTTCTTGGTGACTTTGGAGCTTTGGAGATCTTCTTGCATTCTAGCTTTCATTCTTGCATCATAGCTTCATGTTTATGCTTTCTTAGCTTAGATTTCCTTTCAAGTTCCAGCTTAGCTCACATAGCTTAATTAGCAAGGCTTGCAATACTTTCATTTTCATAGCTTAGTTTGCATCTTCGTTCTATCATAGCATTGCATTGCATTTTCATCTTGATTATTGAAGATATTGACATTCTTGCCCTTGTCTCTTTGAATCTCCCATTGTGTGGTTTACTAGCAAGGTTATAGGCTTAATAGCTCTAGCTGAGAGCATTCTTAATATCCTTGTGACTCCATGCCTAGGGAGCTCTAGGTCACTTTCTCAAGGTTTCCCATCCATGGATTCTCTTGGAAGTAATGACTTAGAGAAGTGCACAATTTGAGTGTACATTTTTGGCACCACCGTGGGGCAGGACACTCTTGTTTTGTCCTTCTTTTTATGCATTTCTGTCAATTTTTCGTCATCATTTTTTCTTGTTGTTTTGGCTCTCTATTTTTTTGATAGATTATCGTGCGATATTTTATTACATACCCGTGTGATACTTTTCCAATAAAAGTATCATTCGGTCATACAAAATTTTGTCGCACTGATGTTTTATACTATGTCGCATGCAAGTAGCGCGAAGTATCATTTAGAAAGAAAGTATCGCACCAGTACATTGCGAAGTGTCATGCAATTTATTTTCTAACAGAACTGTCGCACAGGCCTAGCAGTGAGTGCTTTTTGTCATTTGTTTCCAAGATTTGGTTTGTTTGGTTGCTGATTTTGATTTTCTGTTTTAAGACAGAGTTTTTACTTGTAGATTATTTAATTTTTTATGTGCTAACCATTGTGGGGCTAACAAGTTGTGCTTTTAGGTGCCTTCATTGCTTGAAATATTTGCTTAAAAGAACACATGTCAAAGCTCCAAATGCATAAGGGCTACTAATTGTTTTTGCAGGGCTGCCCAAAGCATAAAAACAAATCAAGTGTTTGTTTATTGCTTTCATTTTGAGTGTGGCATATACTAGTTGTTTCTTTTCATAGGCACTTAATATCTTGTTGTAGGAATCTTTTGGTGGTAGGAGAGTATGCTCTTCACCCTTGTGGTCAAACAGAAATCTTGACCCATCTTTGGATTTTGAAGGCAAGAGGGTAATTGAACCTTTGCTTGGTGTGTTTGGGAGAAATTTTTGAGCTAGGAGAGTATCCTCTTCACCCTTGAGGTGAACCAGAAATCTTGAAACTCAAAGGTTGATCCACCCTTTGTTTAGTTTTAGAATCCTTTAGCGGGTCTGCTCTTGAGCAATCAAGAGGAACCACCCAAGTGGGGACAAGCTAATGCCAAGCTATTCCAACCCACTATAAAATCAAGGCTATCAAGGACACAAAACCTTGGTAGATGTAGTACTTGTCTTCACTTGGTGTGAGTACTTGTGGGATTGTGACCATGAGGAAAATGCTAGGCAAGAATGTTGTGGCCGCAAGGTCTGTTACTTGCTGCAAGGTAAGGAGTCCCTTTGGGGTGAAAGAGGGGTATTACGAATGGAAGCCCTTACTAAGAACCATAGATAGAAGCTACCCTATTTTTCTACTTAGCATCTTGGTGCAAGGATTGATCCTAGTGGACTAACCTAGATCACCCCAAGATTACTCACCATCTGTGTTCCTTTGGTTGTGTCATTGACACTTCCATGACAAGCCAATATCTATTGTGGGCAACCACTTTGTGTGAGGCAATGGGACATCAAGTGTGGGCCAAGTTGTTAAGTATTTAGCCTTTGTCTTTTTAGGCTACTAAGTGCTTGAAGTATTCCCCCTGTGATCTACCCGTGTAAATGTTC
Source organism: Chamaecyparis obtusa (assembly GCA_027943335.1). NCBI lineage: Eukaryota > Viridiplantae > Streptophyta > Pinopsida > Cupressales > Cupressaceae > Chamaecyparis > Chamaecyparis obtusa. The sequence continues at coordinate 1,217,253 of BSBK01002765.1, read as the reverse complement.
TCAAACATCAAACATCATGATAACATTCATAGGATCTTTTTTCTTTGATATCACAAGTTTTTGTCTTGGCAAGGTTGCTTTTGCCATTGTGCAAGTGTATTATGACATGTTTGATCACCTACTATTTGCAAACTTGTCTAATTACTGCTAGTACTATGTTTGAAATCAAAAAATCCAACCATCAGATTGAAACTTTGACCAAATTACTCACAAAAAACTTAAATTTAAACACTTACTGGTCAAGAGTCATATGATCCTGAAAGATCATCGCACACTGTACTGAGTTGTATCGTGCGATACTTCATTACTGCACAACTGTCACAAAGCTTGCCTGGATTTTATCACTCCCCTTGCCTAGAAACTATCATATGACCTCTGTAAGGAATATCACCTGACTAGATTGTATCATCCCAGTACCCTGTAAACTGTCACATAGAGTAAAATTGTTGTCTATTTGATTTGTGTCACTTTTAGTTTTCCTTGGTCAACCAAATTTTAGTAGGTGACTTACTCTACCACTGGAAGCCTGTTTGTACCTTCAGTTCTTTTATTTAGACATCTTGAGTTAGTGGTTTTTGGTTTAACAAGCGATCTTGCTTGTCATTGATAAGTTAGGAATTATCCTTGTTGAGAAGATTAACCTTTAGACTCTTTGATAACACACTTGGAGAGTTTTAGTAGTCTTTTGTCCAAATTCACTTCCATATAAATTCAATTTCAATAAAAAATATACTTTGGGTAAATCATCCTCCTGATCCATATGTGTTAGGATACTTATCCTTTTATTATACACCTCTATGGTAGTGTTGGTTTATACCTCTTATCAGCTTTCTATCTCACCATCTCTCTTTTTGGACAATTGAATGCTTCTTCTATCCTAGTTTGGTACCAACATTTCTTTGGGTCATTTTATCACCTATGATTCTTTCTTTCATGTCGGTTATGACAAGGTATCAAGTTAGTCAAGGGAAATGACCTCAAGTTGTCTTTGACCAGTTACCCTTAGTCCAAACTCATCAAAAGAAAAGGGGAAAAGAGCCCATCTTTGATCAATCCCCTAGGAGCGAGTCTGAAGTTTGGTTTAAACCTAAGAGAAATCCTAGTGAGTTGAGTACCTCTTTAGCACCTTCTTAATCAGATATGGACATGAGTTACAACATGACTAGAAAGGAGAGAGGAGCGATGGATCAAAATCTTGATGACATTTTTCAAAGACATAGGGATAACATGTTATTTGGTGATGACAATCAACCAGAATCACCCCCTATCAACACAAGATATTTAGATGCCCATCAGAGAGCTGAAAGGTATACAAGAAGAGCTCACCAAGATGAATGGTCACAACACGAAGACCAAAACAATGAATCTTGTGATGCTCATGTGAATGCATCATTTACTAACAACTTGTTCAAACATTCAAGGCCCAACTCTCCACTCAAAACAACCTCAAGGTATGCGAGTGAAAGGCTCAAAATAATCAAACATGAAAAGAAAGCCTTTTTGGATGAACAAGCCACTAAAGAAGAGAGGTTTAGACTCCTAGGGGTGGAGCAACAAGCCTTGTTAGAATTAAAAAGAAAAGCATTTCAAGAAGAACAAGATAGACTTTTAGCCCAACAACTCAATGACCAATTCAACAACAGGGGTACCAACAGTGGAAACAACTCTCCACCATCTACTCCTTCAGGAACCCCATGAAGTAGAAGGCATTCAAGAACCCCTTCAAGATCTCCTAGTCCTAGAGGAAGAAGGACTTCACAACATAGGAGACAAACACCTCCTAGGAACTCAAGAAAACCCTCCCAAGGAGTTCATCATGGCTCCCAACATGGAGGAAGTAGTGCAAGTTTGATGCTTAAGACTTTATGAGAATGCAACAAGAACCACTATTCCAACAATATGTGGAGAAGTATCTAGAGAAAAACAAGGATAAGTTCCTAAAAAGCTTGATCGACAAGGGTGCCAGAGTCCCTTAAAACTTTGATGTGGATAGAAAATCAAGAAACAAGGTCCATCCCAAGAAGAGGAGATCAAACAACTCAATCATATGATGGAAAAGGTGTTGGCACCTAAAAGTTCCTTTTCACTTGACTCAATCTATCCCAATCCTTTTGACAAAAGTGTGAGTATGAAGGATTTTCCTAGAAAAGTTGAAATGCCTCAATATGACAAGTATGATGGCAATGGCGACCCACATGATCATGTGCATCAGTTCTACATCATGAGTTTTGAGTTTCACCAAGATGACTCCTATCTTATGAGATTGTTCCCAAGGAGTCTCAAGGGCCAAGAAATGGAGTGGTTTACCAACATAACCCCTCCCGTCTAAACTTTCAAATAACTTGTCCACAGATTTGTTCAACATTTTGCATACAACTTGTCAAGATTGGTCACTATGTTAGACTTGTGCAATTTGAAACAAAACCAAGGGTAATCCTTTGTTACCTTCCTACAAAGATGGAGACAATTGTGCTCTTGGTATTCTAGGACCATTCCTGAGCATGAAAGGATTGATATCATTGTTAGCAACTTGGTGCCTGAAATGTGGTATGAGGTTCAGAAGATGGTCTTTGATTCCTTCGACACTATGGTCGAAACAACAATGGTCAAAATACTAACAACTTTAATAAGGACAAAAGCAAGAACTCACACTAGAACAAGAAAAAACAAGTAGTCAACGAAGAAGTTGTGGAATCTTCTCAACCCAAGGATCAGGGAGTCCTTCATTTGTCTAGTGCAGTTCAAGCCATGAAGCTCAATACATCCTCTAGCCCACAAGAGCATAAAGCAAAGTATCAGGATAAGCCCAAAAATGAGAGGTGACAATTTTCTAAACTTGGTGACTCATATGAGGATGTTTTCAAGACACTTATTTCCAATAACCATGCACAACCTCAAGATCCAGAAAATTTTTGCATACCTGACATTAAGCCACATTAGTGGAATGAAAAAGATTTCTGCAAATTCCACAATGGCATTGGACATGACATCGAACATTGTTGGAAACTTAAGCACATTATTTAGGATCTTATTGAGAGTGGAAAACTTAAAATTGATGGGTTGAACACCAATGCAGACCATAAGGCATTCAAGGAGCCTTTGCCCAAATATGAAAAGGGGGAAACCTCTAAAACTAAGAATGACAAGGCTAAAATCAACTACACCTACACGTCTACAGAAAATGTTGTCCATATGCTCAAAGTTGTGGAAGAAAGTGTCAACATGATGGGAAGCAAGGATCCCTATGGCTATGACTCTCCTCCTATATTTGATGAAGGACCTATTATGGTGCTAAGGGGTCCGAACTCTAAGATGTCATCCCAAGCTCTCCACGCTGTCACAAGAAGTGAAAGTCAAGGTCCTATGGTTATTAGAGGTCCTAGTTCCAACCAGTCCAACAAACCCAAGCAAGTGACATCCAAGAATGTCACTACCAAATTAGTTGTGAGTCCTTAGCTGAATTATAACCTTGCTGATCAGCTACAAAGAATGCCAGCTCAGATTTCAATCTTTGAGCTTTTAGAATTGTCTCCAAGACATAAAAAAATCCTTGAGGATGCTTTGCGTGCAGCAAATGTTCCTAACAACATAGATGTTAACCAATTCTAGAACATGGTTAACCACCTTGCCATCCCTCATTACCTAACATTCTCAGAAGAAGATGACAAAGCTTTGAGCCATCCGCATAATCTTTCCCTTCATATCAAAGTCATGATTCACAAGATCTGTGTTAGGCGTGTGTTGATAGATGGGGGAGTTGGGCTCAACATTTTTTCTTTGAGTCTATTGAAGATACTAGGTTATTCTGAGAAAGTTATTGATACTTGGAAGAAAATTACCATTAAAGCCTATGATGAAGCAGAGAGAAGTTCTAAAGGGTTGGTCATCCTTCCTGTCAGGATTGGTCCTGTTGAAAAGGATATTTTGTTCCAAACTGTTGATGTTGGTCCTCTAGCATATAATATCCTACTTGGTAGACCATGGATCCATGACATGAAAGCAATGCCATCCACCTACCACCAATGTGTTAAGTTCCCCTATAATGGAGTAGAAGTATGTATACCCGGGGATAACACATTATCTGTAAATGCAATTTCAGCAGGGACTCACGTTCCTCTCAACAGGGAAGTAGAGGATTTCAATGCAACCCTAGCATAGTGCAAGGATAATTTTAAGTCCATGGACCTCGGTATGGGGGGATATCAGCTTGATTCCTTTACAAAACTACTAGTCTCACCTAGATCCTATGGAAAACCTTCACAAGAGATGTGTCATTCATCTTCAGCCATGACTTTGTTTGGTACATTTGTGGAGTCCTCAGTGCCTATCCAGGATGAAAAAGAAGAGGTGGTTGTCAAGGACTGGATCTATAGAGGAGAAAAATACATGCATAATGAGAACTTTTCTCCTTCTCCTAAGGCATATGGAAGAGGGTACACTTTTGTCAAAAGTATGAGCTATCCAGGTCATGGTCCTCTCAGTCACAGATTAGATGCTAGAGCTGAACCTCTTGATCATGCTCTTTTTGGACGTAGGTTTAAAAAAATGGTTGGCCTAGGTTTCAAAAATCAAAATGAGAACCCTGTTCCTATCCTTGATGAGATAGATAGTGAGGATGAAACAAAGTATACATCCAATTTGACAAATCAATAGGACATGTGTGAAGATTGGGTCCCTTCCACCAATCTCCTTTGGGGAGATTTAGATACTCCAGTTGCCCATCCAATAGTTTTAGGCCTAGAACAAAAAGAATCCACTGTTGAAGATCCTATTCAATACACGAATGGAATTCAAGAAGGTGTTACCCTTGGTGACATTAGAGCTTCCACATCTATATGTTTTAAACATGCTTGGTGTAAACATCCCAGTCAGGATTCAGATACGGACTCACATGAGTATGAATGGGAATCTCTCTCTGATTCTTCTACAGTTGACATGGATGTTGATGTCATCCATACTTATAGCTCCCAACCTAAGGTAGCTAATGAGTCAAGTGTAGGATTAGAGGATTTGAATCCGCAAGTCACTTTAGTGGATGATGCTTCGCTTGGTAGGATAAATCCTAATTTGGGTACCTTGGAGGGATACTTGACAGACCCTAACTCTGAAATCACCAGAGATGATACCATTCATATCCACAACATTGAACCCATCATTGACCTACCCCTTGCTCACCCTCACCTGATTAATTGGTCTCAACGCTATCAAGAGCCTCAGATTTTAACTTTCCAGAATGACTATGAGATAGCATGTTACCTAAATGACCTTGAGCCCATAGTCTCTTCCACTAGTGAACTAACTACAAGCATGAGAAAACCAGATATCAAGTACCTTAGTTGCAAAATGAAAAGAAAAGAATAAAAGAATTAGAGTTCTGATGGAAAAAACTACTGTGTGGCAGTGTCAAAACCTAAAAAAGTAAAAATAAAGGATGTATCCAAGGGTGAAAACCTCTTAGAGGTGCCTAAGGATGAGGTACTTGATCATCTCCCAAGTTACTTTCAAGATAGATCTTCAGTGCTTGTTGAGCCTACACAGCCAGTTAATTTGGGTACAGAAGAAGCACCACAAATAGTGCATTTGGCTCAGTCTCTATCAACATAGGAAAGAGAAGCATATACCAAGTTCCTACAAAGCAAGAAGATTAATTTTTCTTGGACTTAGTCAAACATGCCATGGTTGGACACTAATCTCATTATGCATCACTTGTCCATAGCTCTAGGTATAAAAATAGTGAAACAAAAATTGAGGAAAATACATCCTCACATAACTCTTCTCATTAAGCTGAATTAGAAAAACTCCTCAGCGCAAGATTCATAAGAGCCATTGATTATGCCGAATGGATATCCAATATTGTACCAGTTTCAAAACATGACAAGTCCATTCGCGTCTACACAAATTTTAGGGATCTTAATAAAGCATGCCCAAAGGATGATTTTCCACTTCCAAACATAGACATGATAGTGGACATGACCGCAGGTTATGAGATCTATTCCTTGATGGATGGTTTTTCTTGATATAATCAGATTAAAATAGCTCCTCATGACTAGGAAAAGACTGCATTCACTTGTGCATGGGGTACCTATTGCTAGAATATTATGCCATTTGGATTAAAAAATGCAGGAGCTACTTATCAAAGAGCTATGACAACTATCTTTCATGACATGATTAATAAGAATATGGAGGATTATGTGTATGAAACCTTGGCTAAATCTAAGAAAAGGGATACACACTTAGGTGATTTGGAAGTCATTCTAGATCGCATGGAGTAGTTTCAACTAAGATTAAATCCAAAAAAGTGTGCATTTGGTGTTACCTCTAGAAAACTTCTAGGGTTTATCATTTTAGCCAAAGGAATAGAGGTGGACCCAGAGAAAGTTCAAGTAATATTGGATATGCCACCTCCCAAAAACATTATCCAAATGAGGAGTCTCCAGGGACATCTTCAATCTATAAGGAGGTTCATCTCACAATTGGCAGATAGAGCTCAACCCTTTAATAAGACATTGCATAAGGGGGTTAAATGTGTCTAGAATGAAGATTGTCAAAAGAGCATGGACCAAATCAAGCAGTACATGGAAAATCCTCCTATCTTAATGCCTCCTATCCCAGGAAAACCACTCATACTGTATGTTTCAGCAATAGAATCTTCCTTGGGGGCATTATTAGCTCAACTTGATGACACTGGGAAAGAAAGAGCTATATACTACATCAATCGTACTCTTGTGTCATATGAGGTTAATTGCACTAGTATTGAAAAATATTTCCTTGCAGTGGTGTTTGCTTCCCAAAAGTTGTGACATTACATGCTTGCACATACAATACACCTCATAGCAAAGATTGATCCTCTTAAATATTTTCTTGGTAAGGCTTCTCTCATAGGTAGACTTGCTAAGTGGATGATGATCTTATCAGAATTTGACATAGGGTATGTTGAGCATAAAGCTATAAAAGGACAAGCCATTGCAGATCAATTGGTTGATTTCCCAATTCAAGACAACATGCCTATTCAAGTTGAATTTCCAGATGAGCACATAATGTACATGACTGAAAGAACATGGAAGATGTTCTTTGATGGCTCTTTCAAGCAAAATGGTTCAGGAGCTGGAGTGTTATTTGTTTCTCCTCATGGGTACACAATCCCTAAGTCCTACAAACTATTGTTCCCATGTACAAATAACATTGCTAAGTATGAGGCTTTGACAAATGGACTAAAAATGGCCATAGAATGGAGAATCATAGAGCTGCATATCTATGGGGATTCGCAATTAATAATCAACCAAGTTAATGAAGAATACCAAAAAAAGAATGAAAAATTGATACCTTACAATAAAATGGTTGATTCATAGAGATGATATTTCACCTTTGTTACATTTCAACAAATCCCTTGAGCAGATAATAAAGCAGCTGATGCTATGGCTATATTGGCTTCACTTCTTCAGCTAGAATAGCATGAGTCCAGATTCAAATTCTTGGTGGAAGAGCTACACTATCCTATCTATGACTCCCAAGAAAGCCATGTCATTTGTACCCTTGTTGGCCATGAGTCATCTTGCTATGGTGCCATTTACTCATATCTCCATGATGGCATTGTTCCTGAAACCTTCAACCATTCTGAACAAAGAAACTTAACCTAAAATGCCTCTCACCACACCCTTATCTCTGGTGATTTGTATAGGAGGGGTTTAGATGGGACACTTCATAGGTGCTTGGAAAAGGATGAGTCTGATCAAGTGTTAGCTGACATTCATGAGGTCATTTGTGGAGGACATTCCAATGGTCTTGCCATGGCCTGAAGGTTGCTTAGGGCTGGGTACTATTGGCCTACCATGAAGACAGATGCAGTAGCTTTTGCTAAATCATGTGAAAAGTGTCAGAAACATGGTAACCTAATACATGCTCCAGGTAGGGAGCTTATTCCGTCTATATCTCTTTGGCCATTTCAGCGTTGGGCCTTTGATCTTGTTGGGAAAATTCATCCCAACTCATCAGGTGGACACAAATTTATCATCACTACTACTGACTACTTTACTAAATGGGTAGAATTTGTTCCACTTTCTATTGCCTCGGGCAAGATAGTTTCTCTATTTATTCTAAACCATATCATTTGTCGGTATGGAGTGCCTTATGAAATAATCACTGACAATGGAGGTCAATTCAAAAATAAGGACCTTAAACAACTCTGCAAGAAGTTCAATATAAACAACATTGGTCCTCCATTTACTTCCCGCAAGGAAATGGACAAGCAAAGGCTTCAAATAAAACCATTCTCAAAATTCTCCATAGAACAGTTCATAAGAATGGTAGAGATTTGCATTTACAGATAAATCTAGCCTTATGGGCCTATAGAACAAGTATTTGTACTCCTACAGGGGCTACTCCTTTTTTCCTTACCTATGGTGTTGAAGTAGTGTTACCTTTAGAGGTTGAGATTCCTTCACTTAGAGTTTTCCTCAAAGGTCTAGTGATAGATGAAGACTACCGCACCATGAGACTCCAAGAGCTAGAACTTCTAGATGAGAATCATAAAGCATCATTTGACCATATGAGGGTTTACCAAAAGCGTATGTCCAAAGCATTCAACAAGAAGGTTTGCCCTAGAGAATTCCAAGTGGGAGATCTTGTCCTACGAGAAAATCCTAAGAACCAACAACATAGAGATCAAAAGGGAAAATTTGAACCTCATTGGCTTGGACCATACATCATTACTGTTGCTTTTGGAACAGGTGCTTATTTTTTATCTACTGAAGAGGGATTACAGCTCCTTGATCCTATCGATGTCTTGCACCTAAAGAAGTTCTATCCATGATACCTATTCTATATGGGGGCATCCTTTGTACATATTTATTGATCCTGAAAAAACTCCAAAAAAAATTTCACATATGATGCTAAAAAAATCCTTAAAAGCATATAAAGTCCTAAAAAAATACAAAAAATTCAAAAAATTCAAAAAAAATAGAAAAAGTGCCTTGGTGAAAACTTGGAAATAGGCACCTTGGTAGCAAAAATAAAAAAAATTGAAAAAATCAAAAAATCTCCAAGTGGTGAAAACCTAGAAATAGACGCTACTTGAGGCCTTTGCACCCTTGTTTCTTAGCATGCGTCCTCGACACTTAACCTTTTTCCATCATACCTTGTCCTTGTTGCCTTGGTTTGGAATTGGTCTTCATCTTTGTCTATGGAGCATAACTGTGTTAGCTTTGGCCTCTAGGATGCGTTGGTCTTTAGGATATCTTGCAAATGGTGTTTTTCAACACCACCCCAACTGTGTTTTTCAACACTACCCTAGCATCAAGTATTTCTCAACACTTATCAGATATCTTACCCATAATCTAGAAATGATATAATATGTTCCACTGGTAGATGTAATACTCAAAGTTTGACTCTATGACCTACACACACACACACTTCAACATTTGACTCATTGAGACTTGTTTGACTTTATTTCTTTGTCTGCTATCTATGATGATTTCTTTGATGAGTGTTCTCTCCCTAATAGTTTTTGATGATGCCGAGCTAGAAGACTGGGGGTATGAGGACATGTTTTATCCCTTTCCTGCTTGTGGGTATATTTTGTTAGGTCCTAACTATCATTAGAATTTATGCTTGTTCCACTTGACATTAGGGTCTACAAGGTATTATCCTTGACTATTTTTCGCAAGTGCATGCTTATAGTCATCTTGACTTTCTTGTGTCTTGATGTGAGCATAATCTTGCTATACTAAAACTTAGGAAACCTCACTGCACTAGTCATCTTGACATATATGTCTTTGATGCTTAGGTGGGATTCCCACATACCTATCTAATATAGATCATATTCAGATTCACATAGTTATACTAGTGTGTATTGCATGATCTTGCGACGCTACCAATAAAGCTCGATGATGAATATTAGAGTCTAATAGCTTTGTAACCTTGCAAGTAAACCACTTTTCATAGTAGCTTGCATTTTTAGGTTCATGTTAGTTTAGTGTTGCATCTGGCATATGGATAGAGCTCTCCTTTCATCTTTCATGGACTTGTCGGTCAACTGCGCTCACCTTTTTGCTTCTTCTCGATCATGTTTTTCACTCATTGTCTTTCACATCACATCCTTTTTCCTGTCATCACAAGGGGTTAATCTTATCATCATATCTATATCATAAAGAGATCATTTTCAAAAACATGATTCTACATCATAAACATGAGAACTAAACATACATCTATGAGAGAGATTATACATGAGCATTTATAAGCATACATCATACATTTGAGCAATATAACAAGATAATAAAACTGAAACATCCATCACAAGTGGGACAAATACACAAGATACATTGAAAATCTAGTGAATCTCATATATATATATATGTGTGTGTGTGTGTGTGTGTGTGTGTGTCATGATACAAAATACAATGTGGGATCCAAAATCTGGATGATGTCCCAAGATATGACTCTATACATCTAATCCTAGACCTAGGTCTGACTCTCCCCATCACATGGTGGTGGTGGAGGTGGTGTTACCACTCTGTCTAGTACCACATCATATATACCTACCCTCTTAGAGTAGAGTGGCACTCTATGTATCATAGGGATAGCTGCTATGTATAGACCATGATAATAGGCTGCTCGTGCCACCTCTCTCTAGATCTCTGCCGTGTCAGCCTGTGCTACTCTCTCCCACAAATCTATCTTGGCTCATGCATCTTTTAACTACTGATCTTGCATAGCAATAATAATCTTGAGCTACTGGATCTTAGTCTCCAAAACCTACACTCTAGCTCTGAGATCCTCCCCTCCCCTCTTTATAGGCTGGTCCTGTCCTATATCCACCTGTCGGTGAACTAATCTCACTACATCCTCTCCCTCATCATCAAAAACCTATCTCTGTGACCATCTCTGGCCACCTAATCTAGATCCCTGTCCCCTATCTACTTGCCTCCCTCCACCATCTCCCCCATCCCCATCACTCCCATCACCACCCTATGCCGGCGGTTGTGCATCAAGAATTGTAAATCATGGAAATGGTTGTCTCCACTGCTCTGCCCTGTAGGCTGCATCCTCACCTACATCCACCATATTGGGAAGGTAATCCCATGGCTCCCTGCGTATACCTGTCATCTCCTATGCTACCTGTTGGTAGTCCAGCATCGGTAGCCATCCCTGTCCCTCCTCATCCTTGGCCTAGGCATATGTGGTCATCTCTTTGGGTACCCTCTGCTGCCGTCCAAACTATCTCCAGACTCAACTGATCACAAATCTCTCTACTATCTCAGAGTGGTGGCCTAATAGTGGCTGACTACATAGCATATATCCAAGCTCCCGCTCTTGGTTATTCCACTGCTCACAAGCCCTATATGGTCTCCACTCAAAATATGTGAGCTTGTGTAGGAGCCTCCTATAGTATGTGAGGTCTCTGCTATGGGGCTGGCTGATGAATCACATGTACCTGTAGATGTAGGGGCATCTCTACTCCCTAGGCTGCACATGTGGGTGCACAATGGCGATGTGCTCCCATGCCCATACCTATGATAGAACAACACCACATGCCCATATCCTGATATCCCTATAGACTATCTCATGGAGCTCATGATACATATCAGCTAGGATAGCTGGGCCCCATGCCATTTGTTGAGGGTGTGCTACCAAGTCGGAAAACAATCTACCCCAACCCAATGGAAACCCTCTCTGGCTCCTGTCTGTGATAAGGGCATGTACAACTATCGAGCACACTATGTAGGGAACTGGGTAATCATGACCAAACTCCTCCATCAACTGGTCCCAACTAAGGTGTCTATCAATGATGGTAACATCCTGGAACATGTCCTAGATGGCCTGTCACCCCTCAGTCAGATCCTAATCATAGTATACCTATGTCACTAGAAAATCATGTCAGTTTCTATCATATGGAAGCTTTACATCTATGCACATTTAGAAACATGATTATACTCACTAGATCACCATGGCTAGATACCTAGAGGATCCGATCGACGTCCTCTAGGGTGATCGTCGCCTCTCCAGTAGGAAGATGAAAGGTGTTGTGCTCACTATGCCACCTCTCAGCCAATGCTGTCAGTAACCCTTGATTTACCTGAATATGGGGCATATCTAGCAGAAACCTGAATCCCATGTTGATCAAGTCATCTCTGCCTAGAGTATCCAAATCTCTGACACAGTGTAGTCCAGTCACTCTCGGTGCTCTAATAATCAGTGCTAGAAAATTCTCTTGCAAGCCATAACCCCAAACCAGATGTCAAAACATATCATGATGGATGTCTAAAATTAGTACAAGAAATCTCAAATGCAAAAAATTATCTAGACCCATGTTATTTTGCTCAAATTAACACTATGCGATATTTCTTATTATACTAGTGCGATACTATTTTTGGATATAGTATCATGTGATAATTTCCTAAATAGGAGTGCGATACTATTTTTCTCTACAATATTTCACACAACATCGCACGATATTTCATCCAGTATCGTGCGATACTAGATTGAACTGTTGCACGATGCTTTGTGGACCCGCGAATTATCGCACGATAAAAAGTATCAAGGTGTGCGATACTTTCAAAGTGTCGTACGAACTTTCACATTAATAAAATTTGAAATATTAAAAAAAAAATCAAAACATGTTTTAAATGCCATAAATAGCTCATAAATGACTCAATAGGCAAGTTTTTCTGAAAACTTACCGGGGCACCATACTGAGGAGGCTAGTTGTGCAACCAACCGCACTTGAATCGATGTGTGTGGACTGGAATCGCTGCTTGCAGGGCCATTTTCTCTCTTTGAGCTCTCAAAGTTCTCAATATCACAAAAGACAAATGAATTTGAAAATGATCTTTTTACCCCCTTTTATAGCATTTTGACTTTTTGACCAATTTTCAAAACATCTCAAAATTTTGTAAAAATTGCACCCCTGGCTAATTTCGACATCCTGGATCCATTTTTAGGATCAAAACTAAAATTTGAGTTCATCTTGATAGGCAAAATCACATTTCAAAATTTCCCCTTCTTCTACGCAGTTGGCTGACCATTTGAGGCCTAATCCTTTGATCTTCGCTGGGGCATCTTCATTTCTTCATCCCCATCTCTTTCAACCTTCTAGCATTTCATTCATTTTCATTTGCTTCATCTCTCTGAGGTTTGACTTCATTTTTATCCTATATCTTTTTCAGTCAAATTGGGGCATGTCTTCACTGCTTGATGGTTATCCTATCGTTCTTTCATCTTCGATTATGATTTCTAGTGATTTGATCAAATTTATCAATTTATTATTTCTCCTCTACTTGATTTTAATTTTGATTCTGAGGGGGTAGTACCTATCAACTTCAATGCTTGATTCATTTTTATCAATCAAACCTTGCTTGAGATTCTTATCTCTTATTTGAGACTTGACAATCTCCTATTTTATAGGTATGTTGGTCTTGTCTTTCAGCTTATCTTTGTCCTGATGTGTTCCCATCCGTCAAACACATGTCTGGGTTGTTTTGTGATCCCAAATTGATCTCACATTTCAATTCCATTCTTTGACCACATGTGATCCCAAATCGATCTCACATTAGTCAAAGAGGGGCAAATGTATGCACCCTAAAATGGTCACCTAGACTTTGGGCCCCCATTCAGCAATTTATCAGCATTTTCAATTTGATATCAATTTCCTTGATCAAATCCTAATTTTATCATTTATTCGATTATTTTCTATGGGTTAACCATTTTATCCTAAGTCTTTATTTAATTAAAAGGAATTCCCTCCCCTTTTATTAAATAAAAAGCCCCCACTTTTCCTCTTATCCTAAGTTGCACAAATAAAACATTATTCTTATTTTATAAAAAGAAGAAAAGGCCTTTTTGTCTCATATGGGGCACAAAATTCAACTCTTATTTTCTCATTGGAGGAGATTTGTGCACATGGATTGTTCCTCTTTCAAGCTCCACCCTTGATTAAATCTTTTGCCTCTTAATCTCCATGGTCCATTCCTTTTCAATTCCTTTAAAAGGAGACCTATTTTCTCATTCTAGGATCCAAATTTTGAATACTAATCTCATGTTGCAGGATTTCTTGGTGACTTTGGAGCTTTGGAGATCTTCTTACATTCTAGCTTTCATTCTTGTATCATAGCTTCATGTTTATGCTTTCTTAGCTTAAATATCCTTTCAAGTTCCAACTTAGCTCACATAGCTTAATTAGCAAGGCTTGTAATACTTTCATTTTCATAGCTTAGTTTGCATCTTCATTCTAGCATTGCATTGCATTGCATTTTCATCTTGATTCTTGAAGATATTGACATTCTTGCTCTTGTCTCTTTGAATCTCCCATTGTGTGGTTTACTAGCAAGGTTATAGGCTTAATAGCTCTAGCTGAGAGCATTCTTAATATCCTTGTGACTCCATGCCTAGGGAGCTCTAGGTCGCTTTCTCAAGGTTTACCATCCATGGATTCTCTTGGAAGTAATGACTTAGAGAAGTGCACAATTTGAGTGTACATCTATAATATTCATAAATTCTCATATCTTTAGTCCAGGGCTCATGGGGTAATCCCTCCCAATCCTCACAGTAGGCTAAGATGTAGAAAATATAGGAGGTCATGTAAAAAGGGGTTAGATTGGTCAAACTCAACAGTTCCCCATGTAATTTTTCAGCTATCAAATCGACCCAATCAATAAATTTCTCACCTCCCACTATTTTCTAGATAAAATAGTACATCCAATCCTCCCAATGAAAGACATGCTCATTCCCCTTTACCTTGTTCAGGAGAAAAACTATATTTTCTATTTTTTTCATGAAATATTCAATGGTTAAGGGATTTGGTAACCGTGAACCTCCTTTTTCTAGCTTCAGCAACCCACTCTATGCAATGAGGGAGTTGTATTTCTTCCTTTCCTCATCGTATATGTGAGTTACTTCTTGAAAGGTCTAGGGTTCATAAGGTTCCTTATGAGGAATTTTTCAGGGCTGCTATGATTGTCTCCCTACTAACCTTTACCAGAATTTCTCCTAAATTTTTTTGGATGCACCTATTTCAAGCATCATATCTATTATCACATTCTAACACTAATTCAGTGCATGCCAGGACAGGCGGAAAAGTGTAGCCTCCAAAAATCCACTATTGACTAACTTATTAGAAAATGACCAATCCAAATCATTTTTTACTTTCATTCAATTTCATCAAGCTTACATTCACTAGTGGCATGTCACAAATTATAGGAAGGCAGATAAGAAAATAGGTTTTGTTTTCAGCTTTGGGGAGCTTAGGCTAAAACAATGATATTTCAAGAAAAATAAAAGAAAACCCACAACATGTATTAACCAAACTTCCTTTAGGGAAACCACAAACTGAAATTTGTAAGAGAAACGGGGTTTACTCACCAATTTACAATGCATAACACTCCTACAATCCCTTACCAAATTCTCACTAGTTCTGCTCTCTAGAACAACTAATGAACAATTGATAATGAAAAGGCCACTATTTATGATCAAAGTTGGCGAAGATTACACGCAAATTTGGGTAGAACAAAATAATGAATTCACTTGTGTGAGAGGGTTTCTGATATGACATATTACAGTCTTTTTATTAACTCCCCTATCAAATTGGCACATTCTTCTGGCTTTCAATGACCTCATCTGATTATCACACTTTTTATAATGATAACCCATATTGTACTGTGAGCTGCTAGCTGTCTTTCATCATGTCATGTTATGGTTTCACTATCCCATCAAATACGGTGGATTTGGACTTTATATAAACTCCTCCGAGAACTCAAGTTTGATAACTTTAAAAGAATTTTCTTGCAGGAAGTCATTTATTCTAATAGAATATTTCATTAATCAGACCTTCAAACTTGAACTTGAACTTGAACTTTGGAAGGTTCAAGGTTCAAGTTCGACTTTCATATATTACTGATACAACAACTGACCATGAGAGCAAACAATAATACAAGTATAACACACAGGATCATCTCCCTCTGGGATGATTTTGCCATCCATGTCTTCACTTGATTTGTTGATGTTAAAAACATCTTTCTTATGCTTTATGAGGTTGATATGTCATTTTGTGAGGCTCATTCCTTGGATCCATCTCCTTAATTTCTATGCTTAGAGACTTTCAAAAATTGTGCTAGGAGAGTACAAATCCCAAACAACAAGAACTTTTACAAGCCAAATCCTAAAATGTATCTTTCATATTGCTAACTACTTGAAATGGCTCGTGATCACTTTCTAAGTGTACCTAGGATGAAATTCCACTGTCAACATCACCTTTGAAGGAATTTCACTCTGCTTGTATCTGCCACTGTGAGACTCCAAAAAATGTAGCCAAAACATGCAAATCTCAAACTTGGCTTGAAAAACATTAGATACAATGAAAAAGACTTGGCTACTTATTGAATCAACTCCTATGCATAACTGCATAGCCAAACCATGGGGAAGACCCCAGATTAACACCTAAATGCAAGATTAGGAAATACAACACACTAAATGATTTCCTGCATAACTATGATTTAGTAAGTAACCCAGTTCGCCAAAACCCAAACTTGACAAATGCTAACCTATGGCTTTGGGTTTTGGTAGTGACTCTAACTATGAAAGGGGCTCAATTTTAAAAGCTCAAAATTGGGGCAAAAGTTGTCCCTGATTAAGGATGAGGCATGCAAAAGTTAAAGCAATGAAGCATAGAATTTTTGGTTTCCAAGGAACTCGACAGGAAAACAACTAATCTAATTCTAAACTACAACACCCCAAAAATGGAACAAGAAAAGAAAAGATCTGGAAACAACAGAACGTGAAAGAAAACTAAACTAATATGATCCAAAGCAAGTAAACTTGCTTACTCAGAACTGATAAAACTTTTGGTCCTTCCCATTGTAAGACAATGGAAAAACTTCTCCATCCTGATTGGTGAGCTTAAAAGTATTAGGCCCACATGCTTCCACAATCTTGAATGGTCCTTTCTAAAGAGATTGAAACTTTGAGTGCATCCCCTTTGGTTATTTCCTCTTATCCCATAGCAGCACTAGATCAACTTCCATGAATTTCCTTGGTATATTCCTCTTGTCAAATATTTTCTTCACATGTTGTTGATGTTGTGTGATGTGGTCTACCAGTTCCTCTCTTTCTTCCTCAAACTTGGTTAGGTACAATATCCTTTTCTCCAATCCATCCTAAAAAATAGGGTCTTCAATTATTTTCCTGAGCTTGTATGTAGAAAGCTCTAGAGGAAGTGGAATATTAGCTTCAGTTCCACACACCAATTCAAATGGAGAGATTCAAATTACTCTTTTAGGAGTCACTATGTCTTCCTAGAGTGCTTCATGCAGCTTCCTGTGCCATTTCTTGTGATTGTCGTCAACCAGCTTCTTCATGATCTGCACTAAGTTTTTGTTGTTGGACTCAGCCTTCCAATTCCCTTTAGGGTAGTAATCATATGAGTGGCTCAAATGAATTCCAAAATCATAGCAAAATTGAACCAATTTGGCAAAACAGAAGTAGGTTGCATTATCTGCAACTATTTTCATAGGGACCCCAAATCTAACCAATGTGTTTTCCTTAAGGAACTCATAGACCACATATGAAGATGTTTTCTTGGTAGCCTTAGCTTTTACCAACTTGGAGAAGTATTCTGTTTCTATTATTACATAAATGTGCCCTGCACTAGAGTGAGGATTGATTGAAACCATAAAATCTATACCCCATTGCTGAAAAGGCCCATCAATTACTACTAGCCTAAGGGGTAGAGCAACTAACTGTAGTCTTCCTGCAAACAACTTACACTTATCACATTTGGAAACCCACTTGTATGCATCCTTGAACATACGAGGCCAATAGTAACATTACTTAAGGGTTTTGAAAGCCTTCATGGTTGAAGAGAACTGTCCAACACAGGCTTCATTATGAAATGAATGCAACAATTTCTACTATTGAGGCTTGTTTACACACCTGTGGAACTTGCCATCTATGGATTTCTTGTATAATCTATCCTCCCAAATTACATATTTCTTTGCCTTCAACCTCAAATTTCTTTTTTGTTTTGGGCTCATCCCTTCTGGGAACTGACCATAAGTCAGAAAATAAGAAATGTCTGAGAACCACATTACTTGCATGCTTACCATCAATACTTGAGGAATGTCTTCTTCTTCTTTTTCCTCCTCGGAATAGATTTACACTATCAGCTTAGATAGTCCCTTCCCTTAGACCAATTTAGTGGGCTTTAATTCAATGTCATATTTCTGCACCTTTGTTACCCATGCTCCTCTAGCATTACATCCAACTTCTTGTTGTGTCAGGATGCTTTTGACCCCTTTTTCTGGCACAAACACAATGGCATGAGAATGCAAGATATAAAATCTAAAATGTTGTAGATCCTTTACCACTATGAATGCACGTTTCTCCATCTAAGAGAACCTCAATTCATGATTTTTCAAAGGCACGCTCATGAAATAAATTGGTGCTTGAACACCTTCTTCATTCTCCTGCAACAAGATTGCAAACATAGTATCTTCTGACACATAGCAATAGATAATGAAATCTTTGTTAAATTTTGGATGTGTGAGAACTGGAGCATTAGAAATTTCTCCTTTAATATCATCAAAGGTTGGCTTCCCTGCTCCACTCCATCTAAATGCCTGATTTCCCTTCCTCATATCAATAAAGTGTTTAGTAATCTCAGAGAAGTCAGGTACAAACCTCCTAAGGAATTTCACCTGACCAAAGAATGATATAACACCAATTTTTATTGATGCAAGCATAAGCTTCTTGATTTCTCTAAAGTACTCAGGATCAATTTTAATTCCTTCTTGAGAAACAATGTGACCCAGGAGCCTTTCTTCTGTAACACAAAACACAAACTTCTTGGGATTTAATGAGATCCAGTGTTCCCTACATCACTAAAGAATATTTTCCAGATCTTTAAGGTGATCTGCCCTCTTCTTAGAAAACATTGTTAGATCATCTAGATAAATCACAATAATCTTATTATTTGAATCACCAAAGGATAGGTCCATCTCCCTTTGAAAACTGGCTATAGTGTGATGAGGTCGAATGATATTCTATCGTAGGTGAAAGTGCCCCATGGCATTGTGAATATTATCTTATACTGATCCTCTTCCTCCACTTTAATCTAGTTATAACTAGAGAATCCATCCAACATGGACATCATTTCTGAGCTAGCAACTATCTATACGATATGTTCCATGTTGGAGAGAGAATAATTATCTTTCAAGGATGTCTAGTTCAAATTCCTGAAGTCTACACAGATCCTTATCTTTGTTCTTCCTCTACATAGGCACGATGTTCACCACCTAGGTTGAATGATGGATCAAATAAATGATCCTAGCTTTCAATATCTTATCAATCTCCTTGAATATGGTGTCTGAAACCTTGGGATTGTAATTCCTCTATTTCTATCTAAAAGGAATGGTGTTGGGTTTTAGAGGAATATGGTGCTTGACATTACCGCCCATGAAGTTCTTCAAATCATTGTAACACCATGAAAACACATCATGGTAAGATGTGAGAAATTCTTGTATTCTATTTTTTCCTTCTTTCATGCAACACTTTCCAATGTTTACATTCTTTGGATTTTTCTCACTTCCTATATTCAAACTCTCATATTCACCTGATGTGCTTCCTCTTTCTTCTCTCTTATTCCTGATGTACTCATCATACCTAGAGAAGATCTTCTTAAAAGGAATCAGGTAAGAAGGGATTTTATTACCTTTCAGTTTCATCTCACCAAGCCACAATTCTTTTTTTGAATCTGGAGATATTTCTATGCAAGGATTCTCACTTGCTTTGAAGTATTGTTCTACAAACATCTCAACATTCTCCAGTAATATACAAATCATATCATCATCGTTGGACACTTGCCAAGCTTCTAAATTATCAGGCACGTTTGGAAAATATACCAACTCCTCGGTGTACCTTTTATCCTTGAATTCTAGATGAGGTAATAGTAAGGAAGCATAGACTACTAATGATTATGCTCTAGTGTTCTTCCCTCTTGGCACCGCTTCAATCGAGAATGCCTCCAAATCTTCAATTTCATCCCCGACTCTATTCCTATAGTTTTGCAGGCGGTGATTCTTCACTGTAAACTGACTTCTAACCTATTTCACTATCATCTCCTTGTCACCTATGTAAATTAGAGCTTTAACACCATGATCTTTGGCCTCTTCTATGCTAGGAAAGAGTTCTTCATACTTTGTAGTGTTATTGGTGTTCTTGAATTGTAGTTTGTAAGCTAGATGTGTGATCTCTCCATTTAGTGTTATTAATACCACACCGGCTCCTGAACATGCAAACGTGCAACTTCTATCAAAATCCAGCATCCAGAGCTGAATTTATTTATATTTCTTGTCTATAGCCCTCTTTTATGAAATAAGGGAATCTTTAAACAACATGTAATTCCCAAATTTGAGTTCTTGATACAAGATTTGTGCTTTGGGATCATCTGATTTCAATACTATGAACTTAGCTTTGGCTTTAGGTTCTAGCTTCACCTTCTTGTTTCCAATCAATATCACCGCATGAGACCAATCTAATTGTATCTCTCCTCCTAGTTGTTTGTAGAAACTTCTTCTCAACAACATGTCATAGCTGGCTAGAATATTTGCCACCAAGATGGTCAGCTTGAGTATCCTTGTTGGGTGGATGACTAGATAAACTTGTGCGTCTTTTATTTTCCCGAACAATGGCACTTGCTTCACGTCCATAAAATAGCATCTTCCAAACATCTTCGTGAGGGGAAGACCAAGTGCTCTTGCTAATGTTGTCGACATCACATTGTCTGATGCTCTAGAGTCAATTATGCAGTTGCTTAGCTTGTGTCCATTGATCAACAATGAAATGTAAAATGACTCTAGTTTCTGTATGGCTCCTTCATTCAGAGTATAGGTCTATTGATGTTCTTTACCAAAGGTGGAGGCTTCTTACTGCTTCACATCAACTTAAGGAATTGGTTATGCTAAGGTAGAATTTGTACAATTGTGCATTTCACATCTATCTGTAGCATAGTAATCTACTAATCTTCAAAGCTCATTCGGATTGGACTTTAAATAATCAAGAGGGGAAATTTGAATCCTAGAATCTTTGCAAAATTGAACTATATCAAATGATGATTTATCCTTAGCATTACTTACATTTTTAGAAGGACCAAAATTCTCCTTGTTCAACTGCTTCATGAAAGATGGCTTGAAGGTGTTTCCTTGCTGCAAAATGGAGACCTCTAAAGTTTTATCTTTTTGGCTTCAGGTGACAGCTAGAGCTGACTCATCGATCATGGAAAAACATCCTCTATCTCTAGTATCACATTTGTACTCTAAAAAGTAACTTACAGAGTCTCCATTTTTGTTCAAGTCTATGTCCCCAATCAGAGTACTATCTGATAACTCATTGGTATTCATCAATTTCTTGAATCGAGCCATGTCTGGGAATGTATCTCCATCATGATCCATGGTGAGAAGAAACACACACATGATTCCTCTCTTGGGAGGAGCTTCAAGAGAAATTTGTTGTTGAGTAGTTGGCAGTGCTAAGGTTTTTCCATCATTTGTTCTTCTAGGAATATCCTGGTAAGGTTGTTGGATTGAAGGGTCATCTTTAGGTAATTTCCTCTTCTAGTAAATCATATCATTTTCTAGGTGTTGAAGCATCACCTCTATATTTCTTGTCGTAGCATTGTTCCTACTTGCACTAGTTTGCATCTCTCTTTTCTATTTCTCGGTAGAGATGAGATTGTCTTTGACCTCAATTGCAATGCTTTGAGCCACACCCAAATCTACAACTCATACTCTTCTTAAGTTGAATCTAATGTCAAATGACATAGCTCTAAGAAAGAAACACTTTGGATTCTCTTCTGTGGGTCTATTAGTGGCTAGAATTTTGTTCACCATTTTGTTGAACTTAGCCACAAAATCTCTCATTGGCATGGCTGACTCCTTAATTTGTGTGAGATGGGAAAAAAATACATGTTGATCCTCAATGAGCTTGAATATATTTTCAAATGCACGTTTTATAGGATCCCATCTTGTGATGGAGCTAGCAGGAAGGTTTTGGAACCACTCTGATGCTCCACTAACCAATGACTACAAAAAGCCTCACTACCACATCTTCATGTTGGACTTCTAGGACTCCCATGGTGACAGAGAAAGTAGTGTTGTACTCATCAGGTGAGACTAATCCATCTCCTGAGAATTTGGGGAGATTCTTCCTTAACCTCATTAGCAATGGATTGTGATGTTGTAGGGCAAAAGGTCTAATGGTTTCACCCCATGGCATGTCCATTCTAGCTGGTAATGAAAAAGGAACTGGGGGGGAAGTTAGAGCTTGATGAACTCTTACCCCATGTAAAGTTATTCCACCTAGAGTTGTGGATGTAGTTCCTTGAGTCTTTGGAGGAGAGGTTGGACTGCTTTTTCTTTTCCGAATGGTTCTTGGGATATAAAAGTTAGTGCTAGCCAATTGCTAATAGAACCAATCAATTTCACCTCTCTCTCTCTTTCACTTATGGAAAATCTCCTATTCTCCATATTGATAGTTATTCAAGACACTTCAACTTCTCCAGAGGTTCACTCAATTTTGTCTCCTCGTTGCTTCTATTTGCCTTTGTCTTTGAATTTGTCTTTGCAAGGCAACAACTAATTGGTCATCTAGTTCTTCTTCTTGTTCTATGATTTGACTAGCTCTTATGTAGTCTTCTATGATTCTTCTTGTTTTCTAGGCAAGCATATTCAACTATCCAAGTAAATCTTCTTGATCATATTAAAATCCTAAGATAGGCTACATAATCAAAATTATGTTCTCACATGAGGTAGCACCATTGTCCTTCATGGAAAAAAGGGGAAATTAAATGTATGACTTTTTGTATTCTAAGATGGGAATTTCAATCATCACCAAAAATCTATTGCTGAGAAGATTTTTCTTTCAATCGTATCGCCAAAAATCTATTGGCATATGCAATTTTCTCCTTTAACAGAGTCGCCAATTATTTGTTCCTTGGGTAAACACTTCCAAGCTTACCAGGTGGGGAGAAAATGAGGTATTGTATCTATGTTCGATCTCCAATGGAGTCACCAAAAATCTATTAGTTAATGGATTGGGTAGTAATATTTAGCTAAACTGACTCATGCCCAGTAGCTACCCAACACAATAATCAACAGTTGAAAGGGATAAGTCCTATCAAGAAATTAGCCCAATCTCTAAATTTTGACCAAGTATAGCTCCCTGTGTTTCATATACAATGAATATCTCCTAGTCCAAAGAGGGGTATGCTCTTAACCAGAGAGCAAGAGAGGCAAATAAGTAAGCTTCTATAGCCACAAGAAAATTATTAGAGTTTAGTGCTTTATAAAACTTCTTTAACTTTGATCTACTCCTAACAGGAAATCAATGCACAATCACAACCGCAAATACACACCAAATTCTCACACTAAGAGCTAAATACTACTACTTTAACTCTACAGGGATAAACAAATCAACTTAATAATGGATTAATTGTAGAGGACCAATCTCAGATAGCCTCAATGTTTCCTTCCACTCAATGAATTATTTTTCTTAAGGAACATTTCTGGAACTAACATAATAGAAATCCATTAGTTCATCAAAAATTATCTAAAATAAAATAAACTAAAGTGAATAGAATAAATGAAATACAAGACACTTTGTGTCTCACTCAGTGGTTTCAGCCACAGGGGGAAGCCAAAAATGTACTCAAGCAATGTCGATCCCTTGCATTATCTTTGAAAGTCATATTTATAGTTCATACAGTGAGAGGGAGAGATTATTCATCTTCTCATAGAAAAATTAGTTACAAAAGAAGCTTTGTAGAGTGAGGAGGACACTTGTCAATTCATAACATCAAAAAATATGAAATCGAAGAAAGAAGAAGTGGAACAGACAAACTAAGGAATCAATTTAGTTCTCAGATTCCTTCATTTTGGGCTGTGTCTTCTTGTATACTTCTGTGGCATGTGTGCTATCATCAACTTCAACTATTTTGACATCATCATGTCTTGTCATGCAATACAGATGATTTTTATTGATTTCCCAAATTTTTATAGGTAACGCTAGGAGCTCTGGTCTAACAATTGTCAATTGGGCATCAATGACGTTGAGTTTCTGTATACCAGATGATTGAAAGGATAATGGATCAATCAATGTGTCAATATAGCTCTACTAAGTGTGCTTCATTTATTCCACATCAACCAGTTATTCACATTTGCCTTGATTTGATCCACAATGCAAAGATGTCAAGTATTGCGCAATCTATTATTTCTCTTCCTTTAGCTTCTTGATAGCTTTCTTTAGACCTTTGACTGCACTGGTAGTAACTTCCTTCTTGTAATCTACCGAGAATACCCATTTCTGAATTGGCTCATCCTCAGCCTTCAAGATCTGTTGTGAAACAATGATGCTCATTTTGAGTTAATAAATCTCTCTGATTAACTTACTAGTTTTCTTATAGGTTCTCTCCTCCTTAACAATTTGCAGATCAGTAAAAATATTAGTGTGTATCTTATCCAATTCTTTGTAACTGGTGGCTAATTTTTCAATTATCACCACACCTCTCATTTTGAGATCATTCACCCAATATCTGCTAATCTAAGCCATGTGTTTGTATTCTTTCATCTGGGTGATGAGAACATTGATATCTACTATAGAGGGATAAAACATCTCCATGCTTGTAGAAATATACATGGGTTGGCTAGATAGTGAATTTAGAAAGTTCCTGATCAGTGTAGATAGTTCCAACACCATATTCTTTAGCTTGGCCTTGCCTACATTCAGATGATCAAGTTGTTCTCAAACTAGCTAGTTAGAGAATTCCCACATTTTCTTTGTGGTGTCATGGTTTGGAAAAACCTATGTCTACCTTTCTCACATCCAAGTCATCAATCCTCATCTGATCTAAGTTTGTTTCTACCTTCACTTGAGTAATTTCAAGCATGATATGACCTGTGGCCAGGTTAGTCTCTAGTGATGCCAACACTATAGGTTCTTTGGTCTTCTTTACTGGTGGGCTCTTAATAATTTATTCTTTCACACCCTAGGGAAAAGCATTATCTTCCACTCTCTTCCTCTTCTTCTCAGTGGTTTTCTCTATCCAAGAAGGGGAAGACAGAATGGGAGATGCTAGCTTTACTATATCTCCAACAAACAACTTCCTCACTAAATGAGGAGTTCTAGTTTTCTTGCTAGCAAAAGGTAATTTGGCAAGATCAATATCTTCAAAAGAAAGAAATACAACTTCATTACCTTTACTCCTTTCAATGGAAGTGGCCTCAATTTGTTTCTTTGTTGTGCCTTGATCCATTGGGTGGCTCAAAGTCTCCATCCCAACATCAGTTTGATGATTATGAGCCTCAGCTTCTACTTCTTTCTCCTTCTCTTTCTCAACCTATGTGTCTTTCATTTTGGAATCTGAAGGTAGATTTGAAAAAGATCCTCCTCCATAGGTTGGAGTGACTTCAACTTGTTTTTCAGGTGGTTGGTCACCTCCTCTTCAAGCTTGAGTGGATCCTGGAGGTGCACTAGGTGTCATGGCAGCAGAAGAAGTATTAGTAGTGTTGGCTTATTTCTAAGCTTGAGTTCCTCCTCGATGAGGTGTGATAGTCCTCTTTTTTCCATAATTTTTCCATTCCACCCAATCATGATTCCTTTTAAGGATACCTTCCATCAACACATCCAAGCATGTTATTTATGGGCCTACATGCAACTTTGAATTGATGAGAGTACCCTTTATCTATTCATCATATCTTTGGGGATTCTTATAACCATCCTCCTCTTCAACTCCTTCAACATTAATCTATATATTATATGTCTTTATTTTCTCAAGAGTTAAACATGACCAATAATGGTCCCTAGCCTCCAAGTCATCCTTACAATTTTCCCAGAAGTCTTCAACATCGGGTGCATGCCTATATGCCAGTCCAAGCTTCAAATGGTCTTTTACATATTGAAAATAATCATAATACAACCTGATAACATCATACTTTTGGAATGGGTACTTTGCCAGAGCTGCCTTGCCCAAATTCTTAGCAAATGAACTAGAAGCACAAGAATATGGCCCTTTTTTGATGGGAAAGAATATACCAGCTTCGTGTACACTGCTACAAAGCACATTTACCTCTATAATTTGCTGACACAACTCTATCATCACCATTTTTTCCTCCAGATAGAGAGGCATCTTCATGGGAGGATCATCAAAACCTCCTATTCTGAGATATGAGAAGGTTGGGAATTGGATGTAATATGATCTATATTTTTTAATCACCTCAGCGGTTTCAGAAGAAAATCTCCTTTCTAGACATCCTTGTAGCTATCTACACAGCTTCATTGTGAATGCATCATTCACTTCCATGAAATAAGTATAACTTTGGTGTAGAGGCAAGCATGGGTAGAACTCGTGTACCTGGTAGACTCATCATAGTCTTGGATTCTGGGAAGCCCCAACCATATCTGTGTTGTATACAATGCATAGATCAAGATGGAGGACATCTAGAAGATGTTGGTTCCCTTCACAAATGAGAGCTCTAAGCTCAATCTTTCTGCCACAATCCACGCCATTCAACATAGTTATTTTTAGCACACATAGACCATACGAGGAAGAAATCTTGCTCAGCTAGTGCCAGAGTCTCCTCACTTCCCTTTACTCTGTGAAGTAGGACGAGGATGTCTACAATTTCTTGCTTCAAATTAGTGTCATATAAGGCTTTAGGCATCCTTGTTTGTGCACTCCTTCTAGTCTGGAACTAGTCTAAAGCCATCAACCCTCACCATCTAGCCTTATTTTCATTAAATGCAGATGCACAGAGAGAGAAATCATACTCAGTATAGGTGTCTCTTTGTGGGATATAGAAATAATTTTCTATAGTGCCTCTGTTGATATTCAGGATTACTTGTCTATCTGACATTTTTATCTATTTCTTGTCTAAATCAAAATGAGCTCTGCACTTCCTAATCAATTATGGGGTTTGTGCTACTATAGGGAAATTGATAGCCTCTATCAACCCACTTTATTTTAGCTAATGTGTTATAGGATACAATCGATATGCAAGAAACTTAGCATTCAAATCACCCAAGTTGTAATGATTGAGTTTTGTGTCACGTAACTCATTCCACCCACTCTCTAGACCGTAAAAATGATCATAGATATGATACCTTAGTGCCATTGTTTTTGCACTCTTATAGAAATTATGCCAAACACTTGTCTCAAAATGTTGATTTATGAGCTATGAATAGAGTCGTTGGAGGTCAAGTCGGCCTTAGTCATTCTTTCCAGTTCAGGTGTGTGAGTATTTGTGATTGTTTCTCCTTAATTATGTATCTCCCATGAACCAACATTAAATTCTAGGTTTTTCCTTCAATTTAACTCTATTGGAACATTGGCACCAATAAGTCTGGTAGGTCGGCCTTCTTACTTTAGAATTTTAAAATCGTAATGTCTCTTTAAACATGGGGATTTAAAAATATGCAGTCAAAATCACCCTTTCTCAAACTCAGCATCAGATCTCTTCCATTGGCACAATTGATGGTTCTTTGTATGCTTATATCTTTTTGTACCTTCAACAGGAAGAGATAAACTCAATCTGAGATTTTTTTATGTTGTTTGATGTCATTCTAGCCAAATTTTGGAATTTTCACATGAACACTTCAAATCATGTACTACAGGTAGTCAGTTGGTCTCTTTCTCATACTTCCTCCAAAAACACTCTTATGTCATTATTATCACTTTCTCTTGATATCCCATGACTCTTCAAGCTTCGCCTTATACTCGGGAGTTCTTTTTCCCATAACCCATGGATGATTTTTGGGCATTGCACTATCGCCTTACACATTTCGCATCTTAGGCACCCATTCCTTTCATTTCCCAAACATTGCCCAGAAATGTTTTGACACCTTCAAGTTGCTCTTTCCAAGTGCCTTTTTCACTTATAGAACATGGGAAAATGATCTTGCACCTTATTTTGTACTTACCCAAAACCTTGGTGTAACCATCAGAAATTGTAGCATAACACTACAACTCCCACATATCTATGCATTGTTTTTCTTGTATTCCCAAACGTCAACCTTAGGTGCATATTCAACTTATTCTTTAATTCATCCATGTGCTCTTATCTCTTAACTTATCAAAGAGCACTTTATGCCTTAGACAAATTACAAAATATCATTAAAATAATACCTTCATGAATTGCATGCATTGTTTGCAAATCCCAAACCTAAGCAACTACTAAGACCGTTTCCCAAAAAATTTCATTTCAACCCTTAGAAGCTCTGAAAATGCACGAGATCATCTCCTTCTAGGATGATTTCACCATCCATGCTTCACTTGATTTGTTGATGTTAAAAACATCTTTCTTATGCTTTCTAAGGCTGATATGTCATTTTGTGAGGATCATTCCTTGGATCCATCTCCTCAATTGCTATGCTTAGTGACTTTCAAAAATTGCTCATGATCATTTTCTAAGTGTCCCTAGGATGTAATTCCATTGTCAACATTTCCTTTGAAGGACTTTCACTCTACTTTTATCCACCATTGTGAAACTCTGGAAAATGTAGCCGAAATATGCAAACCCTAAACTTGTCTTTAAAAACATTAGATACAATGAAAAGGACTTGGCTACTTACTGAATCAACTCATAAGCATAGCCACATACCCAAATTGTGAGACAAACCCAAAATTAACACCTAAACACAAGATTAGGAAATGCACCACACTAAATGATTTCCCGCATAACTATGATTCAGTAAGCAACCCAGTTCGCCAAAACCTGAACTTGACAAATGATGACCTATGGCTTTGGGTTTTGGCGATGACTCCAACTATGAAAGGGGCTCAATTTTAATTGATTAAAATTGGGGCAACATATCATTAAGGAGAGATATCCTAAATAACAGTTCCATACATAGGAGTAAATCATAGTATAAGATATGATCAACAAAGAGATAATGGATCCCTAGAAAGAAAGAAGAAATGTGAGATAATAATACCTTACCCCCAGTTCAGGGAACAAGGAGAAGATTCCTATTATGGTGCCCTTAATGCCCACTACACAAAGATCATTTCATAATGAATAGAAACATAATAGGAAAAGAATATGCTAAGGTACTTCTTTGATATGAATAAAATGTAAAAGATCCATCGTTAAATGAAGAAGACGTCTATCAACCAAATCTTGAATAAATTGTCTAAACTCAACATAATCAGCAAGAGAATGTTTGTTACTATGATGAAAGAAACACAAAAAAATCACCATTGATAGATCTTTGGTTCTTTCAAAAATGTCTATAAGGGAATCAAATATTAGATTCATACTTGATACTCCAATAGATTCTTTTTCCCAAGGCTATGTGATCATCAAAAGGTTGCAGAACAATAGATGGCTTTGGAAAAAGAATATCAAGTGATGGTGTTGGTTCAGATGAGGAAGGTACTTGAGATATGAAACCAAGACCACTTTTAGTATTCTGTGAAGGAGGATCAATAGGGATTCCAATACCTTGTTCACCAATACCAAGTCTTAAGCCACTCTATCCTTGTTTAGTAGAGATATCCTATCCTTTATTGTAAGTAGCTTTTAGTGTAGAAGGTGAAGGAGATGCATCTTTAGGTTTATGAGAGTGTTTTGTATAAGGAGGAATAAGAGGAGGAATATTCCCTTTAAGAGATGTTCCATCTCTATTCTCATTATCTTTAGGTAGTGAAGAAGAAGAAGGATTATCCAAATTCTCTCAACTAATTAATATTCTTGGAGAAAAGTCATCAATAAAATGTCTAATAGTGGGATCATGTATAATATCTTGAAAATGGTGAATTTTCTAGGGTCGTCAAAAGAAATAGTTTCTTTGAGACTATCCACTAGAGTAGGTTGAATAAGAGGAGATCTAGGTCTTTCTATAATGGGATCATTAGGAGATAGATCTTTGTCGTTGAGATTAGTGGAAACTGTGAGAATATGATTAGGAAGATTATTAGGATCCACCAAGACCCTTATGTCATCTATATAAGCCATGCATTTAGTTAAGATTTAAAGAAGAAAGACACATGTAATATTGATAAAGGTCTTGAAATATGCTTTATAAGGAAGAAATTTTTTTGTTAACCTCATAATTCTTTATGTAAGGATACCATGAAGGAATAAAAGCAAAATAAAATGAAAGAAACCATGATTCACTCCATGCATTTGATAAAGAGAAGCAAGAATAAATCTAGCAACATAAGTTATCACACACCAATCCAACTTGTAAATTTCCATGATTAATGATATTTATCAAGAACAAAGTGTGATCTAACACCAAAATCAAAGTGGCAAAGTAATACATTGGGCTCACCAAAATGTATAAAGGGTGAACCTATATATCTAGATGCATACAATGTAATAAAGATATTATATAATGCACACAAGGAGATCTTGACACCAAACCATAGTGGAAATATAATGGGTTGGGTTTACCAAAATGTATAGAGGGTGAACCTATATATCTAGATGCATACAATGTAATAAGATATGATATAATGCACACAAGGAGATCTATATATCAAATTAGAATGGAAATGTAATGCGTCAAATTCACCAAAATGTATAGAGGAAAATGGTGAGCAATGTTGGGATATAGATCACTCACCAAATTCTAGGGCTCATATACATTAGAATACAAACTGACCCTTTAATGAATCTAATAAATACCACCAAAGGAGGAAGGGTGTTAATACAAGATATATGTCAAAGGGGGATTCAATATTCTTAAAGAGAGAGGGAATGATAATATGAAAGTAAATGAAAGAATGAATGTACCATGAAAACAAGATGAGGAGATTTGACCTTTGAACCCTAATTTGACTATTGACAAAATATTGGAATTAGTTGTAACTCCAAATCTAGGAAACTGAGACTTGTAACTATCTTCTCTACAAATTTTATCTACAAAGTGCAAGGAAAAGTTGAGAAGTCGGCTAGTTACCAGTAGTACCAAATCTGATAAAGAAAAATTGGGATCCTGTAACTGCACCTATACTTCTCATATATGAAATTGTGACTCTGTAACATGTTCATGCACACAAAAAAATAGGGAAGACGGTTGAAGAAAGAGGTTTTCCTCAGTCAAACCCCTATTTAGGAATCAACCTTGAAATGAAATGAAATAAAGGAGAAGTATGTTGTCATGTAGAAAAGGCCACTTCTAAACAATGAAGTATATCATACCATATAGATACAATTTCCTCTTAGAATGTGATCAAGAATGTTGATGCAATAGATTTTGACAAAACACAAAAATCCACAAGAAAATCATGCAAGACAAAACCCCGTGAAATAAATGTCATAATTCACTACAATTTTTTATTAGGGAAGATAGAGAGAGAGGAATAAAGCTTGATGGATGAATGTTGATCTCCTTCCTTGATAGAAAACTCATTTGCTTGGCCTCCAATGGGGAAAGAAGTTAGATCTATGGAAGAGAACACCTTTATTTCATGAGAAGAATGAATACTTGGATGGTTGATGGCTCTTGATGGCTTCCTTTGTCTTGGATGCTTGATTGCTTAAATTCTCAATGATGGATGATTTCTTGCACTTGGATATATTGTATATGAATATTTGATAACAATAGTAGATGCAATAATAGATTATGCATGTCAAAATGAGGGAAAAGGATGTCCTCTTATACTCATTTTGGTGCTCAAATTGGATCTAGACTAACCATACATCTAACCCCCAGAGGAAAACCCTGACATTGAGCCCTGGGCCAGATCTAGGTTCAAAAACCCAGGGACAATTCAAGAACCAACTTGTACATTAGGGAACAAGTTGAGATCTCACCTTGAACCCTTGGTAAAAATCAAGAGGTCAAATTTTCCTAGGTAGAACCAGATCAAAATTTTAGGAAATGTTGGAAAATATGAGGAGTGAAGGGAGAAAATGCAAGTTACCACGGGGTCAAGATAGAACCTGAAATCTGAAAATAAATGAATGGGTCGTAGGTGAGGAAATGAATTATGGGATTGAATGGAAAATGGGAAATCATACCTAGAAGAGAGAACCAACCTCAAGGTAAAGAAATATTGAAGGATTAGGAGGACTCATATTTGAATTTGGTACTCATTAAGGTGCAATGTGAAGTCCTACCATAGAAAACACACTAAAGTAGGCGTAAAATGGGCCCAAAATGAGCACAAGTTAGGTGCTTACTTTTTAGGATGATACAATACAAAGGAAAGTTACCTTTCAAATGTTTTAGTTTTGGAGAAATGGGACAATCTATGGCTAAATGTCCCCATAGAGAATCTAGCAATGGAAGTCAAAATAAAGGGAAGAATTATTTAACAATAAGAATTTTACCAAGAAAGAGAAGAGTTTCTTTGTGAATGAGGAAAGTGGTTCATTTGTTGAGGAAGAAGATCAAGGAACTATCTAAAATGATGGTAAGAAATCTTTATTGATTTTGATGGAGACTCCTACTAACAATACAAAAAATAAAGTTTGGCAATGATGAAGAAATTGACCTTATGGAAAAATTGGTGTCCTCTAGTGAGTAGATAAAAGGATTAAATAAAAGATTTGCTAAAGAAGTGAAAGTTATAGAAAGGTTGAATTTGAGACTTGAAAATTTGGAAAAGGTTGTCATTGAATTGAAGGTTCAACTAGAAGAAAAGAGGATTGAGGAAGTACTAAAATAAATATAATTGATCAAAGACAAGTACTATGGAAAACATGAAGTAGAGATTGTAGCATTGAGAAGAGATCTTGAAAAAGCTAATAGTCAACTAAAATTAAAGTTTGAGAAAAGAACTGAAGCATTGAATTAGGTAATTGATAGTTAGAGATTGCCACATCAAAACCAACATTAGTTTTACCCAAGAAAAAAATGGAAAAATGGAGAAAAATCCAGAGAGTCAAAAGGAATGGATTAGAGAAAGACTCTAGAAGCTCAAGATTTGAGAAAAGTATGAAAATTGAAGTAAGTAGAAAGATGGATGATGGTTTCTATCAAGTTAGGAGGAAAAATAGAAGATCCAAAAGATATGCATCTAGAGGAAAAAGGTTCAATACTAGGTTCATTCACTCTTTTTGGTAATTGTTTTAATTGGAATCATTTTGGTCAAAAGGTCGTAAACTGTAGAAAAGCGTTTTAAGAATAAATAACCTTTTTTACAAAAATGTATTTATGTTTACACCATTATTTGATTTCATTATTATTTGATAGAAGTGAAACAACTATGGATATATTTAAACAACATATAGAATCAATTTTGTGATGTTTCCTATGCTAGAAAGTAAAGGAAACAATCTTGTTAGTCAAAACAATGACTCAAGAAAGGTCTGGAAGAAGAAATTGAAAGAGAAAAAATTTGATAAGGCACTTGTGGCTCAAATTGCACTTCATTCCCAAAATGAGAAAAATATGTACATCATTAATAGAAGACACTTTAGTCACATGAATGGATATAGGGGTAAGTTTATGATCTTGAAGAAGTGTGAAGGAGGAGATAATAATCTTGGTAACAATTTTGTTGTTAGGATTACTAGAAAGTGTACCTTGAGTCTTGATGGTGATAAGAGAAGAACCTATGATGTACATAAAAGGTTTGAAGCATAATCTTCTAAGTGTAAGTCACATGTGTGAAAATAGATACAATAAGTCATTTAGTAAAAAAGGTTGTGAAATCATAATGAAATATACCATAGAGCTAATTGTGAAAGAATGCAAAATTGACAGTGATGTATATCACCTGAGTGAAGTAAATGGGAGAAAAAAATCTTATACAAAGAAAAGAGTTGGCTCTAAAAATAAGGTTGACACGTATCAACTTTGACATTCTTATGATAATTAGCTTCAAGGAATGTTGAGACACATGGATAAGATCAAGAAGCCTCCATATACTATTTGTAAACCATGTCCTTAAGGTAAGAAAAAGAATACCATATTCCCTACCAAGGAGTATTATATGAAAAAAGCAACTAGATTTAATCCATGCAAATCTAGATAGACAAATGAGAGTGAACAACTTACAAGATGATAGATATTTCATTATTCTTACTAATGATTAATCTAGAATGTCTTGGATTGAATTTATAAAAGAGAAATCTGATACTTTTGAGAAGTTTAAGGATTTCAAAGCTTTAGTTGAGAATGCAATCAATAGAACAATCAAGTGTATGACATTTGATAGAGGTGGAGAGGTTACTTCCGAAAAACATGAAGAATACTATGCAATGCATGGAATCTAGAGATAATATTCAAGACCTAGAACTTCTTAGCAAAATGGAGTGATAGAAAGAAAGAGTTAGATTGTTCAAGAGATGCAAGAACTATGTTGAAGCAAGTTTAGTTACCAAATATATATTGGAGTGAAGCATTTCAAAAAGAAGAGTACATTTTGAATATAGCTTAGATCAGGCCAAAGAGTACGAAGACACCATATGAATTATGGAATGGGAGACCAACAACTTTTAGACATTTTAGAATCTTTAGAAGGAAGTGCTACATCAAAAGAGATGAAAAATATTGAACAAGTTTAATTCTAAATATGATGGTCTTTTTCTTGGTTATTCAATGATAAGAAAATCATACAAATGTTATAATAAGAGCTTGAAGATAATAATGAAAAGTGAAAATGTCCAAATGAAAATGACACAATAGAACCAAGTCAAAGAGGAAATGAAGACTCGGGAAGAGAATAAAAAATAACAAAGGTTAAGATTCTGGCAAGGCATCTACAAATGAATAATTTTGAAGATTACAATATAGGAGATAAATCAAATAATATTTTAAATAGGAGAAGAGCATAGAGAACAAATGAAACAGTGCATTTTGCTTTACTATCAAAATATTGAACTTAGATATTATGCAAAATAAAGCAAGGAGAAAGGTTGGCAAGATGTCATGGAATGAGAAACTTCCCAAATTATGAAAAATGAGACATGGGAGTTAGTTTCAAGGCCTAAAGACAAAAAGCTTACTAACACCAAGTGGGTTTTTAGAAACAAGTTAAACAAAGAAAGTAAGTTGATCCAAAATAAATCTAGATTAGTGTATAAAGGCTATGCTCAAGATGAATGTGTTAAGGATACATTTTCTCTTGTGGAAAGATTGAAAGATATCAAAATAGTTTTTTTGATATGACAGAATTGATATACAGAATTTGATCACACCTACAATTAAACTTGTCAAATATTTTAATCTTGACTCCTTGGAGTAGGGGAGCATTATGAATGTTCTAGGAAAGTGAGATACGACAATAATATGGAGTGTAAAAAGATTTATTGGTTACATTGGTTGTATTTGTCAGTTGTGATTACATCCAACACGAACATATTTTGTAATAGGGTGTTTAGGACAATATTACTTGGTGGGGAGATCAAGGTGTATTCACCATGGTAGGAAACAAATTCCTCATAGTTGCATTTAATACAAAAGCATTAACTGTGGAGCTAGAAATATAAAGGTAGTGGATGGGGAATGTGGAACCCCAAGGGATTTTGAGAGACTTTTAAATTGGGGTTAGTGGATTTATAGATACGTCAAGACAAGAAGATAGATGATTAGCAGTGAGATTCATATCAACCATGTGTACTAACACCTTAGGAATTAATATATTCAACTGAGGACTAGTGATGTTTAAAAAGGTATCTTGTGGAGGAGGCAACACAACTACATATGATGGCATATGCACTTCCACTATATTGTATTAAGGCTCTAAGAAACTCCAAAAAAAAATTCATATATGATAAGAAAATATCTCAAATTTTCAACAATGGAAGCTATGTTAGGAATAATATTTTCTCTATGAAGGAAGCCTTTGAAATACCTTAGGCTCTCCTCAAGGAATTGGATCTTATCAATGAGAACCCTTGGATCATATTCATCATCAATATCTGGAGGAGATCTAGGAGGGGCATTTCCTTAATAATTATGTTGAGAATTTGATGTAGAGGAATTTCCAAAACCTAGATAAAAATTTTCAAGATAAAAGGGATCAAATTTACCAGAGAACATTAGGGTAGGCCTAGTTGGACTACAACAGTTTGGAGGAACACTTGGTCTCAAACTTATTTTGAATACATATCCAAAATTTGATTAGGTAATAAAACTCATTGAGAGTGTTACAACACTTGGAAAATTTCAAAATAAAAGAGAAAAAGGGAAGATAAAAACTATACAAATTTTAATCTCAAATGTTTAACTATTTTAATCAGAAGGTGAGTTCACACCAAGCTCCCCAAAATGAACTGATATATGAAGGATACTATAACCCCTCAAGTATTCAAGTTCTAACTCTCAACTCATAACAAAACCTTGGATAACTACAACCTCTAAGATTATTTACTATTTTAAAAATGAACATTTAATCAACTATACTAATTAACTAAATTGTTTAGACCTTAGAAGATGAAAGTATAGGTCACAGTGACTTTCGAGACATCTTTATGAGCTCACTATCAAGGTGAATGCATGGGTAGAGGATGACAACACGATGTGAAATAATCCTATATAGACAAATTATATGTAGATTATCATAGGAAAGACACAAAGCAAACTATATCCCATTTAGAGAACCAAATACTATGAAAATAAAAAATGTAGGAAATATTGAACATAATTAAAGTGATAAAATGACAAGGAAGAAGCAAAGGAATATCATCAAGATTCGTGAATGAAGCTCTAAAAAAGGTGAAAATTGTGTCCAAACAAACTTAGACACATAAGACCAAAGTAAAATGTTAGGGCAATTGTATATAGAGGTTTTCCTCAGTCAAACCCCTGCTTTGGTGTTTCCACCTCCATGGAAAACCTTAAGATGAGATTGTAGATGAATAGATTTAAATAGATACAAGTGAAATAAGAGTGATATGATAATAATTATGGAAATAAAACTAAAAATTTGAGTTAGTTCTCTTAAAACTAGAATCTATGGAGCTTACTCAAATAAAGAATATAAATGTCATTCAAGGTTGTAGAGCTTTGTTGTCTCAATAATGAAAGATGGAAAGGAAATGAAGCTATGATTGAAAGTATTCAACAATGCAACACTCTTATCCTATGGAAATATTCAAGAAGCTTAGAAAATATAAGAGAGATTCAAGAATAGACAAGTGAGAAAAAATGAAGTGAAAAGGGAAATTTTCATAGAATTGACAGTCGTTCCCAACATTAGTACAGTCGAACAAGAGCATTACACAATGTCCCAAGGACAAAATTAGTCATGGATATTCATGGGTTTCTTGTGCAGTGCACAAACATATTTGGGGTACATACAGGTTCAAGCACCATATGAACTTAAAAATCAAGAATTTGGGCATGGAAGGTGGCAAATATGCACTAGTACATTTGACCTTATTTTTCCACCAAAATTTTTGACCAAAAAATAAAAAGGTTTTGGTTGGTCGGATTATAGAAGGAAAACTTTGTTTTTTTTAAGTTATGCCCACGTTTGTTGAAATATCGACAAATCCCATGGTCGTCAAAATTTCGACAAACACAGGCATCACTTTAAAAAAAAAGGTTTCATTTCTCATTTCATTATTCTCGGCTGGTGAATTAGAAGGGAAGCGTGTGCGTGAAGGAGGACCGCCTATAAGGATTACCTTAACCTAGGGTTTTTGGTGGTTTTTAATTCTTCCTCTCAATGCCAAGATTTGGATCTGTTTGATTAAACTGTTTAATTTACTAGATACCCAATCAACATTATCATTTTCTTCTTTCATTCATTCATTTGGAGTTGTATTTAGAGGTAGATAATATAATATTTGTGAAGATTTAGTCGCAGGATTTGAGAAATAATGAGTTCATGTGCCCTATTTATGCTTCCACATTTGGCATACATATCTACTAGGGCGTTTGCAATCTCAACTTCTGACGATATTCCCCCCTCTATTATGCTTCAAGACTGGTTTTACACTTGTTGATTGCATTTGCTTAAAAGTCTCCAAGGCCATTTCAATGAACCCATTTTGTGTATATCCTGCAATTATCACATTCCATGAGATAGCATCTCTTTGAGGCATTCTGTCAAATAGTTTATGTGCCTTGTGTAATATCTATCATAGCATTTGCGGGCCAATTTAATATCCAATGAAAATCCCCCTTCCATTATGCTTTGATGGATGCCCATACCTTGTTCTAACACTCCCGTTTCAACATAGGTTGGTAGGATGCTGGCAAAAGTCATGGAGTTTGGCTTTACACCTGCTAATTGTATTTCCTTAAAAGTTTCCATGGCCTTCTCAAGAGTACCATTATGTGAATATCAAAAATAAGACTAACACTTTCCATGTTGATTCTACACAAATATTGATATCATCTCAAAATCAATCCTATTTCTAAGTGATCAATGGTTTCACTAGTTTTTCTAGGGTTCACAGGTCTTTGCATCAAAATGTTCATAATTTTTTACCATTTTAAATGAATTTTAACATGATTTTAATGTTTTCAAAACACAAAATGTCATTAAAAATTGGGTCAACGATTGGCCAATGATGTTTTCATGAATCTAGATTTTTCAAGGAAAAATTTGGCACTCTAGGATTCAAGATTAATTGGGTATAATCATGATTTTGTATAGAGTATTACTTCTCTAATTATTAGTATGCATGGGTTATATGCATTTGTATTGAGATTGCATGTTTAGATAGTATTTAGTTGGATCCTTCTATCATGATTACATCAAACAATGGCTACTCATCATAACAATGATAATTACATTGTGAATAATGAAACCAATCAATCAAATCAAGAATGTTGATGGACACCTTAGAATGTTCAAAGAGTAATTGTGAAATCTTAACATGCTTGTAATGGCTTTGATAAACAATGTGTGAATTATGCAGCTTCTACCGCCTTAACCTTCTATTTTCTTTGCCTCTTTGTTCAAACCAATTTACAATGTATATGGCATGAATAGTCTCGGCTAGCAGTCCTTAAAAAACACATGTAAAAAAAACACATTAAGGAGAAAATTAAGCCTAAAAAAAAGTTAGTTAATTCATGGGATTATAAGCAACAACTTGTCAGAAATCTAAATATTTCATGAAGGAAATTACATCATATTAAGCAAGAATAGATCAAATCATCGATTGTCTCAAGTTAGAAGCCAGTTGTCTTCATTTATTGACAAACTTTGAGGTGAAAATTATACTAAAATCTAGAAATAAGTAATTTTTCAGTTCAAACAAGTTTTAGATTTTATTCTCACCATCCTCCTCATCACAGACTTTGAAATAAATCTACTCGAATTTGCCCGAATTTCACCTTTCTCAAAATTTTGATCTCTCCCCCATGTTCATCCACCATCTCCCAAGTTAGTGCGTTGCATGATCTAATGAAGATAATCAATGCATGCTGAGATGCAATTCGATGCCTCTTGTAAAAAAAATCTCTTCTCAAACTTGGTAAAATTTTCTTCCCAATTTGGATTAAACTTTGATGCCTTATAAGGGGAAATTCACTACTACTTGCAAAGCTCAATTTGATTTTGAGATGATATTAAAATAAGGTCACTTAGTCTCCTTATAGAGGTTATTTGTGGGCCAAGAGGCATGACTACCCAAGAGGGCCGACTTGAGTTTCTTAAGGCCAATAAAGATTATTAAATTTAATTATTTTCAAATCCTTACCTTGGACGACCTAGACAAGGAGGCCAAATGGCAATTAAAATTTATGTTTGTCTCCTCCTTCATGCCTTGTTTGCTGCATTCCTACACCTGGGTGGAAATGAATGGGTGGTTGGGATAAAAATCCCAAGAAGAGGGTAGATTCTGCCCCTTCGGAATTTACCTTTACTTCATCATCCTAGACTTAGTCATTTTCATGCCTTTAGAAGCCCTCCCTTTTAAACTTGGACTTAGATTCAAGGACTTGATTGATTTTGAACTCACACTTACTTCCTTGACTTCACCAAACTTCTTCTCTAAGGCTCGAAGACTTGAAATTGTTACTAATTAAGACTTCTAGACCACCTACTCCTACAAATGAAGCGGAAAGAGGGGATCCCATTTGGAATGGGGCGATGGTATGAAAACCTCACAACACTCATTTCTTTTTGTGTGATACAATTCTTTGGATATTAAGGTGGCATATATAATTCTTCAGCTCAGTAAAATTCACATTGACGTGTCTTTGTTGATCATCCCTTTTACAATAATAAAATGTATCAAACGTTAACTATTATTGTGGAATACCATTTTTTTCTTAGCATAATATGAACTATAGTGAAAGCTTTGGTAGTTTATATCTTGTTATTTATGAGATATTCCTTCCCTGTCTAGTAGTTTGTTTATCAAATAGCATGAGCAAAGAAAATATTCAAAACTTTGTCTCCCCAAAATGCTAGTCTTATAATCAAATTTAAAAAACTGAACCAATGGCATGTTTACAACAAAGGTCTGAAAGAACTCCCAACAATTCTTAAACATACTTTATCTGATATGATGAATTCTTAAACAATTAAGGTTGGAGTAGACATAGTTATCACATAGTTTTTTGTGTGGTACAAGGAAGATTTGGCTAGGTCAAATCTTCCTTCGTGCTAGTAGTCTACAGAATTAGACCTTTATTAAGAATTCATCATATCAGATAAAGTATCTTTAAGAATTGTTTGGACTGGTCCTTTGGCGTGTATTAAACAGAATATAATTTTCAGCATATTATTATCATTCTATTTATTTGTTATAAACATGCCATTGGTTCAGTTTTGTAATTTTTTTTATGTTAAATGCATTTATAAAAAAGGTCTAATTCTATAGACTGCTCGCATGAAGGAAGATTTGACCTAGCCAAATAAAGGTCTAATTCTGTAGACTATTGGTCAGACAAATCTTCATTGTCTGTTGATTGTCTTCTTTATATACTAGCATTTAAATGGAACATTAAGCATAGTAATAATATGCTTAATCTATTAGTAAATATTAAGCATATTATTACTATGTAGAGTTAGGGCCAAGTTCGCACATGCAAGAAAAAGTTATGTGCCCTATAGAATTAGTCTAATAGTAAATTTATAACAACATAGATAAGGATCAATTTGTAATTACTATGCATTAAACATGCGAAACTGATAAAGGTGTTATCTGCATTTAATCTTCCAATTACTAATAGATTAAACATACTATTACTATGCTTAATGTTCCATTTAAATGCATTTAACACAAAAAAACAAATTTACAAAACTGAACCAATGACATGTTTACAACAAAGGTCTAATAGAACTCCCAACAATTCTTAAACATACTTTATCTAATATGATGAATTCTTAAACAATTAAGGTTGTAGTAGACATAGTTATCACACGGTTTTTTGTGTGGTACAAGGAAGATTTGGCTAGGTCAAATCTTCCATCATGCTAGCAGTCTACAAAATTAGACCTTTATTAAGAATTCATCATGTCAGATAAAGTATGTTTAAGAATTGTTGGGACTAGTCCTTTGGCGTGTATTAAACATAATAGAATTTTCAGCATATTATTATCATTCTATTTCTTTGTTGTAAACATGTCATTGGTTCAATTTTGTAATTTTTTTTGTGTTAACATGCCATTGGTTTAGTTTTGTATTTTTTTTTTGGTTGTAAACATGCCATTGGTTCAGTTTTGTAATTTTTTTTTTGGTAGTTTTGTTGTAAACATGACATTGGTTCATTCTATTTTTTTTTCAAGAACAAGTTATCCCTTGGCTAGATCAATACTACTCACAATCTCATTGCCAAAGTGGCCAAAGACTATGTTAGGCTGATAAAATATGGGGATTCTCTTTACCGCTACAAATCTTTGAAGGTTGTTGCACTTGGACAGATGTGTACCATTGCTAAGATAATTGGACCGAGTTTGGCTTACCTCGAATAGGTGAGGTAGCATATGGAAAGGTTGTCATCTATTGACCCAAATACCAGGACTATTGTGATCTATGGGTACCCTAATGTTGGCAAGAGTTCTTTTATTAATAAGATTACTAGAGCGGATGTGGATGTGCAACCTTATGCTTTTACTACTAAGTCTCTGTTTGTCGGGCATATTGATTATAAGTACTTGAGGTATCAGGTTATTGATACCCCTAGTATTTTGGCCCACCCATTGGAGGACAAGAACACCATTGAGATACTCAGTATTATTTCCTTGGCTCATTTGAAGGTGGCTATTTTGTTTTTCCTTGATGTTTCAAGGTCCTGTGGTTATAGTATTGTGCAACAGGTACCTTTGTTTCACAGCATAAAACTTATGTTTTCCAATAAGCATCTTATTGTAGTTTGTAATAATATTGGTACCACTAGAGACACTACTAGAGGAGGATACAAAATTGGTTCCAGAGATGAGATCTGAGGTTTGGAAAAATATGGGTGGGTTCTTTGGGAATCAGGAGGAGGGATGATGGCACACTACTCTCTATAAGTGCTTTGAAGGAAGAAGGGGTGATTGTGGTGAAGAATGCGACATGCGAGAGGTTGTTGGAGTAGAGTGGAAATTAAGATGAATTCGAAGAAGAACAGTAGTTGTCTCAATAGGATTCATGTTGCAATGCCCAAGTTGCAAGATGGGAAAGAGAGGCCCCCTTGTATTCCTCAAGTTGTTTTGGATGCTAGGGCGCGTGCTGCCAAGGAGGCCAAAAATTTGGAGAAGGATATTGAGAATGAAAATGGTGGGGCTGGAGTTTACTCTGCAAGCT
This sequence comes from Chamaecyparis obtusa, assembly GCA_027943335.1. Lineage (NCBI taxonomy): Eukaryota > Viridiplantae > Streptophyta > Pinopsida > Cupressales > Cupressaceae > Chamaecyparis > Chamaecyparis obtusa. The sequence continues at coordinate 1,174,627 of BSBK01002765.1, read as the reverse complement.
TGAAGAAGAAGTATATTTTGGCAAATGAAGAGTGGAAAGAAAATGATATTCCTGAGATCATGGATGGACACAATGTTGCAGACTTTATTGATTCAGATATCTTGCAGAGGCTTGAAGAACTAGAGAGGGAAGAAGGGCTTAGGATGGCAGTTGAGGGTGATGAGGGTGATGAGGATGATGAAATGGGGGAAGTGGAGTTGAATCCTGATGAAAAGGAAGCTCTGGCTGCAATTAGGAAGAAGAATAATATGCTTATCATTGAACACAAATTGAATAAGAGTACTACAGAGAGCAGGCCTACCGTACCAAGGAAGTTTGACAAGAACAAGGAATATGGCTTAAACAAAATGGGAAGACATATTTCTAGCCTGGGCCTAGATCCTTCAGCAATTAGCTTCATAATAAATGAAGTAGATGAGAGCTGAGCAATTAGCTTCCCAAGAAAAATCTCATAAATGCACTATGTGTACCCCAATTCCTATGCCCTTTGTGTGTACCTAAATGATATATTTGAAACAACAAGGGTAAGGCTTAAAGAATTTAATTTTGCATCACATTCTTTAGTTGTTGCAGTAGCAGAGCATCAAGCACCACCTTCAGCACAATATGATACTATAGCAATTAAATCTCTTGTAGCAATTAAATCCCTGGTAGCAATTAAAGATTGTTGAATTGGGCTGAAAGGTTTCATGACAATTTTTCATGTCCCTTCAACAACCAGTCTTCTATAACTTCATTAATTCAGCTGGAAGGTCCCATACCTATAATGTATGTATGCCCCCTCTACAACCTCCTTAATTAATCTTCACCTCTACATTACTTCAGTCAAAAATTTTCACACCTGTAATGCATGTGTGTCCTTTCAACAACCTACTTGGTCCTCATACCTATATTTGCACATGAAGAAAACTATATTAGTTGAAAACTAATTTTCTCTTTCTTTTCTTCCTTCTCCTTTGCATATTTTAATGCTTTATCTACATAAGCACAATGTAGTGCATAGAATAATGTAGATGTAATTTCCATTGCTCGGTTCTTCTAAACTGACTCTCTTTTTCCTCCTATTTTGCAAGTCTGATCAAAGCTAGAGGTGTGGGCTTGGATCTTCAATACAATTCAAAGATTGGTCTCTCTTACAAGCAATGGAGGCTTTCCCTCTATCTCTCCTATTTAATTGATATTTACAATGTGTTTATTCAGATAGGGTATTAGGAGTTGCCATGACTTGTGTGGATCTGAATGCATTATATATATTATGTACAATTGAAATTTGAACATTATCATTATACCTTTGTAAAATAATATTTGAATAATATACAATAACATTGCACTATTTTGTACTTGTATATCAGATTTAAGTAATAATGAGATCACAAATTGTCAATGTTTTGCATTTTTCTTCCAGTCATTTATGTACTCAATCAATTCTAAATGCTCCAAACTTAAAATATACCAAATGTACCTTTCACCAATGTTGTCTAAGCTTTGCCAATTTAAGCATGATGCAAAAATTGGTAACATTTTTTGGCGACCTCTCAAGGGTGTTTTCCTGCTAAATAGAAATAAACTAGTAGCCTCTTGCATGTCCATTGGGCACATAGTCTTCAACTTAGAAATAATTGAACCTTCTCAATATCTAAAAAAACTTAGAAAACCTTAAAAACTGAAACACCCCACTCCAACTAAAAACTGAAACTAAAACTAAAACCAAAATAAAACTCATGCCAGTTGTTTAAGAAACACGTACTTGTCTATTTTTACCACCATCATATTGTTGATATACCTGTTATACACTAAATTTGCACCTCTGATCTCAAGCTCTCGTAGTCTTGATAATCCAGTATAACATGGGAATCATCTCAAGGTTGTGGGACCTTTGCTAACTGAGATGAGACCTCCAAGTTCTAGGCTGGTTCCTCTTGGATAGTCACCTTAGCTTGCTCTTAGACAAGAAAGTAAATCTTTTGAGGGAAAGGGATAGAAGGAGTGCATGAAAGGGAAATAACAAGAAAGCAAACTACCTACTAGGTGATGCACCAAAACTAGGGTTTAGATCTCAGTATAGAGGGATGAAACCAGTGAAAGACTTAGGTCTAGTAGATCACAACTTACTGAATAGGCTTGCATAAGTATTTCATAAGAGGGCCTAAAAATTAGACACAACCTATGACCTGCAAGCAGACATTCTCTTCAGCAAAAGGGGCACAGGAATGAGACAGAATGACAGGGGCTGAAGAATACCCACAAACTCACTCAGATCAGATCAAACATAGTAATGCACATATAAGCTGAAAGTAAGAGGGATCAGGAACCCTAAGTATCACTGAAAGCATTCATAAACTTCAATCCAATAAGAGATAAGCCAAACAAGGAAGCACAGGGACATGAAGGATTGTCACAAACTGCCTCTGTAATACTTGTATTATCAATGAGAATTTACAGGATGTGGAAAACCAGAGAGCAGGAAGAAATGCTACAGATAGTTTTCCAAGAAAAGTCTTTCTCTTTTACAAAAATGTGAATTCTGAGCTCTACAAGCTCCAAAAAAACATTATATACATCACTCAATTGCACGCAGGTAGGAGTCAAAATTAACCAGGGTTACATAAATCTGCATAAAATAATCCAACCCTAAACCAGTCACTTATGATCATAAATGAATCTTTGAAAATATCCAACCAATCAGATATTTCTCCTTGCGTGCCCATGCCTATACTGATCATGCATGCAGATAAAAGACCTCAATCCATCTACCTCCTTGCAAGCCCACTGAATCATTAAGGCTCCAGATTTGATCTTCACAAGAATGAATTTGAAAGTACAGATGGTGCCAACTCTTTAATGTTTCATCAGCGTAAGAACACCGCACTGTACCCTACAAAATCCATGGCACCATCGACCAGATCATCCATCATCACCTTCACAACCAAAAAAAATGTCCACATAAATCAATTCTGGGCTACTCCACCGCTGCAACCATCTCACAGAAAAAAGCTCACCAAAACTGGCCTCACTGCTTGAAAATACCACTGGTTGCATGATCACACGAGCTAAAAAAGCCTCATGTGATCATGTGACAAGCTTTGCTAAATCACCAACCGGTCACACAAGACACCTTGGGCTCACTCTCCCTTTGGTCGCCAAGTCGCTTTAACTTTTTCTTAACCTCGGGCTCCACTCAGCGACCACACAAAACATGTTAACCGTGCAACCGCACTCTTGCCAAGTCTGGAGGCCTGCTAAATCATATCCGTGAACATGCGAATAAAGAAACCCTTTATCGGACACTACCAAGTTAGAAGAGAAAAGAATGACCTCCTCTAAACTTCCACCAGAGCTTTGATAAAAAAGCAAGATCGACGGTTGGCGCTGTTAGGAATAAGGTGTCTCAACATTGGATAATTCCTATTCTTATTATTTGTTTTGTAAAATGTATTTCTTGCAAATAATGTTGATGTGTCAGCATCTTGAATTGTGTGTAAGGAGATCATGGCTAAAATGGTTATGACGGATTCCTATGACACGTAAGAGCTATGTCAGGAAGATTCAATGACAGGTGAAGACATGTGGCAACTGATAAAGTTGAGTACTTTACACTCTTCCCCAATACGGTTATCTTTGGGAGTAGCCCTAAAAAGTGAAGTGCATTATATAAGCTTTTTTAGGGTTGTGAAGAGATATGATGCGAGTGTATTGTTGGAACATTTTATGCTACCATGATTTGTCTTCAAGGTTTTAGAAATCTTCTGAAAGAACTTGCATTGCAAGTGTATTGTAAGCTATAATAGTTTTGATCAATACATTGTGCAGGTTTTGGAGTGTTGGGGCTTTTACCGAAAGGTTTCCCCAGGGTATATCATTGTGTCATTCTCTATTTTTCTGTATGTATCTTATGTGGTTGCAATATCTTTGTTAAAGTAGTTAACGAATCTAAAATTCTAAGGATTTAAAAGAATTTTGCACAATACTCTCCTATAGAGATTAGCGTAGGAAGCTATTTCCGCACCTGAGTTTCCTTACAAATGGTATCAGAGCTTGATCAACTTTTGATCCTAGTTGTTGGGTAGGGTTTTTTGAGCTGATCTCAAGTTTGAGTGGGAGTTTTTTTGCAGAGCATTCTGAATCTTATTTGCAGATTGAGATGGCAAGTTCATCATATGGAAGAATAGAGGTGGAGAAATTTAATGGCACTAATTTTGAGTTGTGGAAACTCAAGATGGAAGACCTGTTGGAAGATTGTGACCTATGGGAAGCAACTTCAAATGCTACAAGACCAGCAACTATAGCTCAAGCAGATTGGGATATCAAAGACCGTAAAGCTAAGGGTCTCATAAGACTCTATTTAACCGATGCAGTTCTTCTGAATGTTCTAGATGAGAAAACCGCAAATAGTTTGTGGGAAAGACTTGCAGCTGTGTATCAAGCCAAATCTCTGGTGAACAAGTTGTTCCTGAGGAAGAAGTTGTACTCTTTGTGAATGGAGGAAGGTGGATCCTTAACGGATCATTTAAATGCATTTAATCTGTTGGCTGCATAGTTGACATCAGCTGGTGTCAAGTTAGAGGATGAGGATCGTTGCTACACACTTTTGTGTTCTTTATCAGATTCATGGGACCATCTTGTGATGGCTCTTGGAAGCACATTAGTCACCTTCAAAATGGATGATGTGGTGTCTTCGCTGCTATCAGAGGAGATGTGGAGAAAGGCTTCCATTTTGAAAAAAGAATCCCTTGCTGTTCGTGGGAGATCCATTGAAAGAGGGAAGAAAAATGACAATAAGGGTAGATCCAAATCCCGTGGGAAGTCAAAGACTTCCAATAAGTCCAAGGAAAAATGTTGGAGCTGTGATAAATCTGGGCACTTCCGTAAAGACTGCAAAGAGCCGAAAAAGAAGAAGAAAGGTTCAGATTCAGCTTCAGAAAGATCTCAAGAAGATGGTGATGGATTCATCACAGCTTTGGAAGCCCATGCATCTGATGATGTGTGGTTGGTTGACTCGGGTGCATCTTTTCACATGACCTCTCATCAAAACTGGTTCTCAAAATTTGAAGAGTTCGATGGTGGAAAGGTGTACTTGGGTGATGATTCTCACCTAAAGATAGTTGGACGCAGAAGGGTCACTATCAAATTTCCTGATGGATGAGTAAAGGGAATCAACAGAGTTATGCACATTCTAGGTTTGGCATGAAACCTATTATCTGTAAGTATGCTGAATGATGTAGGTGTGCAAGTTGTTTTTTTGAAAGAAGGATGCAAGATGATGAGAGGATCGATAGTGCTTGCAAGGGGTACTAGGAGAGGTACCTTATTTCAGCTAGATGCATGTATTCCTCTATGTAATAGTTCTTCATCCTCACCATCTGAACAAGCAGTGAAGAAGTCTATGGCTATTGGTTTCGATGGTAGTGCAAACACTTTGGAAGGTAAGCTTCCTGCAGAAAAGACAATGTTGTGGCATATGAGATTTGGCTACATTGGTGAAAAGGGTCTCAGAACCCTGAAAAATAAAAATCTCATTGAGGGGTTAAATGATTGCAATCTTGAGTTTGACTTCTGCAAACACTGTGTCTATGGTAAACAAAATTGCGTTTAGTTTTACTCTAGTTCTCACAAATCTTCTGATGTTTTGGATCTTATTCATTCTGATGTATTTGGTCCTGTAAAAGTTCCTTCAATCTCCAAGTCTATATTTTTTTTATCTTTCATAGATGATTACAGTAGAAGGACATGGATTTATTTCCTTAAAAGTAAGACACAAGTCTTTAGTCGGTTCAAGGAATTTAAAGCTCTTGTAGAGAATCAGACTAGTAAGAAGATTAAGTTTGTGAGAACTGACAATGGTGGTGAGTTTTGCTCAGCAGAGTTTGAATAGTTCTATAAAGAACAAGGTATCGAGAGGCATAAAACAAATCCTTATACCCCATAGCAAAATGGAGTTGTAGAGAGAATGAACAGGACACTGATGGAGAAGGCTAGGAGTATGCTTAGTGGAGCTGGTTTAGAACAAAGGTTTTGGGCCGAAGCTGTGGCCATTGCTTGCTATCTGGTTAACAGATCTCCTACGTCAGCCCTTGTTGGTAAGACACCCATAGAGGTGTGGTCTAGTAAGAAGCCTTCAATTAGACATCTTCTTGTTTTTGGTTGTGAAGCTTATGCACATGTTCCAAAGGAGAAAATATCTAAGTTGGAAAACAAAGCTGTTAAATGTATTTTCATCGAATACAGTGCTGGTGTGAAAGGATACAAGCTTTGGGATCCTGTGACTAGTAAGGTGTTGTATAGTAGAAATGTTATTTTCAGAGAGCTAACATCTTCTCCTATTGTGCTACAACCAGATGAAAAAGAAAAGGAAAAAGATGTTCAGTTGCCTCCTACCCCTGAGAAGACTGAACAGAGAGACCATGTTGGGCCTAATGATGAGGAGAGCTCTAGTAGCTCTGATAGTTCAGAAGAAGAGGAAGAAAAACCTCATCTACAGCCCTTGAGGAGATCCATGAGAGAAAGAAAGCAACCAAAAAGGTTTGGTTATTCTATGTTAGATTCCAGTTGTGCCTTTGCTTTGATAACTAACACTGATGAGCCTAGATCTGTGAAAGAGGCTTTGGGCATGGAAGATGCAGGTTCCTAGATTGAGGCTATGGATGATGAGATGGCTTCATTGGAGAAAAACAAAACTTGGGACCTTGTACCTTTGCCTAAAGGGAGAAAATCTGTTGGCTGTAAATGGGTGTTCAAGAAGAAATTATGTGCAGATGGTAGTGTTGAAAGGTACAAAGCTAGATTGGTTGCAAAGGGGTATTCACAGGTAGAGGGAATATATTATGGTGAAATATTCTCTCTTGTTGCAAAGTTGACATCCATTAGATTTATGTTATCTCTTGCTGCATCATATGATTTAGAGATAGAACGGATGGATGTGAAGACAACTTTCCTTCATGGTGATTTGGGGGAAGAGATTTATATGTCACAGCCTGAGCACTACATTTTTAAAGGTAAAGAATCCTTAGTTTGTAGATTAAAGAAATCTCTATATGGTTTGAATCAATCTCCTAGGATGTGGTACCTTAAGTTTGATGCCTTTGTGTTGTCAATTGGATTTGTAAGATCAAAATCAGATCATTGTGTTTATTTCAAAGTTGAAAATGATCGCCTTCTTATTGTTACATTATATGTTGTTGTTTGGGAAGGGTAAGGGTATGATTTCTGATTTTAAATCTCAGTTGTCAGCATAGTTTGAGATGAAAGATCTTGGGGCAGCTAGGTACATCTTGGATATGGAAATTAGTAGAGACAGGTCTAACAAAAAACTTTGGTTGAGTTAGAGTAAGTATGTGAAGTCTGTGTTAGACAGGTTCAGCATGGCAAATTGTAGACCACTATGTGCTCCTATTTTTGTGGGAACAAAGTTATCTATAGATGATTGTCCAAAATCTCCTAGTGAGGTGGAGGACATGAGTAGAGTACCTTATGCTAGTGCAATTGGCAGTCTTATGTATGCTATGGTCTGTACTAGACCAGACATTGCCCAAGCAGTGGGAGTCCTGAGTCGGTTTATGGCTAACCCTGGACGGGTACATTGGGATGCAGTTAAGTGAGTATTCAGATATTTGAGGGGTACATCAGATTACTCCATATGTTATCATGGTAACTCTTCTAGATCTCCGCATTTAGTTTGTATTCATGGGTTTGTGGATTCAGATTGGGTAGGTGATATTGACAGTAGGAGATCCACCAGTGCTTATGTGTTCACTATGTTTGGTGGTGCCATTAGTTGGATGAGTAAGCGACAACCTGTGGTTGCTTTGTCCACTACAAAAGCTGAGTACATGGCTGCTACTCATGCTTGTAAAGAAGCCATTTGTCTTAGAAGATTGTGTTCTGATGTTGGTGTTGATGCAGAATAGATTATTATTTGGTGTGATAGTCAGAGCGCTATTTGCCTTGCAAAGAATCCAACTTTCCATGCTAGAACGAAGCACATTGATGTGCAGTTTCACTTTGTGAGAGATATGGTGGAAGATGGAAAGGTAAATTTGGAGAAGGTAGATACTGTGAAGAATGTTGCAGATGCATTAACGAAACCAGTGGGCACTGAGAAGTTCAGATGGTGTTCGGAGTCTATGGGCCTTTTGGCCTATAGCGGTTAGTTCCTGTTATGTTCTTGTTGCTCTTACAAGGTGTTCGACAAGTGGGAGAATGTTAGGAATAAGGTGTCTCAACCTTGGATAATTCCTATTCTTATTATTTGTTTTGTAAAATGTATTTCTTGCAAATAATGTTGATGTGTCAACATCTTGAATTGTGTGTAAGGAGATCATGGCTAAAACAGTTATGACAGATTCCTATGACACGTAAGAGCTATGTTAGGAAGATTCAATGATAGGTGAAGACATATGGAAACTAATAAAGTTGAGTACTGTACACTCTTCCCCAATACGATTATCTTTGGGAGTAGCCCTAAAAAGTGAAGTGCATGATATAAGCTTTTTTAGGGTTGCGAAGAGATATGATGCGAGTGTATTGTTGGAACGTTTTATGCTGCCATGATTTGTCTTCAAGGTTTTAGAAATCTTCTGAAATAACTTGCATTGCAAGTGTATTGTAAGCTGTAATAGTTTTGATCAATACACTGTGCAGGTTTTGGAGTGCTGGGGTTTTTATCGAAAGGTTTCCCCAGGGTATATCATTGTGTCATTCTCTATTTTTCTGTATGTATGGTATGTGGTTGCAATATCTTTGTTAAAGTAGTTAACGAATCTGAAATTGTAAGGATTTAAAATAATTTTGCACAATACTCTCCTATAGAAATTAACGTAGGAAGTTGTTTCCACACCTGAGTTTCCTTATAGGCACATGATCTCATGGAGTTGAAAGACTCCATGTGAACATGTGACCACCATCGGATCTTTATCACACTTGCATCTTGGGCCCACTGTAAAACCTTGTCACCAGCCAACCAATGAAATGCGGGCACGTCACCAAACTACAGGCCCACCGCCAAACTGCAAGCTCTTATCAGTGTGGCTAACGGTTTGTCACATGTTCACATAGCCTAAAAAGGGGCTATGCGATCATGTGACAGACCGCTAGCATTCTTCAAAAACAACCACTGGGCCCACTGATCGGTTGAAGATTCTCATCCAACGGTAGTTGCATGATCGCATGTCAGGAAAGATACCTTAGCGATCATGCGACCACCGTTGATGCCTTTTGAAACAAGACCCACTGACAGAAAGGTGAGATGAAATGACGTGGATGAATTAGGAGCTACTGAATAGGATTATGTGGCCTGGACCCACTGACACCAGCATCACATCGAAAGGAAGATCGACGACTGTCGTTACACCGTGTGCTTAAATAGGCAACATCTTTCCTTAGCAGTGTAGCGACAACCACAAGATTTTTCTGAGCTTTAACTTTTGTAGATGGAGAATGGGCCCACCGACAGGTGTCATCCCATCACATGATCACAAGGGCAAGGAATATTCCTTGTGAACACATGACAACCACAAGAATTTGAGGAAAGCCAGTCACGGGGCCCCACCAAGTCAGAGTTGCACACTTAGGGAAGTGTCGACGCCAGAGTAGAAGTGCAAAACATGAGGGGTCAAAAACATAGAGGGTTTTCAAATTGGAGGTTGAAAACATAGAATTTTTGGAACGAAAGTCAAAAACATCCTGAGCCTTCAGAGAGAAGGTTGAAAATACACTGGGTTTTCGGGCCAAAAGGTAGAAAACACAGAGGGTTTTGACACTTGAGCATTTCTTTGGAAAATAGGACCGTGGCCAAAAATGAATGATAGGGAATTTTTGGGCAACATTTTGGTGACCTCTACGGGATGTCAGCCTGCTAGACATTTAGACCAGTTGCCTTGACAATCCATTGGGCATGGGGTCATTTTTGGAACACAAAAACTTGACAGGGACAAAAACTAAATCGGGAAGACAAACTTGTGCACGAGCACTTCTTGGAAAACAAGAAAACTAAGCTAGAAAATAGGGAAAGAAAGTAGGAAAACTAACCTATGATAAACTAACCAATGTAGAAGTTTGGTCAAACAAAACCATTCACTGGTTGTGAAAATTAGCCACCCCTCCTCATCAGGGTATTTTGCATTGGACTCATGAGGATAGCTACAAGGATGTGAGGCACATATAAATTTGGCAAATGAGGATGCACTGCCTCTGCAAAAACAAGATCAAGTTCACTCACCTCAAATGGATCATATGGAGGTGTCTCAGTGAACTCCTTTTGGGCCAAGTATCTGATGGGGTAGCCTCTTGAAAGTCTAAAGGTAGGACTTTCCTTGATGGCTTCTTCCTTATCTTCATGGTTGCCTTCCATCATGGACAGCCACGGCAACTCCTCGTCCACAGCTAGGGGACTGTCATCCTCTTCCTTTAAACCAACCAAGAGCTCATCAAAGTTGTCAATGTATTGAAGATCCCCAAGAATGACTAGCTCTTTACAATTAGGCTCCACACACAAGTCTCCTATGATGCTTCCCAAATAATCCTCCCCAAGGCTCTGGTTATCTTCTGTACATTGGGAAGCCTCCTCCTCAAAGATGAGATCAAGCTCATGAATCAGCATATCCTCAGGATCAATCTCTTCTAGCTGCTGCAACCTTACAGAGGTGGCTATGATCATAGCTTTATCAGCCTGCTCAACAAAACCAGGCAGCTCATCCAACAAGGACAAGGCATCCTCTTCTGTATCAACCTCCTATTGATGGTGAACCTTTTGTTCTAATTGACCCTCAACCATAGGCAATGGCATGGTCTCTTCTTTATCATCAACAAAGAGGGGAAGCTCATCAAACAAATCAACCAAGAGCTCAGGCTGAGCATCAACCTCCACCTCCCCACCTTGCTGCTCTATTTCACCATAGTCATCACTCTACACTGATACCTCAGATGTCCTCTCCTCCTAATCACATGAAAGTTCACTTTCTACCAGTCCTTGCTCAGACACTAGACTAGTATCCTTGAAAAGACTTGGAATTTGACAGCCAGGAGGGAGAGTCCATTGGGGAATCCGAATCACCTCATCATCTTGAGAGACCAGAGGGGCCTCTTGGGATGAAATTTTTTCTTGAATGGGCTGCTTTTGCAGAGTGGTGGGCTGGATCTCAAACACAGGATCTTGAAAGGAATTTTTTGCCTTGAAACTTGGGATGTGAAACTGAGGGGGCTCAGAGGGAGATGTAGAAGGCATACCTATCTTGAAGCTTGGAAAAGGACACTTAGCAGGCTCCTCATGTGTAGGTTCTTGAGACAGATGGGCCCTCCAGCTTGGAATCTTAGGCCTAGGAGCCTCTTGTTGAGCAATTTGTGATCTTAACCTTGTTGTCTCAATGTTAGCTCAGCGTCTAATCTCCTCTTGAAACTGCCTTACTTGTTGCTCATCAACAAGAGTCTCTATCGCTTGGTAAGGAATGAACCCTTGCTCATATTTTTGAGCCTCCATCTCCTGGTAGGGAGCTGACTCCTCTTCATAATAACCTTGAGCCTCCTGCTCTCTCTGCTCCTTGAGCTCAGACACTTGCTTAATCAAATCAAGCAACAAACTCTTTGCCTCCTGCATCTTCTTGAAGTCTAAGCTCAGAGTCTGCATCTATTGCTGAATAGGCTGAGAAGGGGAGGGTGGGTGGTAAGCATGATGGGGCAACTAGCTTTGCATTTGTTGTTGTGCCTTTTGTGCCCATGATCCATCTTGTCGAAGGGCCCTCTCATAACTTTGCACAAGGGAAAACTCATTTGGGGCATATTGGATATATTGATACCCTTGAGAAGTATAATAGCTTGGGGTAAAAGGAGGCTTTGGGTGGCTTTGACAAGGCTAGGAACCAACCCATTGAGCATCATTCTCATAATCAGATGGTGAGTAACCTGACTATCCATAGAAACTTGACATGTCTACTCATGTATTTAGTTGGAATTTTGAAAATGAAAGTTTGAAACATACCAGCACTTGATCTTTGAAACTAGTAGACTTTCCAGAGTTGCCAGATATGTAGCAAAATGACCTCTTCTAGGTCTATAATATGTTATCAGCATATCAGAGATACCATATTCTTTTCAAGTAGACTTCTTTTTTGGTCCCACTGGGCGTGCCAGAAATGTTATACACTAAATTTACACCTCTAATTTCAAGCTCTTGTAGTCTTGATAATCCAGTATAACATGGGAATCATCTCAAGGTTGTGGAACCTTTGCTAACTGAGATAAGTACTCTAGGTTCTAGGCTGGTTCCTCTTGGATAGTCACCTTAGCTTTCTCTTAGACAAGAAAGTAAATCTTTTGAGGGAAAGGGATAGAAGGAGTGCATGAAAGGGAAATAACAAGAAAGAAAACTACCTACTAGGTGATGCACCAAAACTAGGGTTTAGATCTCAGTATAGAGGGATGAAACCAGTGAAAGACTTAGGTCTAGTAGATCACAACTTATTGAATAGGCTTGCATAAGTATTTCATAAGAGGGCCTAAAAATTAGACAGAACCTATGACCTGCAAGCAGACATTCTCTTCAGCAAAAGGGGCACAGGAATGAGACAGAATGACAGGGGCTGAAGAATACCCACAAACTCACTCAGATCAGATCAAACATAGTAGTGCACATATAAGCTGAAAGTAAGAGGGATCAGGAACCCTAAGTATCACTAAAAGCATTCATAAACTTCAATCCAATAAGAGATAAGCCAAACAAGGAAGCACAGGGACATGAAGGATTGTCACAAACTGCCTCTGTAATACTTGTATTATCAATGAGAATTTACAGGATGTGGAAAACCAGAGAGCAGGAAGAAATGCTACAGATAGTTTTCCAAGAAAAGTCTTTCTCTTTTACAAAAATGTGAATTCTGAACTCTACAAGCTCCAAAAAAACATTATATACATCACTCAATTGCACGCAGGTAGGAGTCAAAATTAACCAAGGTTTCATAAATCTGCATAAAATAATCCAACCCTAAACCAGTCACTTCTGATCATAAATGAATCTTTGAAAATATCCAACCGATCAGATATTTCTCCTTGCATGCCCATGCCTGTACTGATCATGCCTGCAGACAAAAGACCTCAATCCATCTACCTCCCTGCAAGCCCACTGAGTCATTAAGTCTCCAGATTTGATCTTCACAAGAATGAATTTGAAAGTACAGATGGTGCCAACTCTTTAATGTTTCATCAGCGTAAGAACACCACACTGTACCTTACAAAATCCATGGCATCGTCAATAAGATCATCCATCATCACCTTCGCAACCAAAAAAAATGTCCACATAAATCAATTCTGAGCTACCCCGCCACTGCAACCATCTCACAGAAAAAAGCCCGCCAAAACTGGCCGCACTACTTGAAAATACCACTGGTTGCATGATCGCATGAGCTAAAAAAGCCTCATGCGATCATGCGACAAGCTTCACTAAATTGCCAACCGGTCATGCAAGACACCTCGGGCTCACTCTCCCTTTGGTCACCAAGTCGCTTTAACTTTTTCTTAACCCCGGGCTACACTCAGCGACCACGTAAAACATGTTAACCGCGCAACCACACTCTTGCCAAGTCTGGAGGCCTGCTAAATCATATCCATGAACATGCGAACAAAGAAACTCTTTATCAAACACTGCCAAGTTAGAAGAGAAAAGAATGACCTCCTCTAAACTTCCGCCAAAGCTTTGATAAAAAAGTAAGATCGACGGTTGGCGCATGATCTCATGGAGTCAGAAGACTCCATGCGAACATGCGACCACCGTCAGATCTTTACCGCACTTGCATCTCGGGCCCACTGTAAAACCTTGTCACCAGCCAACCAATGAAATGTGGGCACATCACCAAACTGGAGGCCCACCGCCAAACAGCAAGCTCTTATCAGCGTGGCTAACGGTTTGTCGCATGTTCGCATAGCCTAAAAAGGGGCTATGCGATCATGCGATAGACCGCTAGCATTCTTCAAAAACAACCACTGGGCCCACTGATCGGTTGAAGATTCTCATCCAATGGTAGTCGCATGATCGCATGTCAGGAAAGATTCCTTAGTGATCATGCGACCACCGTTGATGCCTTTTGAAACAAGACCCACTAACAAAAAGGTGAGACGAAATGACACAGATGAATCAGGAGCCACCGAATAGGATTATTTCACCTGGACCCACTAACACCAGCATCACATTGGAAGGAAGATTGATGACCATCGTTACACCGCACGCTTAAATAGGCAACATCTTTCCTTAGCGGTGTAGCAACAACCACAAGATTTTTCTGAGCATTAACTTTTGTAGATGGAGAATGGGCCCACCGACAGGTGTCATCCTGTCGCATGATCACAAGGGCAAGGAATATTCCTTGTGAACATGCAACAACCGCAAGAATTTGAGGAAAGCCAGCCACGGGGCCCCACCAGGTTGGAGTTGCGCACTTAGGGAAGTGTCGATGCCAAAGTAGAAGTGCGAAACATGAGGGGTCGAAAACATAGAGGGTTTTCAAATTGGAGGTTGAAAACACAGAGAATTTTTGGACCGAAAGTCAAAAACATCTTGAGCCTTCAGAGAGAAGGTCGAAAACACACTGGGTTTTCGGGCCAAAAGGCAAAAAACACAGAGGGTTTTGACACTTGAGCATTTCTTTGGAAAATAGGACCGTGGCCAAAAATGAATGATAGGGAATTTTTGGGCAACAATACCCATTCTGTGTGAGTGACCATTTCCTTGAAGGTATACATCTATATGATGATGCTGATAGGATACAACTATCAGTTTCTAAATAGTTTGCATGAGGTTGAAAACAAATTTGAGTCCATTTTACTGTATTATTTCAAGTCTTTTACTCTTGAAAATTTTGTTTTTTGTCTGAAACATGCAAACTGGGTTATGTCAGGGATAACTTATTTTGGAGTGTGACCATCACGCATAATTTGAAACCTTGAAATATCCAATATTTCATATTATGATTAATGTGTATGTTTCTGAACAATTTTTCTATGAAGTAATCAATCTTGCAACCTTCAGAAAACTACCAATTGACTACTAAACTGAAATAAACCACTGACTGAAAACCAAAACTATTGTGCCCAGCACTTGGAGAAAACAAGTTGAAACTAAAAACCTCTAAGCTACCCTAAACTAATCAATCATCAAAAACCTCATATACATCCATTAATAGACTTATTGAAATAACTTCCTTTTCTCACCAACAACGGATGAGATACATGCACACGGGCAACTGAAAAGATATGCAATATAACTTGAAAGATGCTAAATTCCTTAAGCATATCTTGTAAATGAATAGATATGTCACATACCTCTTGGATTTGATTAAAATAAATGCATATTTGAAGTGAACAAACATATTGGATCTATTGTTCTAGAACTGGAATCTCAAACTCAAACCCCATTCTGAAAATATGCCTAATTGGATAGCCCCTGGAAATAATAAATTCTAGAATACTGCAGTTGATTTCTGTTACTTCAATTGTATCTTCATCAAACATTCCATTCTAACTAGAGAATTCAAGTTCAAAAGAATTAGGAGAAAGAGTAATTGGTTCATCTACCTGATATTGTTGATTGCAAACATCTTGATCATTAATGATCTGCTGATTTCCTTGTACCATTTGAACCAAATCAAACTCTTGAAACCTCTTTTCAATGCTGCCTACATTTGTTTCCTTTTGGATCACCCCCTTAACAATTTCATTCTCATGCTTTTACTGAATCTCAGCAACCATTATGTGTTCAACAACATGTTGAACATGTTCTTTATGAGAAGATGAATGACGAACATCTAAGTCTATCATAAATACCTCCAAATCATCCCAAAAAATATACTCGTCATACTAATTTTCATCATTGCATGGAAGAGGATTTATATTTACCTTGTTGTCACTGTCATGCATGACCAAAACATCAATGTTCTGAGGCTCCTCTTGCTACTCTATTAATGATGTGAGAACAATTTGAATCTCCTCTTCCTCATCGCTTACAAAACTTGGGAGTTCATCAAACAAAATAGGTGAACCTTGAAAAATGTCAGCCTTTCCATCATTAAGAACTATTTTTTCTAAAAGTGTTGCCTCCTCTATAGTCTCTTATGGCAGATCTTCCCTAAAATGCTTGAAGCATGGAATCTTGTGCTAGACAATTTTTTGTTCAGCGAGCTTCAATTCATTTCTTCTTCTTGAACAATAATTTGTTGTTGTAAGTTTTCTTCAAACTGCCTTAGCTATGCTTTATACCATTGATCCTCACTTTCTTGCTCTATATTTAGAAAAACTTGTGCAATTTGTTTTTTTTTCTTGATAACAAAAAGGTTGTTC
Organism: Chamaecyparis obtusa; assembly: GCA_027943335.1. Lineage (NCBI taxonomy): Eukaryota > Viridiplantae > Streptophyta > Pinopsida > Cupressales > Cupressaceae > Chamaecyparis > Chamaecyparis obtusa. Next base: position 1,158,313 of record BSBK01002765.1, on the reverse strand, counting down.
CTGGGGTACTGTTGGTTGAACTTGCTTAAGTACAGGGGCATCCTCTATAAAGCCTATTGTATAAGCTTGCTGATCTAAACACTCTTGCTTATGCATATAAGCTTGATACGAGCATTCATCTAGCTGGGATTGGACCTCACGCTCCTTTTTGATATCTTCAATCTGTTTGGAGAAATCCTGCAATAAAATTTGTAGAATATCATGTTGCTTCCTAAGATCTTCAAATTCTTGTTGAAGTTGAAGATCTTCGGATTGATCAGGAAATTGGGCAAGGGCATATTGGTTTGGGGAAAATTGAACATATTGTCAGCCTGCTATAACATGATAACTTGGACTAAAAATAGGCTTCAGATGATTTTGATATGGCTGATGATTAGCCCATTGAGCATTATTTCATGATAAGGTGGTAGGAATTCTTTTTGCCCACAATAATTTGACATATCTTTTCATATAATAAGATGAAAATTTGAATATAAAAAATGATTTGAAAAATACCAGCACTTGATCTTTTGAAACCAGTAGATTTTTTTCTTGTAGAGCTGCCAAGTGTTGTAAAATAATCCTTCTAAAAGGTTGAAATACTGTTGTTCACACCAAAACAACAATAAAAATATGTAATTCAGGGAACTGAGAAGCAGTTTGTGTCCCACCAGGCATGCCAAAAACTATTATCAATCAGGATTGTGCCTTTAGCTTTGATAATGAAATCTAGCTATCTTGTTGAAACATGAAAACTCTCTCGGGTGGTAGGTTGTCCTAAAATGAGAGAAGGATCTTTGGAAGATAGGTCAGTTCCTAAGAAATGAAGGTGATACACCAATAATTGATATGCAGCTTTAATTAATTCACTAAGAATCATTGAAGATACCGATGGCTCTCAATACCCAGACAAACATCCAATTACAAAAATGATTCAATGCAAGGACCTGGAATCTTTTGCTTTTAAAGGGAAATAAGGCTTCACCAATTTTCTACAAAAGGATTAGGACATAAACAAAGACCTGTAATGACAAGTATCAAGATTTGAATATACAACAAGGAATATAGCTTAGATGAAGGATAACAAAACATAAAAGAAAGAAAATTCACAATATTGCACTCAAACCAATGAGAAGGAACCGCTATATCAATATAATCAATGTTGGAAAAATCTTTTCTACAAAATGCCTTATAATTTTCTCCCAAGTATGCAATGTGCAAAACATGTGAGCCAAAAAGGTCCCCTAAAAGAGGTCAAAAAACAATGATATAGGCTATAGATCTCCAAGGGTCGGATGCATGAGAAAAACCCATAAAATTAGGAGCTAAACTATCATAAACTAAAGTCTAAGTGCTCCTCTAACTCCACCAAGCCATGTCCAACTAAAAAAGCACTCAAAACTGCCCCAAAGTTGCTCTAAATCTTCATAAACCATGCAGAAACTATGGGGTTTGGATATGAGAACAAATCCCATAAAAATAGGGGTGTAACTGCAAGAAACTATGAGTAAACTACTGGAAAAGGTCTCCCAACTGATGATGAACTAATGGTTGAGATTCATATCAACCATGTGTACTAACAATTTGGGAATTAAGATATTCAACTGAGGACTAGTGATGTTTAAAAAGGTGTCCTGTGGAGGAGGCAACACAACTACATATGATGGCACATGCACTTCCACTATATTGTATTAAGGCTCTAAGAAACTCCAAAAAAATTCATATATGATAAGAAAATATCTCAAATTTTCAACAATGGAAGCTATGTTAGGAATAATATTTTCTCTATGAAGGAAGCCTTTGAAATACCTTAGGCTCTCCTCAAGGAATTGGATCTTATCAATGAGAACCCTTGGATCATATTCATCATCAATATCTTGAGGAGATCTAGGAGGGGCATTTCCTTAATAATTATGTTGAGAATTTGATGTAGAGGAAGTTCCAAAACCTAGATAAAAAGTTTCAAGATAAAAGGGATCAAATTTACCAGAGAACATTAAGGTAGGCCTAGTTAGACTACAACAGTTTGGAGGAACACTTGGTCTCAAACTTATTTTGAATACATATCCAAAATTTGATTAGGTCATAAAACTCATTGAGAGTGTTACAACACTTAAACAACTTCAAAATAAAAGAGAAAAGGGGAAGATAAAAACTTTACAAATTTGAATCTCAAATGTTTAACTATTTTAATCAGGAAGTGAGTTCACACCAAGCTCACCAAAATGAACTGCTATATGAAGGATAATATAACCCCTCAAAGGTTCGAGTTCTAACTCTCAACTCATAATAAACCCTTGGATAACTACAACCTATAAGATTTTTCACTATTTTAAAAATGAACATTTAATCAACTATACTAATTAACTAAATTGTTTAGACCTTAGAAGATGAAAGTATAGGTCATAGTGACTTTCGAGACATCTTTATGATCTCATTGTCCAGGCAAATGCATGGGTATAGGATGACAACACAATGTGCAATAATCCTATATAGACAAATTATATGTAGATTATCATAGGAAAGACACAAAGTAAACTATATCCCATTTAGAGAACCAAATACTATGAAAATAAAAAATGTAGGAAATATTAAACATAATTAAAGTGATCAAATGACAAGAAAGAAGCAAAAGAATATCATCAAGATTCATGAATGAAGCTCTAATAAAGGTGAAGATTGTGTCCAAACAAACTTAGACACATAAGACCAAAGTAAAATGTTAGGGAAATTGTGTTTAGAGGTTTTCCTTAGTCAAACCCCCGCTTTGGTGTTTCCACCTCCATGGAAAACCTTAAGATGAGATTGTAGACGAATAGATAAATATACACAAGTGAAATAAGAGTGTTATACTAATAATTATGGAAATAAAAATAGAAATTCAAGGAGTTACTATCCCTTAAAACTAGAAGCTATGGAGCTTACTCAAATAAAGAATATAAATGACATTCAAGGTTGTAGAGCTTCGTTGTCTCAATAATGACAGATGGAAAGGAAATGAAGCTATGAATGAAAGTATTCAACAATGTAGCACTCGCATCCTATGGAAATCTTCAAGAAGCTTAGAAAATATAAGAGAGATTCAAGAATAGACAAGTGAGAAAAAATGAAGTGAAAAGGGAAATTTTCATAGAATTGACAGTCGTTCCCAACATCAGTATAGTCAAACAAGAGCATTACACATTTTCAAAGGACAAAATTAGTCATGGATATTCATGAGTTTCTAGTGCAGTGCACAAACATCTTTGGGGCACATACAGGTTCGAGCACCATATGAACTTAACAATTAAGAAGTTGGGCATGGAAGGTGGCAAAGATGGTTGTTAAATGATTATTAAGGTCTTAAGGTTCACAATTGTCTTGATTTATGACTAATCGAAAGTCTCATGTAATGTGAATTACATAGGATGCAGATTTCGACATTACAGATTGTAAAATGCTTTTGTATACAATGTTATCTCATTTGTATGATATCATGATTTAATCATTAATAGAAGTACCACATATCATAAATTATCTCAACATGTCAAAATTATGTATATTGTCGTGTATAGAATACAAAGAGAGAATAGCACATGTAAAAATCCACAATAATATTAATAATAGAGATATTTCTAAGTGTGAGTATGGTAGGATTTAAAAGACAAGGTTATATAGGATCGAAACCATGTAAGATATAAATGAATGGTATAATGTGAGGTAAGGTCCATGCATATCAAAAAAATAGTACTTAATTAGATTTTAACCAAAATAATAAAGGGTAGCCAAAGGTAGAATTCAATTCACATAATAAAATGCAAATCCTAGGCCATTATATGTAACATTGAAATAGAACAATATAAAGAGAAACCTATACAAGGTCTAGAAATGACAATGCAATGAAAAATAAATATCTAAAATGTCCCCAAATAAGTGAATGTAAAGCCCTGAGGTGAAACCCTGGAGAACCTACAAATGGATGGAAAGAAACTAATCTTTCTCTAATTTTAATCTAGGCTAATTAAATAAATACAAGCAACTTAGTATAAACCAACCTAACTAAATTTTAATGATCAATTATGGATACAATAATTGAACAACTAATACTAATCTAGGAATCAAATGTGAAAAGGGTTTAAGATAAATATATCAATGAATGGTGATGACGATGAATAAATCTATTACAACTCTAAAATTTTAATGGACCTCAAGATTGAAAATGCTACCTCATTTTCTATATTTCAACTTAAAATGGGATAGATGATCAATTGTATTATGGGTCAATCTCTATGCTCTCCATATGCAATCTATGAATTTGATTTGGAATGTTGGGTGCATCTACCTTCTATTTCATTGAATTATTTTTCATTCATAGATTGTATTACAAATATCTTGGTGAGGCTATTAAATTACTAAGGTTTAATGTTCTTGGGTGAAACCCTATAAAAAAGTAGCTTTACATTCTTCAAAATGATCAAGGATACCAATATTTAGTCATATAGATGCTCTATAATGATGATGTAGATTATGCTTCCTTTTAGGGCTCTAAATTGAAAGATTCCTATAGAGGATGTTCTTGAATGTAAATAATATGTTCTTTCATTTATTACTATTGGATGTCAATTTCTCTCTAAATAAATGTCTTTAAGTACTATTACATAACAATAATCATGCAAGGTTTGAAAATGGTTTAACAATAGCAAGTTTCATTTTTTGAATGGAAGGAGGAGCAGGAATGAGAGACATTGGAACTCCTGGTGATGGTAGAGATAAGGAAGATGATAGTGATGGTGGTGGGTTCTAGATTTGTGTGGGTTTTGTGGAGGATTTTTTCAACTCTGGTGGTGGTGGTGCTAGGGTTTCATCTACTGCAAAGGATAATTATGATGATGGAGACCCTTTGTGTGTAGAAAGAGTGTGTAATGGGGTCTACAGTAGTGAAGAAGTTTCTACCATGTTTTTTGTTGTAGGTGGACACTCACAACTTGGGCCACTTGTGCCTAGGGGTGCGACTATTGTTACATCATTAACCTAGTCTAGTGTTACTACTCATTATCCTAATATGCAACTGTGGTGGTATGTTGGGACTTTACATTCCTTGGTTTGAGAGATTTGTGCTAGCTTACATGGTCTACGAGATGTGGATCGTGTCTTTCACTTCATTGACTTGTTGGCTACAAGGTATCTGTGACCTAGACTGGTTCCCAACCCCCTATCCTCAATAGATTCTCTTACTAAAAGTAATGGGAATAGCCTTGCTAAGTGACATAACATAGTGGTGACGAATGTTATGGGAAAGGGATTTTTTTGCCCCATAGGATGGGTTTTGTTGATGTTGAAACATACTCTACTCCCGATGGTGTTTACTATTTTTTGGCTTTTGAAGACTCTTCCATGTGCAAGAATTGGCACCTCTTCCTACAAGGGGTGCTCATGATGGGGTTCTTTATAGCCTTTTGTTGTAGGACTCTTGTGTTGGTGAAGATCATGGATTTGTGGTGATCAGAGGTGTGGTGGGATACAATGGCGACATGTTCTACATGAGGCCTATTGGAGGCTTCTAGTGGAGTATGTTGGGAACCTTCTCTTAGTGGGGAGTCTTGTGTTTCCTCTATCTTTGGCTACATATTAGCTGAGGCTATATAGCTCTGGAAGGTTATGCCCCATCGTGAGGCTAAGATTTTTACTTCTACATTTTCTAGAGGTTGTGCCTTGTCCATTCTAGATGGAATGAAAGGTGTTAAGGTGGCTTGTACACTAACGCTATTTGAACCTGGTTCAGGTAAATGTTGAAGATAGGGTCTTGTATCTCCATGTTTTTACCCCAAATACTCCTATTTAGGTAGAGTCACTTGGGTTCTTCTTACACTCATAATAGTCTTATTGAGGTGGATGGTGTGTATGTGGGTAAGGTGGTGGTTTTGTTTTGGTGGTTGTAGTTGTGGTGCTCCATCGTGGGGTCTCATCTTTGTCACTGGTTGTTTCGTCTCTCCTGGAGATGGAGAATGTGTGATTACCCATGTTTGACCATTCAAGGTTTTGACCACTCAAGGTCTCCATTAGAAGTTGAAATAGTGTATTTGTCAAGATCCTTATTGTTGTCTTCTATTGAGGTGGAGATATTTTTCGGGTTTTGAGGTCTCTAAAAGATGAAGATCTTTGCCCTCTCTTGGATCCTGCCCAAGCAATTGCTACGCAGTCTTTGGGTTTGGTGGTTAGTTTTCCCTACTCTTATGGGTTGTTTGTAAGTTGTTTCTTGTTTTATAACTAGTATGTTGCATGTGTGTTGTTAATGGCCTATTTGACCTGTGTGTTGTAAGTGAATAGTTGTGGCCTCGTATTTTGTAAGCATCCTTTTGGTCGTGTATTGTTAATGGCATGTTTGGCCTATGTGCTGTAAGTGGCCAGTTGCGGCTTGTTGGACTATGTGGCCTTTCTTGGGTTGGGATGAGCACCCTAATAGTGCTCCATACTAAAAAACAATAATCATGCAAAATGTGTACTAAGTTAGCTAATGGTAAGAATAACATGAGCAAGAGTAAGAACTTTTTGAATTTTAACTTGCAACATGTCTAGATATGTTCTTAATCATTGCTTACTATTGGATATCAATTATGATCCAAGCGAATGTCTTTAAATCCTACTACATAACAATAATCATGCAAAATGTATATTAAGTCAGTTGATTATATGAATAAAATGAACAAAAATAAGAACATTTTGAAATTAACTTACATAATCGAAATAAAAAGATACTATAAATATAAAATATATATGATATTTTGTAAAAATCAAATAAAATGAGCACATAGACTTTTACATAAAGTTATACTTAATCAATATACAAATTTTACCATTGTCATTAAATTATCAATATGGAGAGACTAGAATTGCAGCTTACCATGACGCTGTTGTGCTTCAATAAGAAAGAAATAGTAGAGCATATTTTGGGTACCTAATGTAAAAGCAATTATAAATTATTAAAAGATCTGCCTCGTTTCATGAGCTCTTACACCCAAGATTGAAGGCAAATTCACATGTACGAAAAGATCCACGAATAATACTTCTATAAAATGATTTCTTATAGGCTTGAAAATTACACATCTCACATTATTAAATTCCTTTATCAACCTCTTTACGTGAATTTTCATGCAAATGAAATAAATAAATAAACAGTGTCAACCATGTGAGCTGCTCATGTCCTCGGAATTACAGTGACATTAATAATATAAAAATTCAGGAAGTTGGACTTTAGAGTCCAATAATACATTGCTTTTTACTAAAGAACATTATCATTGAAATAAATGAGCCACCATTAAATCTTTTTGCCGTGAACGAAACGTAGACGTCCATCTTGGCTTCTGTGATCTAAGCTGGCTGTCAAACCTCTGCAATTTATTTAACAGTGGGAGTGTATATAAACATGTATTGCCCATTGGTTTTTCTGTGATTTGAAGCTACAATGGAGGCTTTGAAGATTTACAGGCAATGGAGTTTTTTCTCTTTAATCGTGGTAATCCTTTTGTGGGGGTGGACTATGAACTCTGAGTATGCTGATGCAAAAACCATCATTGTGGGAGATAAAGAAGGATGGCATTATGGTTACAATTACACTGATTGGGTATCAAAGGCTGGCAAGATTTGTGTCAAGGATGTGTTGGGTAAGTATTATATATAATACTTGGTATGAGTTTCTTTTTCTTTTTCTAAGTTAGATAAGAATGTTTTTAGATTCAATTGTATTTAGATCGAAAATCAAGTATAATTGGATTTGAAAATATTTTTATCTGATTAGTATTAGTTCATATAATTAGATAAGAATGTTTTTGAATTCAATTGTATTTAGATCGGAAAATAAACATAGTCCAATCTAAAAACATTTTTATCTGTTTGGTGAGTTTTCCACAGTTCATGTATATTAGATTAGAACATTTTTTATTGAATTCAAAAACATTTATATCTGATTTTGTCAAAGTTTTGTCGAATCCATTTATATATGATTACATTTTTTATATCTGATTTTACATTTATGTAATTGATTTAGAATGTTTTGATTGACAGTGTTCAAGTATGCTAGTCCACCATCAAGCCCATTCCCTCACAGTGTGGTGCTGCTGAAAAGCATCCGCAATTACAGAGCATGCATTCTTAGCCCTGGGAGAGAGCTGGCAGGTCCCAACCAAGGAAGTGGAGGGGGGTACGCTTTTACATTGAGAGGGCACCAGAACTATTGTTTTGCATGTGGAATGGGCAATGGAACTCACTGTGATGGTGGCCTTATGAAGTTTTGTGTTAAGCCAAAGGTTTTGGCAGAATGTTGATCAATGTGTTTGGGGGAGATTTGTTGTAAGGCCAGGCAAGATGCAGTGCAATGTGTTCGATTCAATAAATGAATGGTAGTTTAACTCAAAGACAACTGTGTTTTTTAATGTCTTATGCTCTTCTAGAGTGATTTTATGTGTCATAGGCAATCGTTGAATGAAATATTTTTCATATGTTTCTAGGTTTTGGCAGATTGAAAGGGGTTTGGGAGTGAGAAAATTTTGATTAGAGACATTGAATGGGAAGTGTTGCTTGTGATTTTATATGAAGATACTCTTCTTCTTATGTCTTCGAATTCTTACAAACCTTACGAGAATAAAATGAGAAGAGATGAAACAGTTAGTAAAGGATGAGAAGAGATGAAACAGTTGGTAAAGGATGTTTTCAAGTTTTCATCTAAATATATTTGTGAGGATATATATTTCGTAAGGAAAGGTGACACTTCACTAATTGAAAGAACCTTGTAGAAATTGGAAATTGTGTTTTACCAAATTGTCAGTTCTCTCTTACAAGTCTTTTCTAATGCATGGAAGTCAATTCTAACTACCATCTTTTCAATACTTTCACTATTTAAATCTATGGTCCATGTGCCTTTACTATGAATTTCATGTTTATCACTCTTAGGCCTATGAAGAACCATAAATAGTAGACCATAAAGAATTATGTGCTTTGTTTTTGGATGGTTATTAAGTAAAAGAGTCTTCAAATTCATCAAAGCATTTGTTTTATGTAATTCTTACTTTTCAGTTTGCATTCATCATATATGTTTTGTTGATTTTATCTATTTGCAATATTTTACTTCTTATTTTTAAATAGAAATTATTTTTAAAATAGTGAAAATATTTGGATTGAATTTTATTTGTAAATAAATAGAGTTGACTCTTTTTTTTAAAAATTAAGTATATTAATAATATTACTAGTCATATAAGAGATCTTATATTTTGACCTTTACTCAAATATAAAAGATAATAATGAAGGGTACTCCCTTTATTTAACTGAACACACACAATACACCAGTGAAATAAATAGAAAAATTGTAAGAATGGATTATTGGCAAGAACAGAAACACTTGCTTTCTATCATCCTCAATCAAATGACATTACAATATTAAGAAAAACAACATGCTACAACCACATGGGTATTTTCATTACAATGATCTGCAAGATAGAGCCACAATCTACACTTCTGGAACCGAATCCTAAAAATCCCCTTTAGCCCTATATAAGTTCTACACAATTAACCGACTTAGAATATTTTGGAAAGTGAAATTTCCCCTTTTGGTGCCCAACGGTTCAATTTTCCACCTTAAGTGGTTTTTCTCTCTTTTTCGCTTGTATTGAAACTAGAGTCCTGAAGGCACAACTTCTGAAAGCCATAACTTGTGAACCGTTAAGTCAATTGCCTATTATAACCCCATTTCAGAAATGGTACGAAGTGCTCTATGTCCTTAACTATCAACACACAAGCCAATCAAAGTTTGACCCCCCTTTGGAGCCTCTAAAGCCTTCAAAATTGAGTTCAAAGTTTTTGTACTACCTTGCCAACATAAAATATAATAAGTTCAAAACCAAACTTGATCTTACTATGAAACTTTACCAGTGGGCTAATATATCAAAATGAACCACTAGGGAAGCAAATGAAACAATTTGTGCTCAAATGAACAACCTACTAAAAAATAGTAACCTTGTCCAAAGATAGCCCTTATTGAAACTAGACAATATTTTATTACTATTGTAGGTGTTTGTGTAACACCCCCCCAACCCTAACATGTTTTAGTATGACTTTGGAAGTTAGGGAAATGTTGTAGAGATTTTTATGCTTGAATAAGAATATGATTCTACTTGAGGTGTTCGTGTAATCCATTCTATTCCAAGTATAATAACTTCACATTCTAATTTTGGAAATGTTAAACATTTTATGGTACATTCATGTGTATTCATCCCTTCTTATGTGTTTGTGATATTTTAGGGCTTTGTTGTTATGAGGTCACCTTATAGATCTAAATGTTTACTATGTGAAGTACTCCTTAGCAATTATTATGATTACCTTAGATAAATTAGTTATAATGACTAAAGGTTAATTATAATACTTGGACACTTATGCCCTAATTGATAAACAAATGCTATGGTTTCAAGATCTCCTTAATGGTTAGGTTCCTTAAATGATTAAGATTTAAATTGTCATGATTATTATTCTATGATTGCATGCATGATCATGATTATCTCTTATGTCTGTTATGTGACTATGAAACTGACCTTATTTATGTGATTAGATTATGATCTTGTTTTTGTAATACCCTCCCTGATGGTCCTACTAGTTACATTTGATATTGGATAGGATTGTGGCATTCTATCATTTATAGACTTTATATTTCTTCCTTACCTTACTAGATTTAGATGATAAGGTGTTTCAAACTAAAAAATTATGATTCTCCTTTGAATAATATGATCAAGATCGTTATCTATTATGATTATGTTTATATGATTTGGATTATCCCTTTTGGTTAATTATGAGATTTATCTTACTGAGTAATGACTCATAAATATTTCTTAGATCCTTGATTATGCTTACATGTCAATTTTGTATTATCATTGATAATGATTTACCTTCTTTTACTGCATTTACATAGTTATATTTATCTATGTGCTAACAATACTAACGAATCATGTTTTAGTATGAATCTTGTTTGGCGTTCGTGTAGGAGAGGGGAGGCACTTGTAGGCACTTCTATGGGAGATCTACACGATGTCACACTTCCCCTCCTTGTCTGCCACTCATGTCTACCTATGTATGTATATATATATATATATATATATATATATATATATATATATATATATATATGCTTCACTCATCCCAGTGATGCAAGTTTGTAGGTACTAGGCATCAACTTCACCTGGATACATAGGTCTAAGCGTGCCCTCAAATTCTCGATGGTTGTTTTTTATGGATATAGTACCACTTGGTCCCTGCATGAGTCTCCCTTTTCCATTATCAAATCCAAGAACATTGTGATTCCTACTTTGTCATTCAGCTCTATCAGAGTGAATAACCCAGAATCACCTCACCTAGTTGGGCATGGTTGTGGCTTGTGACTCCTTGTAAATTTATGTGGTTGTATGATTTGTTTATTTATTTTATTTATTTTTCCTTCATGAGATGATTCTTGGTAGATCTTTGCTATGTTTTATTTCAAGGTTTCATGCCCGATCATAAATTTGTCTTTTCTTTCCTAGATTCGTTATGGTTGACATTGTTTGATTGTGAAGTTATCTCTATGCATTTTATAGTTGATTTTTATGGCCTCTTTGGATGATTAGATTTACTTTGAATCATGTACCTTTATTCTATATAGTGTTATATTCTATATAAAGTAAAATGTGTGATAATATTAATGTTTGATCAATTACTTCATAATCATATAGATTATAGTGTTCAATATTTGGCAGATATATTGAACGCTTGTGGGGTAAAATGCTTGTGGACTATGTCTCTGCAATTTTTTTGTTTTCTAGAAAGATAATATGGAAGGACCCGAGTGAGTTACCAATTTCAACTCAGGATAGATCCAGATTTAGGGCAATTTTGTCAGATAGAGTGGTTTTTTTATCAGGAAAGGATGACAAACTGTTATGGGCTCTGGGAAAAATAGGTTCCTACAGTATTAAAGATGGGTACAGGATTATTCAGCAGCAAGATTCAAACAAAACTCAGTGTCGTGTTTTTTCATTTTGTTGGAACTATGCCACTCTCCCCAAAGAAGGATGTTTTTCTTGGATAGCATTGAAAAAGAGTCCCCTCGCTAGTGACCGCCTTGCCAAACTCAACATTGCCCAATCTTTCAACTATTGTTTGTGTGATCTTGAATTGGAAAATGCAGATCATCTTTTTTTGAATTGCTCATTTGCACAACATTGTTGGCTTTTGTACTTTGAAAACTTCAGTTTCCTACTCCTCTTCCAAACAAACTCTGGGACCTCTTTCAAGCCTGCCCAGAATTACATTCCTCCTCACATTTTTCTTGCTTGTGGAAATGCATCCCTGCTTTACTAGTTTGGGCAATTTGGTGGGAACGAAACAAGAGGATCTTCCGTAGGACCTCTTCATCAATTAACTCTGTCCTAATTGGTATTGAAAATTCCATTTCGAAAGTGGTGAATGCTAGTCATCATAGAGTCAAATGCAATCCAGTTTTATCCATATGGGACAGCATTGTCATCAGGGATTGGAAAGGCATCCATGTTCCTATTAGATGGCTTCATCACAATCAGCCAAACTCTTCAGTCCTCAAGGATTCAGTTCAATGGCTCCCTCCTACATGTGGTTCGGTTAAAATTAATTTTGATGGTTCCTCCCACAGCAATCCAGGAAAATCAGGGATAGGCATTTGTATCAGAGACCATCATGGAGAGGTTATTTCCATCAAAGCATCCCCTACTCCACTAGGGACAAACAACATGGCTGAGGCTTATGCCTTGTTTGAAGGACTAGTTTTGGAAAAACAAGGGGGCTATCAATCAATCCAAATTGAAGGCGATTTCCTGGTGATCATAAACTCATGCATTAAATGGAAATCCCATAATTGGAAACTCTCATATATCCTCCAAAAAATTTGGTTTCTTTTCGACTCATTTAAAGTTATTCATATTTCCCATACCCTGAGGGAAGGAAATATGCTGGCAGATTTTCTAGCTAACTTAGGGTGTGACGGGGCAAATCTTGAGGATCTAAATCTGGGGGCATTTATAAAGTCTAACAGGGAACTCCATAGACTGACTATGAAGGACAAAAATAACATTTCTTTATCTTCAAGCACTTTAGCCTAGTGCAAGTCAGTACATACAATCATAGTAGTGACACCCTATCTTCCCTAGTTGCTCTAATCATGGCAACATCGTCATATTTTCTTTAGGTCCAGATGCTTCACATGAATTCCTTCATGTGTCGTATAGAGTTACCTGATTTGGAGTTTAAAGAAATAAATTCCTTCCAATATTTGCACTTGGGCTTCATGTGCCTTCCCACATTCAGCATGGTTTCAGCTTGCCATGTCTGGTGTGTAGTAACCAGTTCCATTACAGATTTGTTGTATGACGGATTCAAGTTTAATTTAAGTGTGTGAATTGATGTGTGGTTGGGGCTTGAGCTTTTATTTAATTTATATATGGTGTAGATTTACCTACCATCAGCTGCGAAATTTTTTCTCCTTTCTCTGGCTGGCTCTTAAGTATTGTCTATGTGCGAAGCTCACAGATGGAGTTTCTGAGATGTATGTCCTGCAGTCTTCTTCATGATGAGATGCTACCTCAAAAATTTAGGGTCCTTATCTCACCCTTAGTATCAGAGCTCCCGTTGCCTGGCTGAATTGATGGCCCTCAACTTGATCTCATTTTTATGTGCCAATCTATGCCACTATACAGGGTCATTCGCAAGATCATAGGTGAGCATGTGTTGTCGCCTAGAACTAAACTTGTCCTATTTCTAGTGCAATTGGTGTCTATCTTCTTATACAACCTAATGGATTTACTGCAATCAATAGAACTAGTGCATATTATTGCAAACAAGGTGGTTCACCCTCAGTTTATATCGGATAACAAGCTCTTGATTGCCCTACAAAACTATGACCTTTGGTTGGGTAAAGCCTTGGTGGGTGGCTTATTTTCTCGCCATGAGTTGTTGTCTAGTCACGAGCATTTGATGGCCTATGATAGCTTCAAATGGGCTATGGAGAGGCAGAGTTTTCATATTATTTCTGCTAATTTGCAAATTGTGGGTTTGGTTCTTGGCAAGGAGCTAGTTGATAAAATCAAGCATTATGCCAATGCAGTGTTGGATCTTCTAATTTTTCCTAATCCATTGCCTCCACCACTTCTCCCTTTGCTATCAGATTCATGCAGTGTTGCGCCCTCTACTACCACCAGGATGGTTCATGATCTTAATTTTCCTCTTTCACCGGTTATTCCTTCTTTTGAGTCTTCATTTGTTATGGCATTAGTTTGTTCATCTATGGAGCTTGATGGTTGGGTGACGGAGTCCCCTTTGACTCCTCCTGCTGGATGGGAATGGGCATGGGATCTCATGTAAAGTGCTTCTACACCAGTGGATATGGAGGAGTGATAGTATTTCATTGCATTGGGTTTTTTTGAAATTTTGGCCATTGGCTTTCCCCTTCTGTATGAACCCTGTAAGAGGGATTTTTGGTGTCTACACTATTCCATAGCTTCAAAATCTGCTAAATTACACTCAGGAAATTCATTGTGCCCCTGTTATAAATCAAATGTAATTATATCAATAATATTATGCATGTATATGACAAGGATTCTGGGTTTTCTTTCTTATTCTTTCTCGGATGAGTCTTTGAATCAGTTTTTATTATAAATATATATATGGTGGCTTGTAAACTTTGGCTTTTAAAAAAAAAAATTGGCATATATATATATATATATATATTTATTTATTTATTTATTTATATTTATATTTATATTTATATTTATATTTATATTTATATTTATATTTATATTTATATTTATATTTATATTTATATTTATATTTATATTTATATTTATTCTATGTCACATACTAAATATGTGTATGAATGAATATAAAAGTATTTATTAATTTATATTTGATTAAGAAATGATTGTGAGTTTATAATAATATTATACTATTTATTAATGTCCTTTAGTTAAGAGTTAGTTGGGGGTTGGTTACCTTTGGGAAACCTATTTATATGGAATCTCTTTTTCTTTTGAGGTGAGAAGAGGGGTTGAAATCTTGAGGAGATCTTGGTTGTGCTTTTCATGGAGATTTTTGGAGAACTTATAATTTGAGAGAGAGGCTTTGTGAGCATAATTATTTAAAGATTTTTAAGTTTCTTTGTTTTAGGGAGAGAGTAATATATGAGAGTATCAAGGGTTGAGAGATGGATTTGATTTTGTGTAATTGGTTCTTCTTTTTCCATGGAGATTTCTGAAAGTGGACGGGGTTTGAATGGTGCATTTCAAGTTGGATTTGTTTTCCTCTCTTTGTCTCCTTCCTCCTTCGATTGAATCTTCATAGGACTTGAGGGATGGATTGAATTTATTGATTGCATTATTTATATAATACAATATGGATACATTTATATGTTATCATGATTCATTATATCTTTACTTTCCATTCCTATATTTATTTAAAAGTTTTGAGTTTCTTTTTGTGAAAATTGCCATGTGTTTTCCTAGGGTTTTTAGCAACCCATTTTTGGATATTTATTATTTGAATAATCTAAATTTAGTCGATATTTATTCTTGGTTGGTTTATGAAAGGTAAATTCAGAGATCTCAAATGGGTATCTCTCAAATTTCCTTTTTAGGGTCAAATTAATTATCTATTAAGTACATTTTAGCAGACTAAACCTATCCATTTCGGGTTCTGATTTTACAATCAATTTTATCTGAATGGTACGGATTGTAAAAGATATTTAAATACCTTAATTTGATATCATAGATGGTCCTATTTATTATCTTTCATTTCCCATTGGTTTGGTATATTTTTATTATGTTTTGTAAAAGGTACAACCATTTTAGTGAAGGCAGATCTGAACCCTAACTACGATTTTCTATTTTAGAATAGAAGCCATAACTTTCTTTCCCACCGTTAGATCTTCATAAAAATGGGATATAATTTCCATAATGATGTTTTCTGTATTCTCATCGAAGCAGTTGTCTTAATTTATGGTTTTGTGGAAGTTATGAATTATTATTTATTGATGACTATTCTTGGTATTTAATCATTGTTTGAAATAAATGAATTTTAGAAGTTATCAAGTGCTACTAAAGGTTGGTAGGTCACCAAATTATTTTAGGGTCTTATTGTTGATTCTTTTATACCTTTATTATATTTAATATGGTTATGATATCATGTTGGATCATTCTGATGCCTTCTTATGTTCTTTGAATTCAATTTGGATGATAGATTAGAGTTTAGGGTTGTCCAGTGGATTAGGACAACCAGTGATCACCTAAACCTAATCAAATGGTAATATGATGTTTTAAAGGAATGATTTATGATTTGATGTAATTTTTTGGTGCATTTATGATGTTTCATTTATGGGTAATAATCTAGGTACACTGGGTGAGTGGCTCACAGTAGGTGTCGGGGCATAAAGTGGCCTTCAGGAGGATCCCATTGGTGAGTTTCTTAATCAAGTAAAAACATTAATAAAATTAACTGGGAAGGGGGGATAAACATACTAAACAAGATAATTATTTTTGGTCCGCATATGCATGTTGGATTACCTAGGAATGATCCCACTGAGGGGGTACCGGAGTCCATGAATATGACCACTAGGAATGATCCCAGTGAGGGGGTACCGAGGTCTATGACTGCTAGGAATGATCCCAACAAGAAATGCAATGCGATGACACTCACCTATCTTGTACTCTAGAGATGTGAAGGGGTACCGAGGTCTATGACCACTAGGAATGATCCCAACAAGAAAGGCTATGTGATGACACTCACCTATCTTGTACTCTAGAGATCCTTCTTGATTTGTGATGCCTCTGGTAGTCTTGTTTAATTTGTTGTCCTTGTGATTCGTGTTTGTTTCTTGGGAAGGGTTTAAGCCACCTTAGGTATTCCTTAGTTTTTACCTCTTGCATGAGCCTTGGTTTCTATATCCTAGCTCGGGGGAGTGGTCCTATTGGTTCCACATGGTTGGATGGTTAATCTATATTATATCAAGGTATTGTTTGTGGTCTCTTGGATGATCCTTGCACATGTTCCTTTCCAGATCTGCAATTGAAGATTTCATATTGTGTATTGTATCATGTTGGGATGTAATGATCTATATGTATTCATGTATCAGAAAGAGTCATATGACATGGCATAATGATGTAATTATACTTCAATAAATATATTAGAGAATGGGTAGTTTTAAGTGAAAGAAAGGGGGAAAGATTATATTGTGTTGAACATGTTGTCAGCATTAAAAGGAAGTTGATTATAATACTTTCCCATATCCTTCATATCCTTTTATGATGTTCATCTATTACGGAAATGATCTTAGATATAGTTATGTGTTGATGTACCTAGTAAAGTATTTATTATCTCTTAATGAAAGTAATTATTGTGAAATGATAGATTAATAATTGGAATTATAAAAAATGAATACTTATGAATCAATAAAACAAGTTAGTAACTTTATTTTAATGTTCAATAGTTGGTTTATATTTACTTAGTGCATAAAGTGAGTGTGGTTTAACGAAGTACGTAAGATAATGCTTACCCTAATGAATATGAACCTTTTCCCTAAATTATTAGAGAAAAGTGATATAGACGATAGTAGATGTTTATGAAATCAATATGGAATTAACGATATGAGGAATAATGGTGTTAGATGATTAACTTATGTTTAATGAAAGAAATGAGTTAGGAACATTTACCTGGGTGCATTGAAATTAACATAGACCAATAAAGCTTGTAATTCTATGAACAACTCATAAATGTAAATAGGTTACTTTAGTAGTGACGTTAGGGAACCTGTGAGGAACTAGGATGACTATATCTTGAATTCAAGTTTATAAACAAGTGCATAAATATATTTTATAAATATGAAGTAATGATGAGTATTGTTCTAGCTAACAAAGAAAAAAAAAATTACTTGCATCTTTAGAGGTTTTATGTCATGTCTTCCTGGGTTCCCTAGCGGGGGCATTACACTTTGTTTTGACTTGTAAATGATTTTTTCAACAAAGATATCATATTCACTATTGATATTAGTTTTTTAAAGTAACCCCTAATCCTAGTGATCTTACCAATTGGCATATACAAGGTAACCAACTTTATTAAAAATAGGATGACAACTATTCTCAAATTAGGGGTTGAAAATACCAATGAACATGAGGAATGTGGTTCTCTTCTAACTTTATTCCTTACCAAGCTAGAGAGGGTAATCCAAGAGATCTCTTATTTAGGTAAAATAGATGGAAAAACTAGAATGGAGCCTTACACAAAGATGACATTATAAGACTTGATTGCTATTCTTTTTTTGAATTTTTATTTACATTTGATTCATGGATCTCTTATTTTAGTTAGCTAGGTTAAATGATACAAATTAAGATAACACTCGTCACAAATCCATGATATAAAAATTGCTAATTGCTTACAACAACATCAATCTAGCAAAATGTATTGGTCAATTTAGTCTTCTAAGAATTTTGGCATAAATATAGGTTCATAATAGTTTTAGCAGAGATTACAATGATAAATTTTGCATAGTGAAAAATTAATATTTACTACAAATTATTTATTAAAAAAATTCAAATGACTTTATTTTATTTTAAATGAAATGAATGGTTTGATTTCAACTATTATGTTAGTGCCTATTCTTAAAATATAGAGTCAAATCTGGATGAAATCCTAATGACAAAGTAACCCTAACTTTTAGATGATTTTAATGTGATTGGGCCCATCTTGTAGAGCTCAAAACCTCAAATTCACTTCTATCTCAAAAATGCACCTCTACTAATAATCCTTAATTAGTTTAAGAGCTTTGTGTATTAACTCAAAGATTGTTTCCTAGGATACATTTATATAAAAGTGAAAATTTTATGAAAATTTTATGATACCTATTAGATGCAAACTAACATAGATCATTAGGATGTCCAACTTTTTGGTCAAAGTAGGACATTGGAATCAACATTTTTCACCAAATTTCTTATTTTCACGTAAAACAACTAAATAATAAGCATTTAAAGATGGTGATGTAAACTAGTGATTTTTGAGATTTTGTTTGTAGATTTTCAAAATATTTTTAAAAATTAAGAAACACTTTGTGAATTATTTATTTAACTTTTAATAACTTATTTTTGTATTTAATAGTAATTTTAAAAAGTGTCCATACATCAATAAAGAATCAATTTAACTAAAAAAAAAGATAAAATTTTAAACATAGATTTGTAATACCAATATCTAATGCCTAGATATTTTTTTCATATTTTTTTGTTGCACATTTTTTGTAAATTTTTGAAGTGAGATTAACTATAATTCTAAAAAAAAACTTACTTCAAGAATGTATATATTTTTTCTATGCATCCAAATTAACTACCTTTTTGTTGAAATAATAATATTGATGTCTAGTTCACATATATTTTTTAGTTTTTAAAATTTATTTTTCTATCATTTCACATATGTGTGGAATAAAGACCTTACTAGTTGTCAACAAACTTATCTTCACTTAGAGAAAATAGAAAACAAACATAATAATCAAATTAAATATATTCAAAATTATACTCATTGAAAAATTTATCTCGGGTCCTATAATCATGCAAATTATTGTATCACACTCATTACAGTTTATATTGTTAGAAACATAATATTTTAAAGAAGAATTGAGGCCCCAAGATGGAAACGTCTCTTAGGGTATCCTTTAGAGGACCTTCATTTGAAGGTATTTAATTTCCATAATTTTTTTAAAATAACCTTCCAATGAAGGTAGTTTCTAAAAATGGAAAAAAGAAACATTCATTTGAAGTTCCTTTTATTTCTTTATGGCAATTTCCATGTAATAGGTGTAGAAAGAAACATTTGAACAAAGGTCACTTTTTTCATTTTTGGAAATTACCATTATTCAAAGGTTTTGTATCATATAGTTTTCACCTTCAAATGAAGGTCCACCTTTAAATGAAGGTTTCTTTTGACATGCCTTTGAATGGGGGTGTTTAAAAATTTTCTTTCATTTGAATAAAAAAAACTAGTGCCCCAAGTTTGGGACACATTATCATGGGATTAACTAATACTGAGAAAAAATGTGAACTTAGGGGTTCCTTGAATCTCTTAGACAAAAATGGAGGTAAAATACAACAACAAAAAGAAGTAACATCTTATCTTGTTTTATTTTAACTTCACAAAATAATAAAAAGATTTTATACAAACCCAAAACTTATTGCA
This sequence comes from Chamaecyparis obtusa, assembly GCA_027943335.1. Classification (NCBI taxonomy): domain Eukaryota; kingdom Viridiplantae; phylum Streptophyta; class Pinopsida; order Cupressales; family Cupressaceae; genus Chamaecyparis; species Chamaecyparis obtusa. Next base: position 1,138,105 of record BSBK01002765.1, on the reverse strand, counting down.
TTTATATACAATGATTCAAATAAGAACTATAGCTCAACTTAATGATCTCATTCAAAGATATGAACAAAGACCAAGTCATTACAAGAGGAACATAAACCCACAAATAAATCTACAACTAGGATACACGATGATGAGAAAAATAGACATGGTTGTGCCACAATCACAAGGAAGAACCATGGCTTAAACACCATTGAATCAAAAGCCCATGTGAAAAAGCATCATTTTTTAGACATAAAAAGACACTATAAAATGTGACAAATTGATCTTGTGTGACTCACCATCATGTTGATCAATGGAAGCCTCCAGATTTTGCTAAACATAAGGGTCTACAAAATATACTCAAAATTACTCAAAAAATGGCATGAAAAAATTGGTTCTATACTTTTCAACCGCTATGATGAAATAGGATATGGCCACTACACTAGATTTTCTTTTAAATCTATTCTTCCCTACATTAAATAAGGGGATATGATCTAGTGGTTGTGAAGCAATTTGTACTCGTTAATGGCATTTTATTTGGTTTTCTTCTTTATTTATGGAAACCACTGATTTTATTTAGAAAAAAGGGGTAAAAAAATAATCAATCAAATCCAAGATACAAAGAAAAAGCCTCAAGCACACCAAAACAGGACTAAAAAAGTTCCCAACAAAAACTAGCACCAGCACTACATATTCATGTCCTCCAACAATAACCTCTCCAAAGTCTCAAGATAATTAGAAGGTAACCCATCTCTTCCACCAATATCCCAACCATCAACATTCTCATAAGCCCACTTCACCAAATAGTCAAACACTCTATTCCATTCTCTGGGAATATGACAAAAAGAGATAGAATCCAAGGAGTTGCATAGACTTAGAATCTATCTAACCATTGAGGCTAATTATCAACCAACATCATCCAAACTCTGGTTGTTTAGAATGTCCACCACAATTTAAGAATCTAACTCACAAATAATCCTCATCCAACCTAAAAAGTATCCTCTCTCAATAGAAACCTTAATAGAATGGGCCTCCATCAAATTATTAGAGTGTTTTACTTTGTAAATACAGAAGAAAAAGATAGCACCTTCGTCATTTCCTCTACCTATACCACCAATACTTGCATGTCCTAGGTTCCCACGAGAGGAACCATATATTTTAATATCTAGGACCCCAACCAGGGGAGGCATCCACCTCCCATCATGACAAACCCTTTGCTTAGCATGTTGGTGTCTTATGCCAGCAATGCAACCTCCTCTACTATCCCCCAAGTTTAAATTCCTCACAATAGCATAATCACCAAGATCAATGTTTTTAGACATATCACACTTAGCATAAATAGTCTCCTGAAGCCTACTAACTATCTTCTACCACAACTGGAAACTCCATATTTCGTAGTCACAAAAACTCCTATGGTTTATTTCCAACCAAAGGTTCCATTTAATAAAAATAGGTCCAATATCCTAGGCCATGTGAAGTAAATATATCTTCGGTGGAGACCTGCCAAAAATCCTCCAGAATTCAATTAGGGAGGTGGCCTGAATACATCCATGATGTCATGTCTCCCACCACCTATGCCAGATCTCTCTAGAAAAAGGGAAAAGAAGGAACAAATGGGATGTACATTCCTCACTATGAAGAAAAACAAATAGAGGGACCCTAAAAACCTCTCTTGTGAAGATTCTCTCATGTGAGGCATTTCATCCGAGTAACCAACCTTAAGAAAAAATTGCATTTGGGACAGGAAAAATTGTTCCATACATTCTTCCACTAGGGAACCTCACCTAGACCATGTAGTTTCCTGTCTATCATAACATAACTTTGAGCAACAATAAAGTTTACTTTTGGGCTAGGACTCCAAGCTAAAATGTCTCTCTTTAAGGGAACTGCAGAACCTTCCCTCCAAGACTTTATCCAGATCAACACAGTCCTCATTAGACCCACCTAGGGGCCACTCATGTGGGTCCTTCCAACATGTCACCTCCACCTAACTAGTTTTCCTGGCTATTTTAAAATGCTCCACCTTAATCCACCTAACATTGTTAAAAATATGGCAAAGGGTCTAAAGCTAAGGGAAGATAGAAAGAATGTGAGGGTGTCCATTCTAAGAGTCCTACCAAAATGGAGCATCAGAACCTCTATTACATATCCAGAAGAGGTCATCCTTAATAAGTTGAGATCCCTTTTTAAGAGTTTCGTAGATACAAGATCTCTTTCCCAACAAAGCATGATGTGGCACATCATGGCTATCAATGCCTTAAAGATACTTGTGGGTTAGAATCTTTCCCCAATCCTATTCCTAATTATTGCACCACCTCCAGTACAACTGAGATGCCAAGGCCTTGACAAACAAAGTAGTAGACCTGAGACTGAGGCCCCCAACATGCTTCGACCTATAAATAAACTTCCAATTAGCTAAAATCCACTTAGAGGAAAGAAGGTTTGTAGACCAAAGGAATTGGTTAGAGAGAGCATCAAATTCTCTCACAAAGTTGGAAGGAGGAACCTACACAAATCACCTATAAATGGGAAGATCTTGCACCACAATCTTTAGGAGAATCACTCTCCTAGCATAGCATAGCCACCTGTAAGTCCAATGACTAACATTACTTCTAAATTTGTTCAAAATCCCCTGCTAATAATTTTTTCATTGGGAGCCCAAAGCCAAAGGAATCCCAAGGTACATCACTTGTAAGAGAACCAATCTGAAATATAAGGATCCTAGAAATCTTACTCTAAATAAGCTAAGAAGTATTAAAAAAATAGATAGAAGATTTATCTTCATTAATAATCTAACATGAGGCTTCCAAATAGATGTACAAGGCCCTCCTAAAGTTCATTGCCCCATTAATTATGGCCATACCCATCAAAACAGTGTCATCCAAAAACTAAAGGTGGGAATAGGGAAGTGGATTATTGTTCCATTTCCAACTGTAGATAAGACCCTACCTCACTTGAGATTTAATAAATATTCCAAGACCCTCCACCATGATAATGAATAAAGAAGGAGATAAAGGGTCCTCATTCTAAAATCCCTAAGAAGCACTAAATAGTTCAGAAGGTTTCCCATTAATGAGAACTGAAAAGGAGGAAGAAGTCACATTGTTGAGAACCCAACTCACCCACTCCTCTTCAAAGCCAAAAGCCAAGGGAATTTTCTGTAAAAAATCTCAACTCACCTGATCATAAGCTTTAGCCATGTCAAGTTTGATAAACATATATTTCTCCTTAGAGGTATCCATAGAATGAATAGCCTCCATTGCTATCACAACACAATACAAAATATATCTTCCACCAAAAAATCCCCCTTGCTCCATAGAGATCAGAGCACAAAGGAGTGGTTTAAGTATTTAATCAATTAATTTGGTGATGATAACAACATTGCATAAAGCAATAGGCCTGAATTGATCCAAACAATCAACCTCCCCCTCCTTAGGTATGAGTGCTAAAAAGGTAGAATACATAGACTTAAGCATTTATTTGTTCCTATGGGATCCCTGAACCACTTCAAGAAGATCAAATTTTATAATCTCCCAAAATTCCTAAAAGAACTTGATCGGAAACCCATCGGGCTAGGAGCCTTACCTTTTTTCATATTAAACACAACTTTCCCCAATTTAGGCAACAAGATGGGGTGCAAGAGAGCCTAATTCATCTCAGAAGAGACCAAAGGGGGGATACAATCCAAGATGGCCCTCTCCTTATCCATAGCAATAGGATACTCCATGTTGAACAGATTTGAAAAATAACTGACAACTTCCCTAGAGATTTCTTCACTAGAACAGAGTTGAGCCCCTTCTGAAGAAACAAGAGAGGAAATAGAATTCCAATATCTACAAGCCTTAATTGAGTTATGAAAAAAAATGTGTTCCTATCTCATTCCTAAATCCAATCAGCACAAGACTTTTGCTTCCATAAATTCTCCTCATGCATCTCCCACTCTTCTAAATCCTTAAGAGCCAAGGAATCATCTCTACTCAGATCAAAGGTCATCCCTTGGTCCCAAATATGACAAGTGATTGTATCCAACTTAGATTGAGCTCCCATCTTCTGAGAATGTAAGTTTCCAAAATATTTTTTATTCCCCCCCTTAAGCCTGTATTTTACATGTCGATGCATCTTCCCAAAATTATACATGGCCATGCCATGGGAGGTCACCCCTTCATACCACCAGTATATCATAAGATCCCATATATATTGATCTCTCAATCACATCAAGTGAAATTTGAAAGAATGATTCTTGGTGAATTTATATGAGGTGGCTCAAAAATTAATAGGCTAATGATCAGATCCCCTCCAATCAATAATTTATGAATTAGTTGTCCACCTATCATGCACCTAGTAGTAGGAGATCATAAATATATCAAGCCTTTCAAAAATAGCCTCAATATCACTCCTATTATTCCATGTAAAGGCACCATTAATTAGCTTCACATAAATGAGATTCAACAAACCAATATTATCTTTGAGAAAATTTGAAGAAGGATCCAACCTAGCTAACCCACCTCATTTTTCATCTAAACTAGTAATATCATTAAAATTACCAGCCATGATCCAAGGGAGAAACAAAGCTAGGGACCAAAAAAGTTGATGTGAGCCCAAAGTTGTGACTTACCAAATATATCAGTAGGAGCATAAATAATAGAGAAAAGGAACCTTTATCTAGACTCAAAGCTAGAAGCAATCATAGAGATGGAAGACAAGAAAGAAATCCACCACAAGGAGGAAACCTTCCTCAAGTTCCAGAAACAAGAAACCCCCCTGAACTTCCCTGATCCCCCCCCCCCCTAACAATAGCCTTAGGGATAGACACGAGTATCACACTTAGCCAAACTATCCACTAAAAGTTTGGTTTCCTAAATAAATAATATGTCAAGAGACTAAGATTCAATTAGTCTATGAACATCCTTTTATCTTGGGATTTTGTTCAACATCCTTACATTCCATGAAAGGAAAATCATTTATTGGGTTGAGAGAAATGGGAATCAATGAGATTAATAGACCCCATCTTAACCAATATATCACCAATAATCTTGACCTTTTCCTGATCAATCTTCCATCCACACTGGGAGCATTTGTCTAAAGACCCCTTTTTAAGGGGTTCCTATTGTAGGCCTAAGGTAGGAGAGGCTTTTTTACTCTTCACAAAATCTAAGGCCGCCTTAGTAGAAGGAGGCACAAAATCCATCACCAGTGCACTTTCTAGAACTTGTGACCCATTGAGATCTCTAATATCCTAAATCTGAGAAGGTGCCTCTGCAGCCATCTTTCCATCATGTTGGTCCCCTAAAGATAAATCTTGACCCTCTTTCTTTGAGTCCTCATCTTTCCCCTCACACTAAACCCTAGCCCCAGAAGACATTTCAACTAGAATTCCTTCCTCTTAGACCAAGTCATCTGGAATGTCAAACCTGTTAAAAGTGATATCATTTTGTCTATCCATCCAAGTTCTCTTCTTTCCTCTACCATTAATCTAAGGCTTAACAAAAATGAAACCTTCCTTATCTGCAAGACCATCAAACATAGGGGCCTTACCCTTATCCTCCCTAAGAAAAGAGTGAAGAGGATCAAAAAAAGCCAAGGGGAGAATATTTATTTTTTGGGCATCTTTATTATAAATGACCATATTCAAGACAAATTCTGAATCTAAATGGTAGGGTCTCATAGTCCAACTGTTGGATCCAAGAAGATGTTCCCGAACAAATTTCTATAAAATCTGGTAAAGGATTATTTTAAATAAACTTCTACACAAATGCGTACATTATAAACTACCTTTTGGTCCTGATTTTGTGTGGTTGAACCCACTGGTTTACCAAGAAGCAACAAGATTGAATGCAGAATGTCTTCCCTCCAGAATTCAAGTGGAAACCTCAGCAAGAGAACCCACACAGGTAGACGAGAGGGGAGCTCCTCAACAGAATTGAAGCCAATATGCCAAGGTTTGATAAAAATCCCCACTTGGTTGGAGAAATAAGGGATCCTTTATTTTTAGTAAAGAAACCCTTTTTTATCTCTGGCTTTTGAAAAGAAACATGCTCTGGTTGATGCCAAATTCTACCTTTTTGTGGAGGATCCTTGAAAAATGATTGAAAATACTTGGAATTTGGAAAATATTGAGGAAAATCTACATCTAGAGGTACATATGCCTCATCCAACCAAGATCCATTCTGATAAACTTATTGAGGGACATGACCAACATGAGAGGCAACAGGAACCTTTGACAAAGGGTCGTGGAGGGCTTCAACGCCCCAAAGAAAGCCTAATTTTCCCATTTACTTGCAAATTCTAGCACCAAAGATTTATTTTTTCATTATCTTCCGACTGCTATTTTAAATTAAATATTAAGGATTTGTAAATTTTAATATTTCAATGACACAAAAAGCTAGTTGACCAAATTTCACTTCTCTCAAATTTCTTATTTTTAAGAAAGATATTTGATTCATTGTGGGGGTACCCTATCTATAGCCATATGTGTCTTGATTTCATTGCATGTTATTGTAAAGGGTAAAATATGGATGGGGTCCGAGAACAATGGTTTGCACATAAAAGAGACCCCAAAACCAATATTTTACACTTACATTTGAATTGTATTGATATGGAAAGTAAATGTAAGTGACTAATGTTGAAATGAAGAGATAAAGGTACTTACCTCCAAAAAAGAACCTACTGAAAACCCTGTCAAACAGTCTCAGAAACTGTGGATTTTCGCGATCTTGAACTGAAACTGCGAGATCTACAAAACCTAGAAATATTTTTCAATTCTAAGGGAGGTCATCTTTGACCCTCATAAAAGGTCAAAGGCTACATTTTTATTCTAAAGACCGATTTTGACTCTATTTGCAGATCTTGAAAGTTCACCGAAAAGGGTATCTGAATCCGATCTCATATCCAAAATTCTGCACCTACACCCGCAAGAAAAAGAGGGTTTTGTTTGTTTCTTTGGGGGGTTTGCGTTGGTCAAACTCCAGTTTGGAATCAACCTTAATATTGAAATTGAAATGGAGAATGCTAGCAAGTAGTAGAAGTAGATCTAATAATGAAGCTATGACATTCAATAGATATGCAATTGTTTTTGAAATGTAATCAAGTATGTTGATATGAAAGCTTGAACATAACATCAATAAATGTAAATCAAACCTCCATGATTGTATGCTTGGAATCCACCTTGAGGGAAGAATGAAATGGATCTTTAAGATGAACAAAGGATCTTGAAGGAATATCACACCATCATGATGGCTAGATCTAGGGTTTGAATGATGAATCTTGCATGCTTGAACCAAATCCCTTTAATGGCTTGAATGCTTGAATCCTTGATCTTCAATGGAGAACTTGGATGGAGAAGAGGACTTGAATGCTTGAATGGATGCTTGCTTAATCACCTTGAGAGCTTGAGAGAGGAGATTGCAAACTTGATGCCTTGATCATGAGATTGCTTGGAAACTTGATGTGAAAATGAGAGAGGAAGGCCTCCTTTTATAGTGAACTAGGGCACAATCCTCTAGAGGGGCCACCTTGGAGAATTAAATTCCAATTAGGCCTCAACCCTTTAGGAATGGACCTAAGTTAAATATAATTTAAGGGTTTACCATTTCGGAGACCAAAACAGCGGACCTGGAAGTGGGAAAACAATTATTTCTGAAACCCGACAACCAAAGATCCCGGGACCTTGAAATTTGAACCCGGGGTCAAAGACGAGCTCGATCCTAACCTAGTCAAGGTCAAGGTCTACTTTGACCCCTTTAGGTTGACTTTGACCTTAAGGGCACAAATTTCAGGGTCTCAGTCAGAGTGAGAAACAGGAGGTCCCGAGGGTGCCGAGAGACCTAGAAATGATGCCATAATAGGGTAGAGTGCCAGGGAGAGGCACAAAATCCTATGATGAACATGATGAAGTTTGGGAGGACCTATTTGTAAGTCCTACCTAGAAAATAGAGCCATAGAAGAGGGAAATTAAGGAGAATCCTCAGGATCCTAACCCTAATTTCACCTAGAATGAAGGAATCAAGGGTAGAAAAGAAGTGGAAAGTGGGGAGAAAGACAGATCAAAGCAAAGATCAATTCAAGGTGTTCGACATGACCCCAAACCACTTACTCGGAGGGCTAAATTCTCTTAACATGGAAGTGCTTCCATTTTAAGACGATACAGTTATTTTTTTACAACTCATCCTTTGTAGCAATACAAAGTTCAATCCAACCATTTGGTCTACTTTTACACAAACATCATTATTAGTCTTAGCAATACATGATAACACTCCCAGGTGGATGTTTCTTGAGCTATTATGAGATATTGATTTAGAAGTAATTCTCTTTATAGTATATATGTAATTGAAGGGTTAGTAAATCCTTATTGTACAATATCATAATTATTTTAATTATATTTTTTGCACTTAGTTTTAACAATATAGCATAAGAAAAAAAATTAAAAAATCAATTGGAATAACTACTTATTTATTTTCAAAGAATTAAAACTTAATCATGGTCATAAGGAGATAGTAAAATTAAAAAATGTATCAGGTAGCTCTTTTGCACATAAAAACAAAAATCTTAAAAATAGATATAGAAAGGCCATGAAGAAAACAATGTTGATACACTGGAGAAAGTATCAACAAAAAAAAATGAAAATCGAAAGAACAACAAGAAAAGAGAACAAACACTATAGAATCCCTCACTTAGGAAAGTTTGACAACCATAAAATGTCAATCATGGTGGGAAAATAGTTTTAAAGATCACCCATTCAAAAATTTCATTAATGACACTCATGTAGACAAAGCAATACAAATTCCATATTTTAAGTTTTTTAGAAATGTATTCTTATCTAAAAAGCATGGTAGCTAACTATAAAAGAAAAGATTAAAAAAATCTATTATACAATATACTTCACATGATTTTTATTGAGTACTATATTCTTATTTAATAATCTATAATATAATGTAAATATATAACTAAAAACATTATCATAAATATTTAAAAAATTGTTTACATTATGTAAAATATATTATATAAATTTAGTGTAAGTTTCATGATAAAACAAGTCTAGAAGGATCTATTACATATAAATTCCTTTAAAAGATACCTCCCCAAGATTGTGCAACATGTCAATTAAACTACTAAGAAATAAGGTTATGTGATGATGGACATCAAGGTAAGTAGCTAGTAATATATGGTCGAAAATATGTAAAAGCCTCGTTGATGTACATGGCACGATAATTCATAAGAAACATTTAAAGCTATGGCACTCCCCACACATTTTATACAATTTAAATTATTAAACATGCCACACAATCTTGCAGGCAAGATTTTCTCCAATATTTGCAAAAGAGTATGTATCATCTAGAATTACTTTTTTTCCTCTAAAAAATGAATAATGATGGTGAAAAATAATAATAATAATTGATGAACATATGAGATATTTTCTATCGTCTTGCATCACTTTTAGAATATTGTAAGTCATTGATGGTCCAAATCAGGCTGGTTCATTTCATATAAGAATTCCTTCAACATTTTTAGAAGATTTAATATTATATAGTCCTAATTTTAATTTTTATTTTCCAGTTCATATGTTACATATAGTGTAGTTTTTTAGTCTAAACAAGTTTCATGTCATCAATTGATATAGGTTACCGTTAAACTATGTACTAGTTACACAATTATGGGTCGAATATCAAAACACTTGTCTTGTAGACTTTGCCAAAATAAATATAATACCTTTGAATCTAATTTATTGGCACAATAATTATAATATCTTCTAATTCGATAAAATTATTTCTTCGAATCAAATCAGATTTTGAGCAGGCCATCAAATCACATTTAACTCGCAACCAATAATTTCCTTTCAAATGCTACAAAAATCTTGTCTCCAGATCAAACATCTAATATTTCTAGATTTATTTTTTCCCTATTATAAATAGATTGAAGCAATGACTATAGGGATATTATTTTTGGTTTGTTAACTTTAAACAATATTTTACTTTGGTAGGGTTATGGATTATATTTTTCCTACATCCACTTTTTCCATTGTCATCATCAACCCTTTTTTTAAATTAAGCTTTTTGGAAGGTTACTTGGAAAAAACATTTCCTAAAAACTAAATATCCAATAGAAGTACATGTGATTCATCATCCATCTCATTTTGGGGTTATCTTGTTCCATAATAAGACAAGTAAAGAATTCTTTTGCACATTAGGGCTTTATTGATACATTTCATTACTAGGTCAAACTTTTTGGTTTATCTATTCTAGGATAACAACTAATGAATTTGCACATTGGGGCTTTATTGATACACTTGTGTTACTAGATCAAGGGTTTTATCTGTTAATAAAATTATTGGAATGGATATTCTGATTGACATATCATTCGAGATAGATATTAGTCTTAATTCCTTTTTTTGAGACATATATCTTCAGTTTCTTTCTCTTTTTGATGCTTTAGAGTATTACCCTCCCTTCAAACTTCTATTATCTTATATATGTACTTTCTATTTGTGTTGTTCTTCCTTAGACAACTACTCACATTCTATGCTTTGGACTATTTTTTTTAAATTATTTTTTAATATTACACCACTTTTTTATGGCATCTCCATTCCCATATAAGTGATTTTTATTGTAATGCATATTTTTAATTAAGAGGTTTAAGATAAAATAATTAAATTAATAAAATGAAAAACTGCAAGGCTCATGTTTTGTTAAAATTCAAGCAGTCATCCTACTAACTAATGGCAAGAGCAATTAACATAAAATGAAATAAAGAACTTCAAGAATAGCATTATTCATAGATAAATGAGGCATGCATGAATATAAAGTTGAGATATAAATAAATTAAATATAATATTTAAGAATACAAAAAGGTTTGTAATGAAATTTCAACATCAATTTGAATGATCCACTTTAACTATTACACGTATTTTAGAAGGGAGAACATAATGCCTCAAAATATAGGACAAATATATGACTAGTAAACATTAATTCTCTATTCTTGTATTATGTTTCATGCTCAAACATGCATTGTTGAGGTGATAATGACTTGAGTTATTTTTTGCTTTTATCAATTTATTACAGCCCTGACTATTAAAATTGTGGCTAAAATATATAACAATGGATGAACATGAGTACTATACACAAGTACCAAAGGATGCATCAAATATTATTTCATATCTTTGAAATATTTTTGAAAATCCTTACTCCATTCAATTTTAGTATCTTTAATGGTTTAATGAAACATAAAGTGTGATTAAATAATAGAGAAGTTAATTATTGAATGACATGTATATTACCTTATAGAAGTTATGAAGCCATGTAATATTATGAGGTGAAGGCGTATAACTTATAACATCATTTCTTCAATATCTAACATAATAACTCATCTTGATACAACATCAGATATACATTTCTTAGTGTTTATCCATTATTTTTCTTAGAATTTCCCATAATTTCATTCACACAATCTTATGAAATATTATACATTAAATCATGGAAAGTGAGTGTTATAACCATTTGATAAGTTATACTAGCATTTTAAATCCTAAAGGTGTGGTCATATAAAAAAATTCCTACCATGTATCAAAAGAAATTTTATGTTGATCTTGGGGAACTATAAGAATAAAATTATATCTACGATAGCATCTCATGTTCAATAGTAGAATTTCAAGAATTATATCAATAAATTTGATAATTAAGAATTATATTTAGAGGATGCTTATTAATGTCCCTAAAATTTTTGAAAATATGAATTTTCCTACAAATTTATCTATAATTAATATATATTTGGAATATAATAACAATAATTAATGCATTAATAAAATCATCTTTTAACAATTTCTCTACCCTTTGAACCATAAATAAATATTTGGATGCATCTTTCTAATTTTATATTTTAGTAGTCTACCATCTAAATTAATAACAAAACTATGTTTGAGAAGTAGGGGTGGGAAGTGGAGGGCTCTCATTAATCACTTTTGCATTTTTGAACTCACTATCCTACAGAAATCTTACAATATAATGGAGCATTAGCTTCTTGAAATAATTGTTGGATTTGACACTAGAGGAAGAGGATGGTTGGTTTCACAAATATATATGGGATGAACTTGCCTAATTGAACATGATATATGGTTGTTGTTGGTCGGGATGTTGAGGTTAAACATGAGTCTAGAGATGAAGATATGGTTGATGGTGCAATGGATGAGGTTGAGGTTCAATCTACATGTGGCCCTTCACGCCCGATGAAAGCCAAATTTGTGAAGGAAGTGGTGAAGTAGAATGGGTGGTACCTTTGTGTTTCCATAGATCCTCCTTTTTGTTGGAAGAATTTAAAAAAAAATCTATAGTCATATATAGATAGGGTTTATGTTTTTTCTCATTCAAGAAGGATGCATATATTGATTGGCCCTATGGGATATTTTGTTTAACATGGAAATACGTTGCAGTCTTGCATTATAGTTTAGGTAATAAGGCAGTAATGATAGTATGATATTGACTTCTAGCTATTGTGGATGGCTAATTAACATGTCTAATATTTTTAATTTCTAATATAAATGGTGCAAGCCCTTAGCTATTTTTGACCAATCAAAAAAAAATTTACAATATTATGCTTAACTAAATAAATAGAAAGTCTAGGGGTATCTTAATAAAACCATGCAAACAATTCATTATAACCATGACATGGTGTTTAATAATTATTTTTCCTGTAATAAAATAAACATTCACCAATTTTCAACACTTTGTCATTATATATTTTATTTATCATCACATAAAAAAGTATTACCCATTGCAAGATTGGTTTGACCTTCAATAAAAGGTATTGTAGGTCGACAATCAAACAATTCAAAAAAATCACCTATTTAAGATTAGGTTTCCCCTAAGTAGAAAGAGGCATCACAAACATACAATTTTTTTGTCATGATGAAACTTAGGTATGTACTTATAAAAACCTAAATATTTGGAAATATATTCACCATTAGAAACTTAATTTGAAATGGGATAATAACTAAGAAAAGATGGGTTAGTTATTAAATTATGGTGTACCAACTATAAATCTAGATCTCAAAACAAGAAATGTACATGTTGTCTAAAATTGTACTTTCTATTTACCTTTTATATTCTTATCTATATTGTTAGTATATGTCCCAATCATTTTTTGTTATGTTGTTGTAATGGCTCAATAGACTCTAAAACACCATATACATGCAGCATAAACCTTTATTAAAATACTTATCAAATATTTTTCCATATTAGTTATGTACAAGACATAATGCGGTACAATAATCATTAGAGCCCACCTCAAATACTTTGGCATAAGTGTGTGTGAATCATTGAGAACATCTTGTATAATACCATTGTGTAAGAATTAAGGTGATTTTTCATCTATTTGAGGACATGAAAAGAGGTGGAATTTTATAACCATTAACATTTACATAATATTCCTCTATATAAGGTATAATATAATGTACTCTAATCGTCCTCAAGATAAAAATTAGGTTTATATGAAGAGAGATATTCATGCTATGATGAATGTAGTGTGATCAATAGTTAGGATGAATCAAAATATTATATTTTCAACAAAAATAAGGGTTATCATTTCCATGTACCATATTCCTCTTATTTTTATGATCAAATTTAAGTTTCAAGTTTTATTGAGTATAAAAGGTATTATTCCCTTGGCATGTATCTAAGGATTCCCCCTTAAGGATATTATACACTAATATCATAAGTATCAAATAGAATAGTAAAAGCATGAGGGATAAACTAATGACGCCATATGATTATAAACCCACATAATCAAATCATTTTGATATTGACTACTAACTTTTATAAATTTAAATCAAATTAAATTAAATTATTTAAAAAAATATTATAAATGTTTAAACCAAATCTATTATCCACTAGAATTTTTTAATATTATTTTCTCCAATTTCACCACAAATAATTCTAAATATTTATAGATCTATATAATACATAAACCCAATATGAGATCTTACAAGCATTATTACAAATGTTCTCTAGAATAGTAGCTACCTCTATCAAATCAACATTTTATGGTACAACAAGTTTGTCTATGGTATTCTTCAAAATGTATCTATACATTTTATGGTACAACAAGTTTGTCTATGGTATTCTTCAAAATGTATCTATATGTAAACATTTTATGTTATGTCATTGTAATGGCTCAATAGACTCCAAAACACCATATTCATACAACTTAAACCTTTATTAAAATACTTATCAAAGATTTCAAAGATTTCTCCATATTAGTTATGTACAAGACATAATAAGGTATAATAATCATTAAAGCCCACCTCAAATACTCTGGCATAAGTGTGTGTGAATCATTGAGAACATCTTGTATAATACCATTGTGTAAGAATTAAGGTGATTTTTCATCTATTTGAGGACATGAAAAGAGGTGGAATTTTATAATCATTAACATTTACATAATATTCCTCTACATAAGGTATAATATAATGTACTCTAATCTTCCTCAAGATAAAAATTAGGTTTATATGAAGAGAGATATTCGTGCTATGATGAATGTAGTGTGATCAATAGTTAGGATGAACCCAAATATTATATTTTCAACAAAATCAAAAAAAAAATAAGGGTTATCATTTCCATGTACCATATTCCTCTTATTTTTATGATAAAATTTAAGTTTAAAGTTTTATTTCTCGTGTAAAAGGTATTAGTCCCTTGGCATGTATCTAAGGATTCCCCTAAAGGATATTATACACTAACGTCCTAAGTATCGAATAGAATAATGTATCAACTATAAGTAGTACAAGCATGAGGGATAAACTAATGACACCATATGTTTGTAAACCCACATAATCAAATCATTTTAACACCTACTAACTTTTATAAATTTAATGAATTAAATTAAATTATTAAAAAAATATGATAAATGTATAAACCAAATCTATTATTTAATAGATTTTTTTTTAATATTATATTCTCCAAACTCAACCACAAATAATTCTAAATATTTATAGATCTATATAATCTATAAACCCAATATGAAATCTTATAAGTATTATTACAAATGGACCTTAGAATAGTAGCTACGTCTATCAAATCAACATTTTATGATACAACAAGTTTGTCTATGGTATTTTTCAAAATATATCTATACATTTTATGGTAGAGCAAGTTTGTCTATGGTATTCTTCAAAATGTGTCTATATATAAACATTAGGTTTGCAAGCAAAATTCACATTAGATTTTTCCTACGTTGAAGAATAAAATTAATATTCTTATTTTTATTTTTCTATCCATTTAAGTAGACTAGGTAGAACTAGATTAAAAGATGGTGAATTTGATTAAATAAACAATTTTTTTTATCCATCCTTTCTTTAATAAGTATGCCTCATTGAATTATGACGGTGAGAAGTAGATGTTGCATGAAAAGTAAGAGGGAGGGATTTGCTGAGGTGAGCCATGTGTTTACTATAAGAGGGGTGAAGATGAGGGTAAGGAAGGAACCACACCCCATAATAGGTTTAAAGATAAAAGACCCTATGAACCTCGGCAAAGGAGAAGCATTGAAAGAAGTAACATCATAAAAAAATATAAAATATATTAAAGAATAAAATAAAGCAGCAAGAGTTGATATATAAGATGTGTTCTAATACTAGCATATTTATATTTTATAAATTTAATTTATGTAGGAGTCGAGAGATATCAATTCTAAAAAAATTTAAGCATTCTTATATAAAAAAAACGATATTCTACAATAATAAAAAGTTATCATTTATAATTAGACAAGGTATTCTACAATAATAAAAAGTTATCATTTATGATTAGACAAGAAAGAAAACAACAATCTTATACTCTGTTTTTATAACAGATAAATAAGAATAGGTGGTGCCATTGTATGCACACTGAGGAAAGACTGATATAAATTGTTCTAAATTTTCAAAGAGCAAATAGCTGACTGATATCAAGAAGAACACAAAAATAGGCTTAAGATGTGATTTTAGATCCCTTAGACTATTGATGTTGTGAACGTATAGGCAATAATGTGCGCGCCCAAATCAACGAAACACACTATAAATACTTAGCATATACCAAATAAGTCTGATAGAAAGAACATGGGCATGAAGAAATTATCTTCAGATGGCAAGCAAGAGGCCCGGCATGGTCTCTTGCTCCGACAGAGGAAGAGCACTCTGCCAGACGGGCAAACACAGGCTGGATTTAAACTCAGTGACAATTAAAGACGTGTTGAAATACTCTCGGAGCTGGGTAACAATCCCATTCTCCACAGTCCAGACGTGAACCCAGTACAGGGACTCGTCCTCGCGACCTTCCACGAACACTTTGTTGTCTAACGGGGTGAGGGACAGGGGGCTAAACAAAAGGCTCTTACGGAGGGATCGGCCGCTGAGAAAGCGCATCAGATTCTGGCAGTTGGGCGGTCCATGGAACCACCACTCCAAATCGGGGGCCAAAATCCTCTGCACCCTTTTGCCCTTCCCCAAGCTTAACCCATCGTACAGCTCGCTAACGAGCGCCCTATTCTTCTTTTCTTCTTCTGTGCTTGAGCTAGCCAGTTCAACGTCGCGGGTTCGAATCCTGCGATGAACAAATAAATGTATTAGTGTTAATCGTAGCCTGTAGGTTTTTATAGTGAGCCAAAAGGGGGAGGGGAAATGCAGCGGGACCCACCGTGACATAGGTGGAATGCATGCGTAACGACGTGTCGCTTTCTCGTTTGTTGAGAAAGGGAGAGGGCGTTGCCTGTCCATGTCACTCTTTCTGTGCCACGTCACCTTTTTCGTTTTACAGGAAAACAAAATGTGTGGGTCAATGAGGAAAATTAAATAACAATATTCTACTTTCATTTGGGATTCAAACGGCCGTGTAAGCTAAGATGTTTTATGCGTTGTCATCAACGCAAAAGCGTCACCCGCGTGATGGATGAAATCCTATTTTACTGGTCCATTTGTTTTGTCTTCATAATTTGTGACACTATTGTTAATGGGATCCAAGTCAAAGTGGACAAAATAGGCAATATTCCACATGGTTAAGGTACTAGAATAGTAAGTTTTGTTTTCACTTGGTTTATGAATTTGTTTGGATTGACTTCCAACATTATTGGCCAACTTTACCTTCAACAAATATAACCTACAAGCTCTCTTATTAATGTAACCTACAAGCTCTTCTTAATGGACAATATTTCATATAATTAAGGCATTCGATGGGTAGTATGTTTTGTGTATTTGATATGAGGGAAATTATATGGTTGAGTGTATTTGAGTTGGAGTTCATTTTGGGATGGAAAGTCTTTGCAAAAGTGTCAATGCTTTAATCTTATGATAAGTATCATTTATATGCAACTAGTTTCAAGTGGAATCATTTGTGCTCGTGAAAGATGGGTTCTTGTGGAACACTGCTTATAAAATATAGGTCAATGAATTTGATTCAAAAACTATGTAGTTAAATTATAATAAAGCATCATTTAACATCTAACATATGGCAATCACCTATATATTGATTACTATGGTTTCAATTTGTCTAGTGCAAGAAGAATCATACTTTGTTCGATTGAGTTACAAGCTAATTATAATGAAAATAATGTTTCCTTAAGATCAATCTAAGTATATCCAAAAAGATACATTAACAAAAGTATAAATCAACTTAGACTAGATAATTAGGAATTGTGAGAGTGGTAATTAAAATATTAAATTTTAAGTTTGAAAGTTAAATGTGAAGGGATAAACTTAGTTTTAAGATGACAAAGAAGGAACAACTCTAATATTGCATTGATTTGGCAATGAAAATGGTTTCTCTCATGTAAGATTTGGGTATGGAGATAGTCGCCCAATATCTAGAGGCCTAATGGAAACAACAAGAACAAGAGAAGATCAATATGACAAGAATTAGCTATATTCTCATCAAGAATGTAATAGAATGGAATCAATGGAATAGATTGAACAAACAAAATTAAATTGTACAAAGTAGAGCCCTTGGTTACATAGATGAAGGTGAAACACACGAAGGCATAAGATTATGACAAGTGTCTTTTAAAAATCTTATGACATGTTACATTAAGTGATAACTTATCACTCACCTTAGGTAGAAAAGTGATAGTGTGACACATTTACTAAAGATCGATCACCCACCTAAGGTGGAAAAGTGATAATATGATAATACCACCAAAAAATTGGGAATATTCATATGTGGTCCCCAAGTAAATTTAAGTACATGTTGTTTAGAACCTAGGAGAAGAACTTACTACGTACAATATTTAAACACACTAACAATAATCTATCTTGAAATCTAAATAATCTATTAACGTTGTGCTATTTATCAAATTTATAGATCTGGATCACTTTTGTAGCCACATATTTGAACTAATAAATAAATCTAAATCATTATAACTCCTTAAATTCTAATTCTTCTTTTAGACCAAGGACTAGTGGTGGTTAAAAACACCTAGGGAAGGTCAGTGGATCACTAGGATTGAGTTTTCCTATATTGACCCCTTGATAGGATGAACTTTATAATCTTAAAAATGATCAAGGACAATATTAATCATAAATGAAAATGCTCTCGATTATGACTATGCTTGCTTATATTCCTTCTCAATTCTTTAATGGAAGTGTTCTTGACATCTTTCTTCTTTAAACATGAGTAATTATTGGCTATAATTAGATATTAAATGAGTGGATTCAAATATAAGGATATAGCAATAGATTATGTGAAATGTGTACCAATTTGACTCATGATGGGAAAGATATGGATGGAACTTAGGCCAAGATTTGAATTTAAAATTTATAGAAAAGATCATAGGTGGCATTCCAAAGAAAGAGCCTCATTTTTTCTAACTACTTTTTGCACTGTTGTCTCCTTCTTTGGAATGCCATCATTAGATGAGAGTGTAATGGTGTGTCCATCATTAGTAGTCCCTCTTGTCTATAGACCACCAATCCAATGACACAAGGAAGTCTCACAGAGCATTTTACGATAGTAAAAAAAGTAGGCAAACAATGCTTATATCTCAAGAGTTTCTTCTAGGTGATCAATATTTTGTATGCCCATCTCCCAAAGTGATAGTCTCGTCTCATTAAATCAGATCTTTCATCTTCTATGAAATCAAATAACTTGTCATCCTTTTGTGCTTGCCTATTATGATGCAGTATGGTGGCAAAGAAGAAATCCATCTTGGTTAAAACTTGTACAACATAGACCCTTGGTCCCACACCTAGATCACACCAACCCCACCATCCAAATGTCCCACTTCACTACAAAATCTATAAAGGAAAGCGAAAAATAGTTCTCCATATCTACTAATAATCACCTATCTCGTTAATTGGCCAAGTAATCAATACAACATAATCTCCACCCTTAGTTGAATGCCCACCTTTGCTCCTGCTTATGTCATGCCATCATCCCTTCCCACTACTCATCCTTTTATTTTTTATTTATTTCAAGGCCACTTAAACCAACTCATTTACCATCTCATTTCCCTTTCTATACACATGGGTGATTTTGACGTCCACAAATTTGTCAATTAACTCTCAAATCGAATTGATCCATTTTCGTTGTTTCCAGTTAGGTGTGGACTTTTGTCTAATCTCATTAACTGTCACAAGGGAGTCACCTTCCAAATGAAATTTCTTCACCTTCAATTCAATTCCACACTTCACTCCAAAAGAGTTGTTTTAAATTCTACATTGTTGTTTGTTGCCACTCCCAAAGGAATAAGTTTTATTCTTTAGAACTTTCCTTGTATGATCTCGAGCGACGCATCCAACACCACTCAATCCCATATTACCCTTAGATGATCCATCAAAATTTATCTTTGCCCAACTCACTTCTAGAACATCTCATATCACCCCAACTCTAGTCTTTTGCGAAAGATTAGCCATTTGAACCTGTTTAATAAGAAAGACAAATGTTATATTTTATTTCAATATATAATTTAATATAAATTACACACTAATCATTAGTTTTTAAAAAAACATAAATGTCTTAGTTAAATCCTAATAAATAAAAAATAATGCCCACTCCTTTCCTAAAAAAACATATAAAAAAATTAATGTCCACTACTAGTAAATAACAAAATAATAATGAAGAAGAAGAAAAAAAAAAACTTAAAAAATGCCTCCCATTTTATTAGAGTAATGAGTGTTAAATAAAAAACTAAGGCCATCTATTTTAATAAAACACTTTTTTGTATAAAATCTCTTCTTATGAAAACTATTTAATATGTCTGAACTTTTTTATTGAAAGGAAACGGATATCCTAGAGGAGGTTGAACTCAGGTAGTTTCAAACAATTCTTGCAATTTTTAACGATTTATTATTTTTAACGAACGCATGAAGGACAGGAAGTCAGCAATGCATAAACCTTCTCCTGAGATCTTGAACTCAGGAAGGGATCTTCTGGAACAATTAAGGGATTTAAGGGATGATAATTGGAATACATTTCGAGAAATGTAGCAAAAAGTCGAAAAGGAATTCCTGAAAATCTATCAATTCCGAAATCCGCAATCGATTTCATCGGGAAATTTGCGAGGCAATGAGGCCGAGGTTTCCTGCAACTAAGGAAGCCATTAATGGCGGCGGTGAAGATGAGGAGAAAAGCACAGCGAGGAAGAAGAAGCAGGGTGCAGGCGTGAGGGCATGGCTGCTGCTGAACGAATACGGCAATGCGCAGGTGATGGAGGTCGGAAAACACGCGATCATGCGCCGCACGGGCCTTCCTGCTCGTGATCTGCGTGCTTTGGATCCTCTGCTTTCCTATCCTTCTTCCATTCTTGGCCGGGAACGAGCAATTGTGATCAATTTGGAGCACATTAAGGCAATTGTCACTGCGCATGAAGTTCTTCTGTTAAATTTTAGGGATCCTGCCGTGGCGCCCTTCGTTGCGCATCTCCAGGGCCGCTTGACTCATCTGCCTTACACCCCCATGAATCAGGTGAGAGGCTCGTTCTTGCCTGCAAATTTATTTTTTCAAATGGAAAATGATATATGTTTTTCAGATTTCATACGGAAAATGATAGTTTGGTAGATGATCACTGAAAAATTTGAGACAGAAATTAATTAGTTTGGGAGTAGATGATTTAATTTTTTTTTCGTAGAAATTAGTTGATATTTGTAATCAAAGAATCTCCATGATATCTTTTCATAGTAATATTTATTTACGCTTTGAGTTGAAATTAAGAGAATGTTTTTGATATCATCTTGAATTGTGATATTGCTATCAGGATTCAATTGTGTAGTTTTTTGAGTCAAATTCATTGACCCATCCCAGTATTATTCCAACTCGAGCACGCTTAACTACGGAGTTTCCTCCATGGTTAAACCCACTCTACTTGCATCCTCATTTGCAAAACTTTCACCAAGTGTTGTGCCTTATGAACCATTCATTAGAAAGCCCCTTAAGCTCATCAATTGATAAGTAGGAGATATTTTTCCATAACAAGTCAAATTGTGATATTGCTATCAGGATTCAACTGTGTAGTTTTCTCATGAGAGATGGGTTCGTGTGAACCACTACTCATGAATCATGGGTCAATGAGTTTGACTCAAAAAACTACACAGTTGAATCCTGATAGCAATATCACAATTTGACTTGCTGTGGAAAAATATCTCCTACTTATCAATCATCTTGAATGTTTATTAAAACGCTATGTTACAATTTTAGATAGGTATGAGTTTTAAATAGTTCATGAATAATTGTAAAAAGTTTTTTCTTGATTTTAAATGTGCGTATATTTTTTATTTATTTATTCCAAATTATGATCAAAAATATTTTAGAACACAACGTTTTATTTGAAATCTATATAGATTGATTCCTTTAGAAAAAAATTTAAATCCAAATAACTTATTATTTTTGAATTCTTTTATTTAAATTTTTTTTTAAAAGACTAAATAGTTTTATTTATCAAATCATACCCAATATTTTAAAAAACTAAAATATAATATAAAATTACAAGAACCTTAATGAAAATATATAAAATATTTACTACTTTTAAAATCTAACATAAAACTCATGTTTTTCATTTATTTTAAAGCCTATTAATTTTGAAATAACTACTATAATTTTGAGGAATATTAACACGATGATTTTTTTTTGGTTTTAAGTAAGAAATTGCCATAGAATCTTTTATTATGTCCTAGACATTTTTTTGGGAAAAAGGCTAAGCTTGTAATATAATATATTACAAATATAAAAAAGAAAAGATTACATAAGGAACTAAAAGAATGGGATAAAGAAACCTTCAAAAGAGGTATGATCACTCCAACACGAACCAAATAACACTAACCCATAGAAGTTGTAGCCCCAGAATGAACAACAAAATATCAAATGAATTGCCATGAGAATAAGAAAAAAAACATCAAAGAGAAGAAAATCTAAACAACGGAGGAATTGGAAAAACACCCCAAAAGGATGAATCAGTTCAAAAAAATTCCCACTCCACTAAGAGCCCACAAAAATGAAGAAACAAACCACAAAACTAAAAAATCCCAAGAAAAAGAAGTCTCCATAGAAGGACTTGAAGCTTACAAATAACTTGAAGCTAGTGAAATTTGAATTATAAACAAAGCATGTCCGTTGCCCGGAAATATTTTATCTTTTTTTATCTTGAAAGAAAAAATAATCAGGATGCGTAGTTCTCCCTTCCAATTTTCCTTGATCTTGTTATACTACTATTATATCACTGGCATCACCTTCCCTTCAGTAAAATCATGCAACCCTAACATCCATTTAACACATTAGAGTATTTATCATTGCACATTAAGAACAATGCTCTTTTAATCCTCGTGTAATCCTTGATTACATTCATATGTCTTTCTAGTGCTTTGATCTTTTGAACAATCATTATTCTGACTATACACGGCTCCCACTATTATGACTCTAAGTGGCTTCATCTCATACTCCTTATGTTCACTGTCCTTAAGCATTCATATGCGCTCTTTTTCATGAACTTGTAACAATAACAAGATCTTTGTTCCTAAACATGCCTTTTTATCATTGTTTATTGATGTAACTTCATTTTATAATATGAATCTATCACTGAACTCTATTCTTGATGTGAGTTTCTTCTATTGTCCTCAAATATCCTCACCTATGTTCTAATTCTATACTTATCTCCAATGGGCATCCACTTTTATTGTACATCACCATTTTTATCTTATTTGATTCATTGTCTTATCACTGAATAACATAGTTTGTGCATTCATTTCTTTTGAAGATCGCTGCAATCTAATCTACTATCTTGATTTGAACTATCATTAGTATTTTCTCTACAAATTTGAGCATTGTCCATCTACATTGTAAAGTATTGTTATGAGCTTGTTGATAAATATGCACTATAATGCATTGAATATTGTCCATCTATCCACTATAATTAGTGAAATAAACTTAGTATAATGTTTCCCTCGTTGCAAATAACTATGTTCTTTCATCCTTACCATTTTGATAGTGAATGTTGTGCATTAATTGTTCTTTCATCGTTGCAAATAATTATGTTCTTTCATCCATATAGCTATAAAAAAAGAGTTTGAATATAAACTTGGTCATGACTCAAAAATCAAAGACAAATTAGGTTAGAGGGGAGATTCCCAATGAATTGAATTTTGCAGTCATTGCCAACATTGTTGCTTGAAAAAGAACAATTCAATTTAATAGATAATTTGTAGTTTCAATGGCTTCTTTGCATAACACATAATTGAAAGGTTGAGCAAGTCCCAAGGTGGAAAGTCTCCCACTTGTCAAAATTCTGCCCCTCAGTGTTAGCCAAGTAAATGAACCTTCCTTTTGAGGAATTTCCCTAGTCCAACAAAATGAAAACTTTCTGCTATGAATAGTTTCATCTGAACTTGAGAGGACTTTATAATCATGTTTTACAACATAGGAACCGGTTTTGGAAGATAGCCAAACTAGCTTGTTTTTCAAGTTTGAGAAAAGAACCACTCTACTCTTAAGTTGTTGAGAAAGGGTTTGTTGTTAAAGAGGGGGATCAACCACAGAATAAGGATCTTTCCACTGACCAACTCATACCTCGTTGAGGCAAGATGTATGGAAGTAATCACTAACTTTGTAGCCCCAAGAAGATTTCAAGCATGCTTTAATCTCTTCAAGGTCTTGTCTTTGATCCAAAGGGGGGAATCACTTCCAAGAGTCATCCCAAAACCTGATTAACTTTCCATCATTAACCATCCATGATAGATTGGGTAAGAAAGGATTCCTACACTTAAGTAAAAAACTCCACATTTGTGAACCCTGAGGAGGGTCAAGAATAGAAAAAAACCTTTTAGGTTTCATGGAATCTAAATATTTGGCTCTAATAATGGATGACCAAACATAATTATGTAAAGTGTACAATTTCCAGACAAGTTTGGCACCCAAAGAGATATTTCTATTATCAAAATTATGAATTCATGCACCCCCACTACTCTTAGGTGTGCATACCTTTTCCCCAAGCCAATAAGTGAATCTTACTCTTGGGGTCTTTATTTCCTTTCCATGATTTTTTTTTCATAATTGATTATAGCTCAAATTTGACGTGTTGTGGCATGGGAAGGATACATATGATGTAGTTTGGAATTATTGTCAACACTAATTTGATAAGAAGAATCCTCATGCCCACCAAAGAGAGCCATGTGTTTCTCCATGAAGCCATTTTGCTTTTAATAGAAGAGACAATGTTTGACCATAACATCCTTTGTTGGAGCCTAAAAACAAATAGATACCACGATATTTGCAGGGATGAGAGTCTTGCTTGAAGCTAACAGCTAAAGCCAAATGCTTAGAACGAAGGAGGGAGAAATGGAGAAGAAAAACTTTAGATTTAGCTAAGTTGAACCTTTTCCCTAAAACTTGGCAATATTATTCTAAAGTTTTAAGTACGAGCTTGCCTTCCCTCACAAATTCTTCCCTAAACATAATTGTATTGTTTGCAAATAAGATGTGAGTCACTATTAATTGAGTTTGAGGTATGGAGATTCATTTCCAACTATCTACAATATGTTGTGTTGGCATCATTTTGCTTAGATCCTCTACTATGATTATAAATAAGGAAGGGGATATTGGATCACCTTGATGGACCCCATGAGACAAAGAGAAGAAACATGATGGACTTTCAATCACCAAGACTAAATTTTTTGTTTTAGATATATAATATAATATCCATTTACACCACAATTTGGAGAAACCTTGAACTTTAACATAACCTAATGGAGAAAATTCTAATTAACTCTATCATAGGCCTTCAACATATCTAGGTTAATGATCATCACCTCCTTTTTATGAATTGATAGAGAGTGGATTAATTCATGTCCAATCAAAGCTCCTCATCTTCCTCTTCTTCTTACTCCTTACCTGGAACAAAATTACCTTGTTGTTGGGATATGATCTTAGGAAAAAATTTCCCCAATATAATGGAAATGGCTTTTGTGACAATATTATAGATTGTGTTGCAAAGTGAAATAGGCTTGAATTCTACAAATATACATGGAGTTTCCACCTTGGGGATTACTACAATTAAAGTCGTGTTAAATTGTCTCAAAATATTATAATTTTCCTAGATTCCTTTACCACTTTCCATATATCAATTCCCAAGAAGCCCCAACATTTCTAATAAAAAAGTGCATTAAAACCATTAGGGCTCGGTGCCTTATTAGGGTGCATTGAGAACACAACCTCTTTGATTTCTTCCATGGTTCAATAAGTCTAGATTTTCTTGATTGGATACTAAGTTTGGGGTATGTTGGAGCACCTCTTGTGTTTTCAAGTTTAATTCTTCTCTCATAATAATTATCTCTCCAAAAAGAGAAGAGAAGGAGACAACCTCTTCCTGAATTTTCTCTTTATCTATTAGAATTTCACCTATGGAGTTTTTTATCTGAGATGTCAAGTTACTTGATCTCTTCACCTTAGTAGAGGAATAAAAAAACTTAATGTTTCTATCACCTTCTTATAGCCATAACTCCCTCAATTTTTATTTCTAAAAGATATCTTCTCTTGTTAAAAATTCCTCCAATTTTGTTGAGAATAAGACTGATCATTAATGCCATTTTGAGTGATCTCCTCATTTAGTGTTTTAATTCTTAATTCGTATTCTACTTTTGTGTTGAAAATGTTCTTGAAGACTGAAAATTTCCATTTTCTGATATGTTTTTAGCCATTGCCCTAAACATTACCTTTTGTATGAAATAGGTTTAAACTACATTGAAAGTTATATAAATGCTTAAAATATTTAATTTTTATCTAGAATATAAATTTATTATATTAATATATTTTAAAATTAGATTTAGATTTGGAAATTTAGATTTTAAAAAATAATTATTTTGATTCTAGTTAGACTTTGAAATATATGAAGAATATTATGTTGAATTGAAAAATAATATGTTGACAACATCTTAGATTAATTTAACGATAGATAAAAGAACATATAATTTTTAAAATTAAATATTAAAAGTAAAATAAATAAAGATATTTAGAGCATATTTATGGTTAAAACATCAATTTTTAATCCAAAATAAAATTAATAATATAGTTGAAAATTAGATTTAAATTAGTAAATTCATATTTTAAAAAATAATTATTTTGATTATAGTTAGACTTTGAAATGAATGTAAAGAATATTATGTTGAAATAAAAAATAATATGTCAACAATATCTTAGGTTTTAAAATTAAATATAAAATGCACAAAAATAATGATATTTAGCTTTGTAATTGAAGAATAGATAAAGGTAAATGTTATACTATATTTTGGATGCTTGGAAATCAAAATGGAATTGAATTAATGGTTTATGACATGCTTTCAGATAAGAAAAGTATTGCTTGCACTATGAAGGATCAAATTTAAACAAATTTTATATTTGTAAATTTTGGCTACATCATTTGATATATATGAGTAAGATGGCTCGGAGAGGAAGAGGAAGAGGAGGTGTTGCCTAGATGCATAGAAATGCAAATTCTATAAAGACAAGTAGCATATTTTGTTGGTATGATCGCAAATGAAAGAATAAGGGGAAATAATCTTGATGAAGAAACAAGACAAAAGGTTAAGCTTAGCATGCATAATATAATACGGGAACAATTAGAGTGCCTAATCTTTAAAGAAAGGTTACTCAAAGCATTAGAAAATTGAGATGAAAATGAAGGAATCAAAATTGAAGTTTATGATAATTGAAGTAGTCTCAGATCAAAAGAATCGATAGATTGATTGAACATTATGGAGAAATATTTTGAATGCAAGACTGCAGTTGAATAAATAAATTACATGCACTAAATTTAAGAATCATGCAATGATTTGGGGGGAACTTGGGAAAAGGAAAGAATGAGAAAAGAGAAGGATAAAATAAAAAATAGAGAAAATGGGAAGAATTTGAGAGAGAATTTTTTTCTCGTGAACTCTGCACAAACTTTTTTTTTAGGATTTGAAATTTTGAAGGAAACATTTTCTACTACACAAGATGATACAAATAAATTTTATAAATTGTAAAATCACAATGAATAGATGGTTGCAAGGTATGTAAATGGCATAAAATGCTTTATTCAAGATTAATTGAGCATGCATAGAATTGACAGTATGGAAGAGACATACTAGTTAGCTTTAAAGCAAGAAGAAAAACATAATAGACAATATTTTCAAAAGAATAGAAGAGAGAGAAGACGTATAGAATATCCATTACAAGGTTATTTGAATTATGGAAAGGGAGAATCATCTCAAAGAGTAGAAAAATGAGATGATACTAAATAAGACTAAAAAAATCAACAAAGAGGAGGAGTATTTCAGAGGGCCAAAGAACTATATTTGTGGTAGATGATAGGATAACCCATGAAGATCTTTAATTTATTTTAGTTGTGATGAAGAGAATCACATGACATTTGAATTGCAAAAATACTTCATGCAAGAACAACCAAGATTGAATTTGGTTCAAGATGAAAATGATGAAGGGAAAGATATAGAGGTTCCATGAGATGTGGAAAACATAAGCATAATGAGAAGGACAATGGTGATTCTAAAGGAAGACAAAGTGAAAAACAAGGTTGTGATAATTCTTGGTTGCAAACAAATATATTTTAAACTAGAGAACTTTAGAAGGAAAGTTCTGTAAAGTTATTATTGATGGTAGCAAATGTGAAAACATGGTTTCTAGAGAAATGGTAGATAAACAAAAATTATAATGTAAAAAACATCCTTATCTTTATTGTATTGCTTGGTTTAAAAAGAGAAATAAAGTCATTATTGATAAGAGATGCATGTCATGTGTTGTTGGGAAGACCATGGCAATATGACAAGAATGTAATACATGGTGGAGGGAAGAATACATACACTTTTAGAAAAGATGGTTGTAAAGTGATTTTATTACCTCTTAAAAATGAAGGAAAGTTGAAATGAAGGTAACAAGTTTTTGTTATGAACTAGTAGTGTATAAAGAAGGAAGTGAAGAAAAACTAGTATCGATAGAAGTTTTTGAGTTTTTTTTTGGAAAATGTTGAAGTTTAAAAAAATAAAAGTGCAATTGAGAATGAAGATGGGGATGTTGTAGCAATAGTCGAAAAAGAAGTCTGAGATAGAAAAAAAGGGAAATCTTGATTGCAGGTTTGATATAATCCCAATTTAATTAACTCCTTCAAATGAGACCACTCAAGACATAAATCGTTATATTTTCTAAAAAATGTGTGATTTCAAGTAAAACTTAGGATGTGCCAAGTTAGTAACCTATTGTTGAGGGATTACCCTACGTCTATTTTGGACAAGAAGACAATGTGCACACAATAAGGTCGTTAAAATAAATATCTAGTACATTGGGAAGGGATAGCACACAAAAACACACATGGATTTCATAATGGAAATTTAAGATTTTAGATTGTAATAAGTGGCACAAGCTCCAAGAGAGTAACTTGCATGAGCTAAGTTTCTTTAAGAAAAGGAGAATGATGCCAAGACTTTTGAAGGTCATAATTTTTTACCCAACAATTTGGTTGGAGAAAGCTTTGGAATTATTTAAATTGAGTTTTTAAATTAATTTTCAAATCTTGCATGTAATTAGATTAGTAAATTGAAAATTAATGTAACTTTAGTTAGTTCTAAATAATTAGCAAATTTTATAGGC
The DNA here is from genome assembly GCA_027943335.1 of Chamaecyparis obtusa. Taxonomy (NCBI): domain Eukaryota; kingdom Viridiplantae; phylum Streptophyta; class Pinopsida; order Cupressales; family Cupressaceae; genus Chamaecyparis; species Chamaecyparis obtusa. The sequence goes on along the minus strand of BSBK01002765.1, from coordinate 1,109,060 downwards.
CATGTAAATAATAATGCAAAATTACAAAACAAAAGGTAAGTTAAGAAAGTTGTTAAAATTGCCAATAAGGGTAATTCTCAGATTTTGTAAAAAAATGCTAAAATAATTCAAAATTTGTCAAAAAATATATATATAAAAAGAACATTTTCAAGCAATAGTTGCAATTTATTTTTTCTAAAAATTACCAAAAAAAAAGTTTTAGAAATTTGCTTTCAATTTTGGAATAGAATGAAATGATAAATGAAGGAAGATCAATGTATTTTTTTAATATTATGTACTTGTTTTTAAAGAAATTTTATATTGTTAATTTTGGTTGCATCTTACATCCACAGAAATAATGTAATAATTTACACAACTCTATTTTCTATTTCACCTATTCCTTTTGCCTTTTCTAATATCTAAAGAATAGTTTCTAAAAAAGGCCTCAAGATAATTGACATTTTGTCAAAGGGGGATATTCTCTTATGTTAGCCATAAAAAATAAGTAAAATATTGAGAACAACAGTTTAGCTATCAATATGCTCCTATAATGAATGTGTATTTCTACATTTATTTTAGAACACCAATCAAAGTGTTTCCTTCCTTATATGCAAATAGTATTTGAAAAATTCTTAATAATAAAAAATGTAAGTTAATGCCTTTACATTAAATAGCACAACAAGTTACACAAATATGTATTTAGTTAACTCTATGAGGGAAAGAAATAGGTAGGAGTGGCTAAAATTGAATATAAGCTTTAAAATGCTAGCAATCCAACCTATAGACAATTCTATTAGTGCAAATTCAAATTTTCAAATTTGATGTATAATCCAATTTAGATGTCATTTTTATTGTTCCAATGCATATAAGAAATTATAGTTCCAACTTACAATTTGAAAGGTGATCAAAATAGTGGACAACTATCTTTTGGCCATTAAGACAAAAAGTTATAAAATCAAGATGGGTATGAAATGCTTGAATACAAGTGCATTAATAGGCATAATAAATATATAATAAATAAAAAATGAGGTAAATTTGAATAAAAAATTTGGAAATGTGTGTAAATAGAAGAATGACAATATGGAGGAAAGAGCTCAACTTGACAAAAAAATGGACACAAAACTAAATGATAAGTAGAGTGGTATGCAAACTTTACTATTATATTTTACCCTTACTTTAAGTTGCATGTGAATCCTAAAATTATCATGCATCTCAAAGTATATATATCATGCATATAAATGCATGTGAAATACATATTCAAACATAAAAGGATAAAAAAGAGGTCCATATAAATTAATGGATCCTACAAGATGTAATCATGTAGGCTTGTTCTTTGTCGTGTACTCTCAATAGTAATTTTTAATGTAAACACCCAAAAATTGCTAAAGCATTTTCATCTTGTCATTTCATCAAACAATCTTACCAATTATTTCATTTATATTGATTAAATAATTTTTAAAAATTTAATTACCTTAATTATTATATATATTAAATAAAAAATTTAATTATTTAATTAATTTATCATTTTCCATCTATTATTAACTTAATAATTTTATATTTTACTAATTAATCTTTTGGTCTGTGATAATTAAATAATTTTTATAATTTATTTAATTAGCTAACACTTTTACTAAAATTAAATAAAATTTTAAAAAATTATTTAATTATTCACCATAAATAAATTAAATTAATATTAAATTTATTCCATATATGCATTTGATCCCTTTTAATCCTTCCACCTCATCAATCCATGTGCTTATTTTAGGACCTACCTATCCAAAATGTTGTCATCCATTGATCTTTCTAATTAATCTTCACTATTGACCGAATGTTAAGTGAAGCATATAAAGAAAATCCTCCACTCATTCATTCCCCCTAGATCAATATCATGAGCACAATCATTATCAAACATCCTATAATTTGTAAATCATGAAGTACCAAGCTATCATTCTATTAATATGCTATCATGGTTATGCTAAAATTCTAAGAGAAATCCATATTTCAATCATTCAAGCAAATATCAATGCAATTAAGTAGAGAAATATGAGGTCTTTTCTATGGTATTATTGTTTATCAATTTAGTTTATGCATCTATATATCTTAGGCATTTTTTAGTGTGTGTGGATGTGAATTTGGACCTTGCATTGCATTGTTCTATTTATTCTAATTCATATTTTCATCCTTCACATATTTGTACGCCTAGTAGGACCCACATCCTTATTTGATCTATAATTTTGGAGGTTTTTTAAACCTTATTTGATTGCTTTCTCTTTCTTTGTTGAAAAATTATCAGGACTAGAATTGTGTAGATGAAGTTGAAGAAAAAAAAAACCTAAGGTAAGAAGAGTACCATTAGGTGAAACAAAAGAGAGAAGTATATTGTTATATGTTGAACATTGCTATGGTAGGGAGAGAGATTGGAATGCTTCCCTTTGGATAGAATAGGTCATCCACTACACTTGTGGCATACCAAATCTTAATCCCAACTCCTCCCATTCCACCAACTACCCATCCTTGATAATGTCATAGAAGTTCTTAATCATTATTGTAACCCAACTTCTAGCTAAGCACAACTTGTACAAGGGAAAGGGGCTTGCCTTTGTGATTAAGATTCCACCAAATAGACCTTTACCCACAAACCTTATTGTTGCATGAGATAATACCATTATGCAATATAAGGTGTCTCGCGTGATCCCAACCCCTCCAAGTACATATGAACACCTCTTATCCGACCACTTTAACTAGTAAAAAATCATCAATGAGGTCAAAAAGGTAGAGTCCTTTCCAAGAACCCTTACAAGGTGTAGCCTTGCTAATATTATTCCTTATCATAATCTTCTAGGGTTCCATCCCTTGAAGAGCTTTAAATATCCATTTGGCTCCCTGAGAAATGCCTTGCATCTTGAGATCTTTCAACCTTAAACCACCCATGAGTTTTCTCATTGAACACCATTTCCACCTCACTATGCATCTTTTTTTGCCACCCTTGCCATCAGACCATAGATAATTTCTAACTTATTTCTGAAGGTGGTTAAACTGATATTGATTGAATAGGTAGGCTGATGAATAATAAATGTTGTATGAAGAGAGGATCTTCTAACACGCCTAATATCTCCCAGCCAAAGACAAATAGTGCTTATCCCATTTGCAAAGTTTTTTGTCAATTTTATCCTCGATCCAATTTCACATTTCCTTTAAATCAGGGACTACTGAAAATAAAATCTTAAAGTACCTCACTTGATGTTTGGGGCCTCCCCAAGAAAGATCAAACTTCTCTAACGAGGCTAGAGGGTGCTCATTCCACCCCAACATTATTTATTTAGGGAGAGAGACTTTACTTCTTGAGGAATTGCAAAATAACTCCAACTTGATCATTAGATTTCACAAGTTAGATTCCTCCAATTCCTCTAGAATGGTTGTGTCATCAACAATTTACACATTTGTGAGTTCCTCTCCATTAGGGAGATTAACTCCTTGAACTTTTGGAGATAGAGAATTATCCCTTAGGATTTAAAATAGTGCATTTTCTACTATTACAAATAGTGTTGGAGTGAGTGGACACTCATGTCCAATAGATATAGACAAATTTATACATTTTGATTTACATCTATTAACCTGAACTTTTGTAATAGCACCTTTCATGAGAACCCTCGCCATCTGTTGGAAAGCCACTGGAAGACCAAGGCACTCCAACATCATGATAATGAATTCCCATTCTATCTTGTCATAAGCCTTCTCATAATAAATTAATAGCATACCCACCTTTTTATTAGAGTCCTTAGCCCAACTCATGGCTTCCCATCATGTAAGAAGATTCTTGAATATGTATCTCTCCTTAACAAAACCAGTTTGAGAAGGATTGATAATCTTTGGGTGCACATTCTCTAACCTTTTGGCAAGAACTTTGGCCATGATTTTGTATGAGACATTAAGAAGTATAATCAGTCTCCAATTTTTTTATCAATGATTTGTCCTTCACTCTGGGAATCAACTTAATAAGCCCAACATTAATATCCCTTCCTAGGGAACCCTAAGAAATGGCTTCATGATACACCTGACAGAGTTCCTTCCTGATCCACCCTATATTAGACTTGTATAATTCCACGAATAGCCCAACTAGTCCTATAGATTTATCCCATGCTCAAGTCTCTAATATCTTGGTTGATTTCATCCATTGTGATCTCCCTACCAAGCATCTTTGCATCTTCCATGCTAACTTTATTCAATATAATGCCCTTAATTTTCCATCTAGTTGCTTCCATGGTTGAACTAGTGTCTTCTGATGTAAATAAGTTTCCATGGAAGTAATAAAATGCTTTCAACATCCCCTCCTAGTCTGATATATTAATACCTCTCTTCTAGATAGTATCTATCCTTTCCTGGCTTCCTTAGACTTTAATAAATGAAAAGAGTTTCAATCCTTTCTTCCCATGATTGAGCCAATTCATCTTAGCCATCACTTTGGCACCCTGAATCTTAACATTTTGAATCCTTCTCAACAAATCTCTTGCTTGCATACGAGCTTCATTAGCCTCCTGGTTAGAGGGTTCTCTCTCCTTACAATCTTTAGCCTCTAATAAAATTTGGTGCAAGAGACTATCCCACTACCTGGCATCTTTGGCCCTTTTCCTTCCTACCATTTGGGATAGCTATCTCCAACTCTTAACATTCTATACCCACCTATCCATCGCATTTGTATGATTTGCCACCCAAGAGTTGAATTGTCCAATGATGCCTACCACACTAAGGATATCCTCATCTTCCAACAATTTGTTATTCACTATGAAAACATCCTTTTTGATACCCTGTGCTAAAGAAGTACCACATGTAGATATCTTAGCCATGACCGAGTGGTGACCTAACAGAGTGTAGGGGATAACCTTAATGAAGGAGCCCCTACATGGATGATGAATAAGTTGAATTAGATCTTAATTAAATAGTGGAGGTGTAAATATATGATTGTAAACTGAAATAAAAAGGGATAATATATTGCTTGCTTGTATCAAACTCTATTTGTCATTTTGGCTATGATAGAAGTGACCAAGTTTAGATTTGATATTAATATTATTTTTTAATTGCAGAAATGAACTAATCCTTAGAATTTTGATGTTTCGAACAAAATTATGCCCATGATGTTATCAAACACATGCCTCCAAGCCTTGTTTGTGTGATTCAACATGTCTACATAACTTTGAGACATGTTTTCCTCTCCTTGATTTACTTTCTAAACAATGTGATAGTAAATGGCATTGTGAGGATTTTCCATGAGAGAATTGAAGTATGAAAATTCCTTTGCTATCAGCTAAATCTTGTTGTAAATTTCACAAGTTTGAAGACATAACATATAGAGATGTGGAATACTTATATGCTAAGGAAGGACATGTTAAAGATGATGTCACTACTTGATAATGCATTTTAGGTGGTCTACACAATGATAAGTCATACATGTCTTTGATGATTAGTAAAAATATAAGACTTGTCTTTATTATAAGATCTTAAGCACTTGATTTAAAGTGTTTTGGCACATATATTGATAAATAATGATCATTTTTTAATAATACTAATTTTTAGAATGATCAATTGAAAAGTTAAAAATAGAAAGCAATATTATGTATTTATAACTTTTTCTAAAATTATATAATATTTAATAAATTAAAATAATTATAATTCTATAACTAAAATGCTAAATACTAATTATAATACACTTATACAAAATAATTATAATCAACTTATACAAAACAAGAATAAAAAATTAAATGTAGCTCGTTAATGGGCTTTTGGGGGTTAATCCCAGTGCAAAGAAGAGAAGTGGGGTGCAGTGGGAGAAATCAGAGATGTGATGGATCAAAATTAACTTTGATAGGGCATCCAAGGGAAATCCTAGACCCTCAGGAGCTGGATGTGTGGCACGAGACGCTAAAGGAAACATTATGGTGATTGAAACAAGTTGACAATTGGGACAGACAATGATGCAAGAGTTTAGTCGACCTCGTTAGCACTCGACTTGGCATCCCAAATAAAGGAAGAAAAAGTGCAGTTGGAAGGTGACTCACATATCATTGTTAACATCATTTTCAAGGGGCGAGCTCATGTATGATGTATCGACAAAATTATTCAAATTATATAGAAAAAACTAGAAGGATTCAAGAGCTTCAAAGTAATACACATATTTCATGAAGGGAATAAATTAGCAGATGCACTTACTAAGTTGGCGGTTCCCTTTGCTAACAAATTTGGATCAAATTTGACGGAGTACTTTGAATTGCATTAATGACATTGCATGTTGAGGTGGCTAAATGACATAATACATTTCAGACTACATCGAATGGGGTGTGCAAACGGTGGCGTCATGATGCCACATTTATGAGGATGACAAAGATAGTTATTTGTTTGAGATGTTCCCATTTGTGAGGCTTTGAAGAGAATGATTTTTCCAGTGACCTGGGCATTTATGGAGTGAATATGATAGGTGTGGAGGTGTGATAGAGCCAAATTTCATCTTCAAGATAGAGAAAAACAAATGTCCTTCTAGGGACAAGTTACATAGGAGAGGTTGAAGATCATCTTCGCCACAAATGATCCATTTTTTCTCATGCTGGTTAGATCACTACCAGGGATTAATTTCATTATCTCCAAGTTCAATTATGTAACAAACACCATTGTTTCTTCCATGTTTTGTGCGTGGGGATGGAGATGGATATCTGAGTTGGTGTGAGGCGCAATGTCGAGCATTGCATCAAACCTAAATGGACGATTGGGCTGGAGGAAATTCTAAATCTAGCAGAGTTGGGTTTGTGGTTAATGGTTGTGAGGGGAGACTGGATTGGTATACCCAAATACCCCCATCATGTTGACCCCTTCTTCTTGTGGGGAGCATTGGAGAACAAGTATCATTGATGCGAGGAGGCAAAAAAGTATTGGGGAATGATAAAAGAATATGTGTAGGATTAGGATATGGTTTTGGCCACAGGAGTTCCCAATTAGAAGATGGATAAATCCTAACTTAGGCTTGTATACTTCTAGAGGTAGATTCTTGTGGTGGGCCATCGTCGAGGTCGTGGGTTGAGTAATGGAAGAGGCGGTAAGCATCATGGTCAAGGTCATGGAAGAAGAAGCCCTTGAGTGAAAAATTGGCATAGGTTGGGCTTGGTAGTGTATTTGGAAATGATGTACCTGGATTTTGGTTTGTTGTAGTTTCTTTTGGTGGAACACATGCTAGGTTTTGAGAAATTTGTACAAATTTGTAGCTTTGTGCATATGTTAAAATAATGTAAAAATGTATTTGAGGGATGTTATGTAGTATCATATTGATGCAAGAGCATCTCCGATTCTTAGCAATCCTGTATCACCAAAAACAAGTTAGAGTTGTTAGATATGCTTGGTAGCTTATTTTGAGGCTCTCGGTGATGTTTTCATGTTTTCATCGATGGGGCTCGGTTGCTACTCAGTTCCTTCGTTCACCGAGTTGGCTCAGTTGGTTCACTGAGTTGGTTCGGTTGGTTCACTGAGTTAATTCCTTATCGCTTGGTAATCTTGTTCACCAAGTGGTTTATTTTGGATTTCTGTTGAGGCTGACTTATGCATTTAATTTTGGTTGCAGATTTAATGGTTACATCGATCATTGGGAAGCATGTGGACCTAGATTTGGTTATTTCCCTCTCCAATGTTGGATCTGAGGGCCGACTTATTTTGGTAGCCTCTTGTATAAATAAAGTAATATGTTGTAGATGTAGGGAGCCAATAGATGGAGATACAAGATAGGATCTAAAAGTTGAATCCTCGCATGTTGGAGGACTGTTGTAATTAAATTTTGAATGTATTTGGCCATAACCGGGAAGGCCTTATAGCCTGACATGTATGACGTTATTTGATGAATAATATATGATTTCCCCTACATTCTCTCTCTACATGTTTTATTTCTTTCATGTGTTGTTTCTACAAGGAGGTTGGTGATTAGGGTGTGCTTTTGGCCCCTCTTGATACCTGCCTTGTGTCAGGTAGTATCAGAGTGAAGTTGAGATCTTGATCTAAATTTGTGAATTTAGGTCGAGGGTTCCTTCTTGTAAACCCTAGTTGATATTTTTTGTGGGGTGGCAGATTGTGATTTGACCTGCAATTGCAAAGATTTTCAAGATGGTTCGTGGGAGGTGAGATGCAGATCCAGGTTTGACAGACATGCTAAGACAAATTGCTGCTAGATTAGAAGCTGTTGAGACAACCCAACACCAAGGAAGACATCTTGAGGATGTTAGTGATGAAGAAGTAGAAGATGAACAAGGTGAAGTAAAATCTGTACCTGTGATGGATCAAGGTGAAGAAACACTTTTGAAGGCATTAACAAATTTGAAGTCTACGCCACATTTCAATCCTTTTGAATACAGTCGAAGACTGGATTCACATGAGCTGATGGATTGGATAACCGAGATGGAAAAGTGTTTTGAATATGAAAATGTCCCCGAGGAGAAGAACATGAAGATTGCAAGTGGGTATGTGCAAGATCATGAGGGGCCAAACTATGCCCTTAAGTGGCAATGAAAAATTAGCAAATCAGGGTTAGTCAACTTGACGTGAAAATTTCAACTAGCTATCAACCTAATATCAAAAGGTTGTAAGAATAGAATCTGTAGAAAATTGAATTTAGTTTGTAAACTACAAGGCCTTTTTTGAAAAAAAGTTAGTATGATTGGTGAAAAGTATAGATTTTAGTGCAGCAGTACAAAATTTTTTGGAAAAAAATAAGAAGTAGGTGTATGTCTGACCACCTTAATTATAATCAAATGATAATATTTTATTATAAGATTTTATATATAATTATTAGACTCATGCCCAAATGTGATGCATATTTTTTTGTAATTTTATTCCAAAAAAATAATTAATTATGAATTTTCTGCTACAACATTTTCAGAATAAAAAACTCCCATGTTTGACCACCTTAACTCATTCAAAACTTTACAAAATTCAAAAATAAATAAAATTTCCTTATAGTAGGCGAAGCATAGAATGTGACGCATTTTTCAGATTTCAAAAATGTTATGCCGTCTGAAAGTTATAGTCATTTTTCAATCAGTATATAAATCAGCACTTTAGAGGTAACTCAATTAGAAAATAACTAATAATTACTTACCAAATTCAAAATTTGACAGCAATTATATCAATAGAAAGTTGATAATCTCCTTAAGATACCCTTTTCATTTCAGCAAATTTGGGTAAAAAAAAGTCATTAGCTACATGGTCGAAGTCTGGAACTCAGAGAAACAAGGAAAAAACATGTTTTTGAGACATTTCAATAGTTAACCATGTAGGTTTGGTGCACCAAGCAATACCGAGCCTAATTGGGTACTCGATATTTTCGTGTACCCGATATTTTTGGGTACTTGAAAATGCCGGTAGAATTTTGATTTTTCACTTTTCCCTCCCCTTTCTCCATCCTTCATATGATTATATATATTAGATTATATATTATATATAATATATATTAGATTATATCAAAAACTATATATATATATATATATATATATATAGATTAGATTATATATTAAATATTATATAATATACATTTTACAATAAATATTATTTAATATATATTAATATTAAATGTTACATTATATATCATATATTATATATTATTTTATATGTATAATATATTAATATGTATTTTACAACTATGTACGAAAGGTTGGAAGATTGCAGAAAAATCATGGATGGCCATTGAAAGAAGCAAAGGAAATCAATTAGCCATTTAAAAAATTCATGGGCGGCCATTAAGGAAGAGAGAGAGTGAGAAGGTGGCAGGGATTGACACACACACACACACACACACACACACACAGAGAGAGAGAGAGAGAGAGAGAGAGAAGGGGAAGGAGAGAGAGAGTAGGAGAGAGAGATAGAAGGGGATGGGGAGAGAGTAGGAGAGAGAGAGAGAGAGAGAGAGAGAGAGAGAGAGAGAGAGAGAGAGAGAGAGAGAAGGGGAAGGAGAGAGAGATAGAAGGGGATGGGGAGAGAGAGAGAGAGAGAGAGAGAGAGAGAGAGAGAGAGAGAGAGAGAGAGAGAGAGAGAGAGAGAGAGAGAGACTAGTAGAGAGAGAGAAGGGGAAGGGAAGAGAGAGAGAGAGAGAGAGAGGAGATGAGAAGAGAGAGAAGAGAGAGAGAGAGAGAGAGAGAGAGAGAGAGAGAGAGAGAAGGGGATGGGGAGAGACTAGTAGAGAGAGAGAAGGGGAAGGGAAGAGAGTAGGAGAGAGAGAGAGAGAGAGAGAGAGAGAGAGAGAGAGAGAGAGAGAGAGAGAGAGAGAGAGAGAGAGAGAGAGAGAGAGAAGGGGAAGGAGAGAGAGAGAGAAGGGGAGGAGAGAGAGAGAGAGAGAGAGAGAGAGAGAGAGAGAGAGAGAGAGAGAGAGAGAGAGAATGGGAAGGGGACATAGTAGGAGAGAGAGAGAGAAGGGGAAGGGGAGAGAGTATGAGAGAGAGAGAGAAGGGGAAGGGGAGAGAGTAGGAGAGAGAGAGAGAGAGAGAGAAGGGGAAGGATAACCAATTCATTACAATATTAATCAGTAAGGAGCAAGGAAAAATTAAATAATATCACAGTGGGCATTAGAAATCCAAATTCTAATTAGGAGCTTTAAGCAAAGTGAGTAAGGTCCTAGATAGGGACATTACAGATCCACACATTGTTTAGTAGATACCTCCAAGAACCCACATACACGGGAGTAGGTTTGAAGTAAGACTAAGATTGTTTATCGGTTCAAAAATATTACTATGTTGTACTTTTGATTAACATCCAATGATTGGATGTGAAATTCACAAATTTGATTATATTACCATTGGTTCTATTTCAAATTCTGGAAAAAAAATGGATATTTGACATATGTTCACAAATTTCAGTCAACACCATTTTAAAATAACACATCAGTTTATTTTTACACATTGAGAATATCATCAAAAGGAATTGAACTGAAATTGACATAGGTCATAGGAAATAAATGTCTCAGCTATTTGTTGTCTTTTGCATTTTGAGTTTCTTATTACAATCAGGAGAAGAATATTACTCTCCAAATGGTTTTGGACAGTAACATTTGTACTTCCTCTTCATAAATATTTCTTCCCTCATCTTGCTGCCTATTGATACCAAAAAAGTGAATCTAGGCATTTCTACCATGTAATGGGAGAAAAATGGTTTCCTAATTGATATGTGTCTAAATAATACATGCAAGAACCTTTTCTTTGATATTGCTCACTAACCCTTTACAATAGAAAATATTTACAAAAACTGGCATGTACTTGCATGAGGGCATTATATATTATAGAAATCCCACACAGAAGTAGCTGGCAAGCCACTCAAAAAGTAGTAACTGATAGCAAGTGGGATAATGCAGATGCTTTAATAAACCACTATCTTCTTTACTCAAGCAACATCTGGTTCATCTGCTCGACTGGGGCATGTTTGGGAATAAACAATCTCCATTTAAACTCAAGTATCTAGAAGTAGTTATATTTGTCAGTGGAGGAGATACACCCATTGGATCTGCAATAACTTTATGCTCACTGGAATTTCCATTTCTCTTCAATTGGGATACTCTTTCCAAAATTGCATCTACCCTTTTACCAATTTGGAAAATCAATGGGTCTTTTTGTGGACCTCCAAGGTGTTGGTCACCTAAACGAGAACCTTGAGATGAATCAAGAACTTCTCTATGAAAGAGATCAGTACCTTGAGAAGATCTCCACTTGTCAGCTGAATTAAAACCTTGGACCATAGATGGCTTCCCTTTGTTGTAAAATGAGGAGTGAGACTGCCTTGCCAAAGGCGGCAATGAACTTACATTTGAGGGATATAATGCCCAACATGAGTAACCTGGTTTCCCAAGTCCCGTAAATGCAAGGCCATTGACGAATAGGCATTTCTAATAGAAATATTTGTGGTGCTAGAATGAAGTGCATGACCAAATTCTTTGCCTGCTAATGAACCACTTTGAGGCTTCATTTCACATTGCTCTGTGGATAATTCCACAACACTTGTTACTTCTCTATCTGAATTTTTTTGTGTCAGTGTACATGTGCACTGAAGAGCTTCTGTCACTACTTGAGCTACTAGCAAATGGTGAGTACTCATCATCATCATGTGACATAGGGTCACACGCATATGTTACTTATTTCCTTTGTTGCTTTCCCCTTCCTAGCTCTTCCTCCTTATCTGTAACTTCTATCATGGGTCCAAGAAGCTCTTCCCACTCTTTCCCATTAATATGCAAATATTTTTGTCTTTAACAATATTTTCTGCATATATTATGATATTGATTCGATTTGATGCACCTTCACTATTTGATCCACACTTCCCTTTCATTTCACTTGCTTTGCTCATTTTGCACGTCAGAGGCCAGGATTTGACAGTAGGTCTGACCTTGGTATTGCCGGCGTTAATGATAAATTTTACCTTTTAGCTATTAATTTTTTGTCATTTTTCCTGTATGATGCTTTTGTATATGAATTGTGGATATTCTCTGGGAAACTTTTCATTTTTTCCTATAGGATGCCTTTGTATACAAATTTTGGAGAATCTCTATTAAAGAGTAGGTAAGGATGGCTAAGTTGAGTGCAGCGGAGAGGGAGAGGACTAAATTGAGAGAGCGGAGGTAGAGAGCGATAATGACAAAAATATTTTAGGGCTTGCAGAAATATGGAAATTATAATCTTCCTCCCAGAGCAGACATTAATGAAGCTCTCCGTGCCTTAGCAGAGGAAGCCGACTGGATTGTTGAAGCTGACGGTACTACATACAGAAATGTGGTATGTATTTTTGGCCTAAATTTAATTTTTCATTTCTTTTAGGTCTTTAATGGAGGTCAGCTAAATCTTTGTATTAAATGTCAGGAAATGCATGAAAATAATATGATTCTGAGCACGAGCATGAGTCCTAGTAGGCCTTATCACGCGTTAGGACCCCTAGGAAGTCCTCATGACCACCATGGACACATTGGAATGCTCAAGTGTGTCTTAAGGGGTCCTACGACCCCTTTGGACACACTTGAGCATTCAAATGTGTGAAAAGGGGTCATGGGGACTTCCTAGGGGTCCTAGTACGCCTTATCACACATTAGGACCCCTAGCAAGTCCCCATGACCCCTATGGACACATTGGAATGATCAAGTGCATATTAAGGGGTCCTACGACCTGTCCAAACAGACTTGAGCATTTGAATGTGTGAAAAGGGGTCATGGGGACTTCCTAGGGGTCCAAATACACCTTATCACACGTTAGGACCCCTAGGAAGTCCCCATGACCCCTATGGACACATTAGAATGCTCAAGTGTGTCTTAAGGGGTCCTACAACCCCCTTCAAAAACACTTGAGCATTCGAATGTGTGAAAAGGGGTCATGGGGACTTCCTAGGGGTCCTAGTATGCTTTATCATGCATTACGACCCCTATGAAGTCCCCATGATCCCTATGGACACATTGGAACCATCAAGTGTGTCCTGAGGGGTCCTAGTACACCTTATCACGCATTAGGACCCTTAGGAAGTCCCCATGACCCCTATGGACACATTGGAACCCTCAAGTGTGTCTTAAGGGGTCCTACGACCCCTTTGGACACACTTGAGCATTCAAATGTGTCAAAAGGGGTCATGGGGACTTTCTAGGGGTCCTAATATGCCTTATCATGCGTTAGGACCCCTAGAAAGTCCCCATGACCCCTATGGACACATTGGAATGCTCAAGTGTGTCCTAAGGGGTCCTACGACCCCTTCGGACACACTTGAGCATTCAAATGTGTCAAAAGAGGTCATGGGGACTTCCTAGGGGTTTTGGTACGCCTTATCATGTGTTAGGACCCTTAGGAAGTCCCCATGATCCCTATGGACACATTGGAACCCTCAAGTGTGTCTTAAGGGGTCCTACGACCCCTACGGACACACTTGAGCATTTGAATGTGTGAAAAGGGGTCATGGGGACTTCCTAGGGGTCCTAGTATGCTTTATTATGTGTTACAACCCCTAGGAAGTCCCCATGACCCCTATGGACACATTGGAATGCTCAAGTGTATCTTTAGGGGTCCTACGAACCGTTCGAACACACTTGAGTGTTCAAATATGTGAAAAGGGTCATGGAGACTTCCTAGGGGTCCTAGTATGCCTTATCACATGTTAGGACCCCTAGGAAGTCCCCATGACCCCTATGGACACATTGGAATGCTCAAGTGTGTCTTAAGGGGTCCTACGACCCCTTCAGACACACTTGACTATTCAAATGTGTGAAAAGGGGTCATGGGGACTTCCTAGGGATCCTAGTACGCTTTATCACGTGTTACAACCCCTATGAAGTCCCCATGACCCCTATGGACACATTGGAACCCTCAAGTGTTTCCTAAGGGGTCCTACGACCCCTTCGGACACACTTGAGCATTCAAATGTGTCAAAATGGGTCATGGGGACTTCCTAGGGGTCCTAGTATGCCTTATCATGCGTTAGGACCCTTAGGAAGTCCACATGACCCCTATGGACACATTGGAACCCTCAAGTGTGTCTTAAGGGGTCCTACAACCCCTTCAAACACACTTGAGCATTCAAATGTGTCAAAATGGGTCATGGGGACTTCCTAGGGGTCCTAGTATGCCTTATCACACGTTATGACCCCTAGGAAGTCCCCATGACCCCTATGGACACATTGGAATGCTCAAGTGTGTCCTAAGGGGTCCTACGGCCCCTTCAAACACACTTGAGCATTCAACTATGTCAAAAGGGGTCATGGGGACTTCCTAGGGGTCCTAGTACACCTTATCACGTGTTAGGACCCCTAGGAAGTCCCCGTGACCCCTATGGACACAATGGAATGCTCAAGTGTGTCTTAAGGGGTCCTATGACCCCTTCAAACACACTTGAGTGTTCAAATATGTCAAAATGGGTCATGGGGACTTCCTAGGGGTCCTAGTATGGCTTATCACGTGTTACGACCCCTAGGAAGTCCCCATGACGACTATGGACACATTGGAATGCTCAAGTACATCTTAAGGGGTCCTATGATCCCTTCGGACACACTTGAGCATTCGAATGTGTGAAAAGGGGTCATGGGGACCTGTTAGGCATCCTAGTACACTTTATCACAAGTTACGACCCCTATGAAGTCCCCAGGACCCCTATGGACACATAGGAACCCTCAAGTGTGTCCTAAGGGGTCCTACGACCCCTTCGGACACACTTGAGCATTCAAATGTGTCAAAAGGGGTCATGGGGACTTCCTAGGGGTCCTAGTACACCTTATCAAGTGTTAGGATCCTTAGGAAGTCCCCATGACCCCTATGGACACATTGGAACCCTCAAGTGTGTCTTAAGGGGTCCTACGACCCCTTCAGACAGACTTGAGTGTTCAAATGTGTGAAAAGGGGTCATGGGAACTTCCTAGGGGTCCTAGTACACCTTATTATGTGTTACAACCCCTAGGAAGTCCCCATGACCCCTATGGACACATTGGAATGCTCAAGTGCATCTTTAGGGGTCTTATGACCCTTCAGACACACTTGAGCATTCAAATGTGTCAAAAGGGGTCATGGGGACTTCCTAGGGGTCCTAGTACACATTATCACGCATTAGGACCCCTAGGAAGTCGCCATGACCACTATGGACACATTGGAATGCTCAAGTGCATCGTAAGGGGTTCTACGACCCCTTCAGACACACATGAGCATTTGAATGTGTGAAAAGGGGTCATGGGGAGTTCCTAGGGGTCCTAGTATGCTTTATCACACATTACGACCCCTATGAAGTCCCCATGACCCCTATGGACACATTGGAACCCTCAAGTGTGTCCTAAGAGGTCCTACGACCCCTTCAGACAAACTTCAGCATTCAAATGTGTCAAAAGGGGTCATGGGGAGTTCCTAGGGGTCCTAGTATGCCTTATCACGTGTTAGGACCCTTAGGAAGTCCCCATGATCCCTATGGACACATTGGAACCCTCAAGTGTGTCTTAAGGGGTCCTACGACCCCTTTGGACACACTCGAGCGTTCAAATGTGTGAAAAGGGGTCATGGGGACTTTCTAGGGGTCCTAGTGCACCTTATTACGTATTACGACTCCTATGAAGTCCCCATGACCCCATTGACACATTGGAACCCTCAGGTGTGTCCTAAGGGGTCCTACGACCCCTTTAAACACACTTGAGCATTCAACTGTGTCAAAAGGGGTCATGGGGACTTCCTAAGGGTCTTAGTACACCTTATCACGCGTTAGGACCCTTAGGAAGTCCCCATGACCCCTATGGACACATTGGAACCCTCAAGTGTGTCTTAAGGGGTCCTACGACCCCTTCGAACACACTTGAGCATTCAAATGTGTTAAAAGGGGTCGTGGGGACTTCCTAGGGGTCTTAGTAAGTCTTATCACACGTTAGGAGCACTAGGAAGTCCCCATGACCCCTATGGACACATTGGAATGCTCAAGTGTGTCTTAAGGGGTCCTACGACCCCTTCAGACACACTTGAGCATTCAAATGTGTGAAAAGGGGTCATGGGGACTTCCTATGGGTCCTAGTATGCCTTATCACCTGTTAGGACCCCTAGGAAGTCCCCATGACCCCTATGGACACATTGGAATTCTCAAGTGTGTCTTAAGGGGTCCTATGACCCCTTCTAACACACTTGAGCATTTGAATGTGTGAAAAGGGGTCATGGGGATTTCCTAGGGGTCCTAGTACACCTTATCACACGTTAGGACCCCTAGAAAGTCCCCATGACCCCTATGGACACATTGTAATGCTCAAGTGTGTCTTAAGGGGTCCTTCAACCCCTTCAGACACACTTGAGCATTCAAATGTGTGAAAAGTTGTCATGGGGACTTCCTAGGGGTCTTAGTACACCTTATCACGCGTTAGGACTCCTAGGAAGTCCCCATGACCCCTATGGACACATTGGAACCCTCAAGTGTGTCCTAAGGGGTCCTACAACCCCTTCGGACACACTTGAGCATTCAAATGTGTCAAAAGGGGTCATGAGGACTTCCTAGGGGTCCTAGTATGCCTTATCACACGTTAGGACCTCTAGGAAGTCTGCATGATCCCTATGGACACATTGGAATGCTCAAGTGTGTCTTAAGGGGTCCTATGACCCCTTCGGATACACTTGAGTGTTCAAATGTGTCAAAAGGAGTCATGGGGACTTCCTAGGGGTCCTAGTACGCTTTATCATGCATTAGGACCATTAGGAAGTTCGCATGACCCCTATGGACACATTGGAATGCTCAAGTTTGTCTTAAGGGATCCTATGACCTCTTCGAACACACTTGAGAGTTCAAATGTGTCAAAAGGGGTCATGGGGACTTCCTAGGGGTCCTAGTACACCTTATCACACGTTAGGACCCTTACAAAGTCCGCATGACCCCTATGGACACATTGGAATGCTCAAGTGTGTCTTAAGGGGTCTTAAGACCCCTTCGGACACACTTGAGCATTCAAATGTGTCACAAGGGGTCATGAGGACTTCCTAGGGGTCCTAGTACGCCTTATCGCGTGTTAGGACCCCTAGGAAGTCCCCATGACCCCTATGGACACATTGGAACCCTATGATGAGCGTACGGTGGTTATACATTTGTGTGAAATTTCTTTTCGAGAGTTAAAAAATCAATTGATTATATTCAATCGAGGGGAAGTCCATTGACATCTACTTATTCAGTATAGTCAGATCACCGACATTACAAGGAGTCTGTAGAAAAATCCTGTGTTGGATACTTTCAAGAGGACTTGGGCTAAAACTGTCTGTCATCAAATCAACTGTGCAGGTGTTTTTTGGAATACATTTTATATATATAATACATTATATACATTAATATATAATACATTATATATATTATATACATTAGTATAGATATAATATATTATATATATATATATATATATATATATATATATATATATATATATATATATATATATATATATATATATATATATATATATATTATATACATTAGTATATGATACATTAGTACATATAGTACATTAGTATATAATACATTAAAGCATATATATAATATACATTAGATACCTCTTTTTATATATAAAAGTTCAATTTTTTCATTTGCTCCCATCCTTTTTTCATGTACCTGGAAATATTGGGTATATCAGGTACCCGATTATTGACTTGTCATATTTGACCAAAATACTCCCTGTCCCCACAGACCAGAGAAGTACGGGATTTGGGGCCCATTTTTTGTTTTTTGTCAACTTGTCAACTTGTGGTCCCTTCTATAGTAGTCTTGTTACTTTAGCAAAATGATTTTTTAACTGATCCTCCAATTTATAATTGCATCTCTACTTAATCCCACGAACCAGCTTTGAGGCATCCTTTTAAGGGTTTTTGATTGTCAAAGACCATGAAATTTTGGTATAGAAAAGAGCGGAATAATTTTATGTCAACATTTTTTTTGCCTGTTTAGAAATGAGAACTCGAAACTAGAATATTTACCTATCTGTTTAGAAGATTTACCCGTCTTAATGACCTCTTTAAAAGATTTTGAATGAAACTCGACCTTTTTCATCATCTTCAATTCCACGATCTTCCTTTGTTCAACACAAAACTCTCTTGACAAATGGAAATTTTCAGACAAAACCTTCTTCACACTTCCGACAGCATTAGCTTTAGAGTTTCATAGCAGAGCGCAAATGTTAGAACCCTTATTGTAGGGTTATGTTTAAAGCACAACCAATTTGCAGGCGTGTAAAGCACGTATCGGATCAACTGCAGAGTCGAATTTGTTGCTAGCACAATCAGGTACCCGAAAATATCGTGTATATGATATTTGTGGAGTTTTTATTACAAAATCTGAATGTTTTTTTATTAAACTTTGTTTCTAAACATCACTATTTTGAATCAAAATATTGATACTGTAAAAGCATTCAAATATTATTTTTAAACATCAATTTTGAAGCAGATGTCAATACTTAAAAACACAAAATCTAATCTAAAAGTATTCAGATTCTTCACATCATGTCTTCCTTTCAAATCCCATTATTATAACATCAACTATTTGATACTTCATCATAATTATTGGAATAGACATAAAAAGAGCACCATCTAAAAGCAAAACAACAAAATAAGTCTAAAAAAATATTTTAAACATCACTAAAAAAATTCTCTATTTAATGGAAGTTAAACTACATCTGTTTCTTCTGAGTAAGTTAAATTTGAAACTTCCACTAAGAGATAATACTGCTTGTCCGTTATACTGAATTGAAAATCTGAAAAAATAGCGGGTTTTTATTTATGCCACAGGTTTCAGGTACCCGAAAAGGCTTGTGCTTTGGTGTCAGCCTTGCCCAGGTGTACTGACACCCAGGCCTACTAAAAAGTCAACAAGCATTTTCATGCGCTTTTGGATGAGTGAAAAGTGAATATTTTTCACATCGCCACTTTTTGGCCCCTCATGATCTTGCACATACCCAAGTACAAAGTTGAAAAGTCATGCATCCTTATGCTGGGAGCATCTACAATTATACAAAAAGAGGAAAGACAAAGATAAAATTAAGGTATGGAATAAGATGGTGAATAAATTGAAAGGCAAGTTCTTCCCTTGTGATTATCAGATTAACCTAGTTCAGTGAATACAAAGTTTGAGGTAGAAAGATAGCTCAGTAAAAGACTATACTGAGGAATTCTATAGATTAGATATCAGATCTAGACATGTTGAGGATGAAGTGGAAAGAATTGTTAGGTACTTGAATGGGTTAAGAGTTTCTATTCAAGAGGAAATTAGTTTGGTCAAGTTGGAAAATATTGAAGAAGCTTATATGTTTGCCTTGAAAGTCGAGGATAAATTGAAAAAAAGATATGAACAAAGACAAAGAGGAAGAGGTGGTAGATTCCTTAGAGGAAGAGGTGAGATTTGATCAAGACAAAACAAATCGGGACAAAGGCAAGACCGAGTGGAAAAGTGGAGGTTCTTCTAGAGGAAGAAGTAGTAACTACCAAGGTGGTTATAGCAGAGGTGGATTCCGAGGAACTTTTTACAACTGTGGAGAAGAAGGACATAGGTCATTTGAGTGTACACATGCAAGTAAGAAGGTCAGTAACAATAGAAATTCTTTGGTGCAAGAAGACTCACCAAATGAACCTGAGAAAGAAAAGAATTTGATGGTCAGAAGAGCACTTTGGAGTGAAAGCAATAAGGAAGATCCGATAAGGAAATTTTTTTTCAAGACCAGATGCAAAGTTGCTGATGAAGTGTGGAAGGTAATCATTGACAGTGGAAGCTCAAAGAATTTGGCATCTGAGGAAATGGTTGCAAGTTTGTAGTTAGAGAGGTTGAAACACCTGAAGCCCTATCAAATTTCATGGATAAAAAATGAGCATACCCTATTGGTAAGTGAACAATGCTATGTGAATTTGAAAATTGGCAACTACTATGATAAAGTGTTATGTGATATCATGCCTATGGATTGTTCTCATATTTTGTTGGGTAGACCTTGCCAATATGATAGACATGCTATATATGATGGAAGATTGCATTAATATACTATTTGGGCTGATGAGAGAAGACAAATCTTGTTACCTTTGATTGAAGAATCTGTTGGTAATATTTACACATCTGTGAAAGTTTGTTTGATGGAAGGAAGAAAGTTTGTTAAGGAATTGAAGAAGAATGATGTGTGCTTTGCTGTGATTCCTAACAAATTGAGTGAGAAAATAGTGGATAGCATCCTTGAAGAGGTTGATAAGATACTCACTGAGTACAAAGAAATCATTTCTGATAATGTACCTAGTGGTTTGCCACCGAAAAGAAGCATTGATCATTGTATGGATCTGATTCTTGGAGCTAGTTTACGAAATGAGGCACCACATCAATTAACACCTGCTGAGAATCAGGAACTTAACCGACAAATCCAAGAATTGTTGTAGAAAGGCTTGATCTGAGAAAGTTTGAGTCCATGTGCAGTACCAGCTGTATTGACACCTAAGAAGAATGGAGAATGGCGAATGTGTACCGATTCTAGAGTAATAAAAAAAATAACAGTGAAATATAGGTTTCCTATACCAAGAATGGATAACATAATGGATAGTTTAACTAGAGCAAAGTATTTTACCAAAATTGATTTGAAAAGTGGATATCATCATATAAGAATCAGAGAGGGTGATGAATGGAAGATTTCTTTCAAGACAAGAGAAGGTTTGTATGAGTGGTTGGTTATGCCTTTTGGTTTAACTAATGCACTGAGTACTTTTATGAGATTGATGAATGAGGTTTTGAAGAAATTCTTGGGTAAATTTGTGATTTATACCTAGATGACATTCTGATATTCAGTAAGACCAGAGAAGAACATTTGTTGCACATTAAACAGGTATTGTAGAGATTGAAAGAAGAAAAGTTGTTGATTAATTTTAAAAAGTGTTCCTTCATGAAAGAAAAGATTGTGTATTTGGGATTTTAGCTGATGGTTTGAAAATGGATCTTGAGAAGGTTGAAGCTATTTTGAATTGGCCTACACCTGAAAATGCTAGTGAGGCAAGATCATTTCATGGTTTAGCAAATTTTTACCGAAAGTTCATCAGAAATTTTAGTTCAATTTGTAATGCTATGACTGAGACTATGATAGGAGATAAAAGAGAATTCAAGTGGACACATGGAGCTGATAAAAGTTTTGAGACTCTGAAGCAGAAGGTTGTTGAATTTTCTGTGTTAGCTTTACCTGATTTCAATAAGGTATTTCAAGTTGAATGTGATGCAAGTGGTAGTGCAATATGAGTTGTTTTGAGTCAAGAAGGTAAACCTGTTGCTTTCTTTAGTGAGAAATTGAATGATGCAAAAAGGAAATATTTTGTGTATGATCAAGAATTCTATGTTATTGTTCAATCCCTAAAGAAATGGAGACATTATTTTATACCAAGTGAATTTGTGTTGTATACTAATCATAAGGCTTTACAATATTTGGGTACCCAGAATAAGTTGAATCAAAGACATATGAAATGTGTTGAATATTTGCAGAGTTATACATTTGTGATAAAACATAAGAGTGGAGTCACTAATCGAGTTGTTGATGCATTGAGTAGAAGAAGATCTTTGATGGCTGAAATGAGAATTGAAGTTCTTGGTTTTGATGACATGAAAGATTTGTATGAAACTAACCCTAATTTTTCTAAGCCATGGAGAAAGTGTAGAGCACCTATTCAAGATCAACCAAGTACAAAATGGAAAGACTATTTCATTCAAGAAGATATGTTGTTTAAAGGTATTCAGTTGTTTATACCGAAAGGATCAATGAGAACTAATTTGATAAAGAAGAAACATAGTAGTGGTTTGGCTGGACATTTTGGCATTGACAAAATATTGAATTTTCTTAAGGAGAAATATTTTTGGCCACATTTGTATAAGGATGTTTAGAAAATTGTGAAAAGTTGTGGAGTTTGTCAAGTTGCAAAGGGAGTAAGTCAGAATACTGGATTGTATAAACTGATTTCTATTCCTGAGAAACTTTGGATTGATATCAGTATGGATTTTGTCTTGGCTTACCGAAGACCGTAAGAGGTAATGATTCTATATTTGTTATTGTGGATACATTTTCTTAGATGGCACATTTCATACCCTGTAGAAAGACATCAAATGCAATGCATATAGTAGATCTTTTCTTTAAGGAAATTGTCGGATTGCATGGATTACTGAGGAGTATCATCTCCGACTAAGACAATAAGTTTGTTGGATACTTTTGGAAGACTCTATGGAAAAAGTTGGGTACTGAGTTGAGGTATAGTTCTACATTTCACCCATAGACTGATGGACAAACAAAGGTTGTAAATAGAAGTTTGGGTAATCTTTTGAGATGTTTAGTTGGAGATAAACCAAGTAATTGAGATTCTATGTTGGCATAAACAGAGTTTCCATACAATAATTCAGTAAATAGGAGTACTGGAAAAACACCTTTTGAGATTGTTAATGACATACAACCAAGAGGTATATCAGATTTGAATAACATTGCTAGTGAAGAAAAGAGAAGTGTTGAAGGAGAAGAGTTTGCTGAGTGCATGAAGATATTGCATGAAGAAGTGAAACATAAGTTGGAGAATAGTAATCAGAAATACAAGGATAGAGTAGATAGATCAAGAAGACATAAGACTTTTGTAATTGGGGATGAAGTAATGGTACACTTGAAGAAAGACAGATTTCCTATTGGAACCTATGGAAAGTTGAAGATGAAGAAATTTGGTCCATGCAAGATATTGAGAAAATTTGAGAATTAAAATTCTTATGAGATTGAGTTACCCGATGACATGGATATATCACCTATATTCAACATTGCAGACTTGTATGAGTATCATGAATCTGATGAAGAAATGACAATACCGAATGATTATTCGAAGAAGCATATAGAAGAAGTTGAGAAGATTTTGGAACAAAGAATTGGCAGAAGCATGAAAGGAAAAGAGTACATGGAGTATCTGGTAAAGTGGAAGAATAGACCGATTGAAGATTATTCATGGATTACACAATCTGAGCTGGATTCAACTCAAGTTATACTTGCTGCATGATACAGAGAATCATCTCAAAACAACCCCAGGTGTCTGATGCAAGAGCATCTCAGGTTCTTGGCAATCTTGTATCACGAAAAATAAGTTAGAGTTGTTAGATATGCTCGGTAGCTTCTTTTGAGGCTCTTGGTGATGTTTTCTTGTTTCCACCAACAGGGCTTAGTTGCTACTCGGTTCCTTTGTTTGCCGAGTTGGCTTGGTTGGTTCACCGAGTTAATTCCCTATTGCTCGGTAATCTTGTTCATCGAGTGGTTTATTTTGGATTTTTGTTGAGGCCAACTTATGCATTTAATTTTGGTTGTAGATTTAATGGTTACATCGATCATCAGAAAGTGTGTGGACCTAGATCTGGTCATTTCCCTCTCCAATGTTGGATCTAAGGGCCGACTTGTTTCGGTAGCGTCTTGTATAAATAAAGTAGTGTGTTGTAGATGTAGGGAGTCAGTAGATGGAGATAGAAGATAGGATTTGAAAGTTGAATCCTCACATGTTGGAGGACTATTGTAATTAAATTTTGAATGTATTTGACCGTAACCGGGAATGCTTTACAACCCGACATGTATGAGGTTATTTGATGAATAATATATGATTTCCCCTGCATTCTCTCTCCCTGTTGTTTTATTGCTTTTGTGTGTTGTTTCTACAAGGAGGTTGGTGATTAGGGTGTGCTTTTGGCCCCTCTTCACACCTACCTTGCGTCACATATGCCCTGCATGCATAGGGCTGTTAGTAGCTAGGTTTTGAAAATGAATGTGATGGTTGCTGTGTAGTTCATAGTATTGAATTCCCTACATGCATAGGGCTGATAAGAGCTAGGGTTTTATGCACAATTCTATAGTCTCATGTCGATGACTGGTTTTGGGTTGTGGGGTGGTTGATTTGATACAAGTCACTATGATTATTTTTATATTGTGAAACCTTTATTACTATTACTAAAATTAAAATTTACTAACAAAAAAAAAGAATAAATTAAATATAAAGAAAATTAATATATAAATTTGAATGAACCTGTCAAGTATGCTCTATATTCTCTATTTAGAAAAACCCATTGTGTTCCTTCATTGAATGAGGAACTTGCCATGGTCGAGGTCGCGAAAGAAGAAGTCCTTGAGAGTGAAATTGACATACGTTGGGCTTGACAGTGTATTTGACAACATGGTGCCTTTGTTTTGGTTTGCCACAATATGTTTTGGTTGAACTTGTCCTAGGTTTTGAGCCATTTTGTACAATTTTGTAGCTTTGTGCATATATCCAAATTTTTTAAATTGATATGAGGGATATTGTGTAGTATTGTATGTCTTGCATGTGTAGGGCCATTAGGAGCTAGGATTTGAAAATGTATATGATGGCTATTGTGTAGTTCATAGTATTGAATGCCCTATATACAGAGGGCCAATACAAGCTAGGGTTTTATGCACAAGTTCTGTAATCTCATGTAGATGACTAGTTTTGAATTGTGGGGTGGTTGATTATGATACTTACTATTTAAAAATTAAAAATTATCCAAAAAAGGAATAAATTAAATGTAAAGAATAATAATATATAAATTTAAATGAAGGTCAAATATGCTCTATATTCTCTATTTAGAAAAACCCACGGTGTTCATTAAATGAGGAACTCCAATAGAAATAGCTGTCAAATTTAACATCTTGATACAATTGACGTGCCCCTCATTTATTTTTTTAAATACAAATTTCGGAAATGCCACGTATTTATTTTAAATGTCGAGGCAGAATTCAAAATAGATTCTCAATTTAAGCTGCAAACAACGGCCGATCGTTCTAAGGAAAGATATTTTTTTCTCTCTTTCTTTCTTTTTCAAAAGGAGTCGGTTGGGCTGCGATTTAGTAAAATTATCAGTTTACACCGCAGAAATTGGACAGATATCCTGACAGCTTCCCGCTCAGAAATGTTATCATTACGATTGGCGGAATTTTCGTTCGAGTTAGAAAAAAATTCGAAGACAATGTCGCAAAAAATTCGAAAACAATGTGACCAAGGGCAACTGCAACTGAGGCGCCCATTAATGATGGCTGTGAAGAGGCGGAGAACGGCAGACGCGACGGCGTAGGGGTGAAGAAGAAGGGCATAAGTGCGAGTTTATGGCTACTATTTGACTTGGGTTAATCTCTACGTCTAGATGGTATGAATGAATGAATGATTTTAATGACGTTCATGAGGCCAAACAGCTTAAGGGATTAGAGGAACTCACATTCTTAAACAATTTTTATAATTTTTTCTGACTCTGATTTTCTTTTATGAATCTTGACCAGCAAACTCGCAGTTTGGTTGATCTTATCCTCTTCAAATAAACTGTTCATGTTGTCGACTTTCAAGATGACTTCATAATTAGTACGAATAACTGTTCATATACAGCCTAGTTTTGTTTTTTAAATTTTTTTCCCAAGATTTTGGAATAACGTAAAAAATTAATTATAGCTCGAAAATATGAAAAACATCTGATAATTTTTAATTTTTTAGCCTGATATAAGATTTTTTTTGAAATCTCTGGTGTATGTTTATGTATTTTTTTGCGGGGTTTGAGAATATTTTACAGCTTAAAGGAGGAATAAATATCTGGAAACAATGTGAAATTCATATGACAGTGTTTTAATTTCCGAAAGTTTGTATAGAAACTGGTCCTGGCAGATTTGTTTTCAAAATCCTGACTTCCCTGTAGGAAAGTTTGAACTGGCTTTTTCACTTCTGTTCGTTTAGTTATTATTGAACAACCAGACTGCTTTGAACTTTTGGAATTCCTTAAACACTTCTGATTTTGTTTTAGGAAAAACAACCTCATTTTTCTACTGAAATCATCAACAAACAAGGAAAAATACCTGACATCAGTGCCTGATGTATCTATTGGTCCACAAACATATGCATGAACCAGCTGTAGAACTCTCGAGGCTCTCCGAGTTTGTCCATCTGAAAACAAAGTTTTGTGCCGTTTCCTTGCTTGGAAAGCTCCACAAACACCCTGTATCTGCTGCTCGACTTCAGGTAAACGTTCTACTGTATTCTGTAGAGTCAACTAAGAGAGATAAGCTAGGTTGAGATGCCCATAGTGTTGATGCCAGAGTTTAGAGATATCTGATGCACTTCTAGTTGCCAAAGCACATTCCTGATCCTCTCTAGTATCAATCAATTGATACAACCCATGATCTTCTATGCCAACTGTGATGGTTTTCTTGGACTCCTTAGCAATAATGTAGAACTTGCGTGTGCTAAAAGCCTAAAAATGACATCCAATTTGGGACAGTGGTGCATAATTTGATTCAGCGAGAGCAAATTGAGATCCATGCTCAGAATATAGTACACATTGAAAAAAAATGAGATTTTTTCAATCCAGAAGATATTTACACATTGCTTTTGCAGACAACTATGTACTTTTCACCACCAGTGGAGATCACTGAACTTGAGCAAGCTGTGTGCTCATTGGAACAAGCCTTCTTGTGAGTAAAATGTTGAGATGCTCTAGAATCCATGTACCACAAAAAAGACTCTTCATGATTTGTTAGTTGTTTGGCCATGAAAGCATAGAAGGTTGATTCCTTTTGCTCAAAATGCTTTATGACATGAGCCTTTTGTGGAGGCCCTCCTTAATTGAATTTTTGATCAGCCAGCCTCTTTTTGTAGCGCTTCTTCAAATGACCAAGTTTACCACAATAGTGACATGTGATAGTATTCAATTCTTCGAAGTATCATTAGAATTCTTCAGTAGATCTCACAGGTGCTTCCAGAACCTTACAAAGCTTTTCATTTTGTTAAGCGCACTGATATACTGGGGTGAGGGTAATCAGTAAATGCTACTTTCAAATTGATTGAACCTTAATTACCATTAATAACTTCTCCAATCATCGCAACTTTCCTCAAAATCAAATTATTTTTATTAGCATATATTAATCTTTCCCTACTTATCAAACAACTTATCAAATAATGAACATACATATACATCCACACAAATGAACACCAGATTTACATGGAAACCCAAAATGGAAAAACCAAGGTGAGAATAGCTGATTGGATCTACAGCCCAAATCTAGCCTCACAAGTGTTAAATTTTAGTGATCACATTAATTAATGGAATAAATCAGAATATTTAATTACCAAATCATAAAAGGCAAACACAAGAACACAACACATTACCCTGGGAAACCTCCCTCTTGGAGGAAAAACCCAGCACTCAAATTAGATCATCTATTATTGCCCTTTCAAATATAATTACACAACTCATAGATATTGTTGATTTGCTGAAGATCCCTGATCAATGGATAGATATCGCCAAAACAATGATGTATCGCCAATGCAAAAATTAGATGAACATCTCCAATTGATGAGCCCATATCAGATCTGATACAATATCAGTTTATCTTCAAATCAGATCTGTCCAAAATTCATATATGAATTTGTTGTCCAGAGGATAAGATCGCTGCCCAGATCTGATCTTACATTTACTGCCCTAGATCAGAACATATTGGATTCGCTGCTCCAGATCATGTATATCATACGCTGCCCTAGATCAAAGTATGTAATATTAGAATGTATGCTCGCTGCCTTGGATCAGGACTTGAATTCACTGCCTTGAATTCGCTGCCCCAGATCTAGTATTCGCTGCTAGGAAAGATATCTCTGAGTATGTATGTTTAGATCGCTGTAGATATATGTTCAGATCGCATGCCAAAGTCTGATCACCTTGTGTGTATATCCGTTGTCTGATGCTAATTAACATGAAGATCTACTCCAAATTCGCTGCTCCAAATGTCTATACTTGCAGTTCCTTTTGTTTTGCATATGTGTTATTTTACAATGCAATGTCTCATATATATATGAGAGTTTTATCAAGTCGGCCCTTTTTGGCGCCAATAATAAATTTGAATTTTGGGCCCAATTGTATTTATAAATACAATTATAATTTCAAGACTATATTGAATTATAACTTGTATTTATAAATACAAGATATAATATTTATTTTATTTCTCAAGGCACTAATCCGGCCCAACCTGATCACAATTTAATTCTCTAACCATAAATAAATTATTTAGTTCTCCAATTAAATAATATAGTCTCTATATTATTTAATTCTCTAATTAAATAATAAATTATTTAATTCTCCAATTAAATAATTTAATCTCTATATTATTTAATTCTCTAATTAAATAATAAATTATTTAATTCTTGAATTAAATAATTAATCTCAGAAAATATTACTTGATTCTCAATATATTATTTAATTCTCCCAATTAAATAATTAATTCATTATTTTAATTCTCCTATATAAAATAATGTGAAGCTAGAATTCAATCTAGCTACCAAACATTAACAACAAGAATATAATAAGGAATTTGCAATATGAAGTAGGCAACAATTTGTGGAGACACCAATCCCCAATTACATTTGCAGGCACCAACCTATAGGATACACCAATCCCCTAATCCAAGATCTGAGCACCAACTAAGCATGTAAGCCACCCAATCTCATACAAAATATAAGAGATATGAATTGCAGGCACCAACCTATAGGATACACCAATCCCCTAATCCAAGATCTGAGCACCAACTCAGCATGTAAGCCACCCAATCTCATACAAAATATAAGAGATATGAAATGTAGACCTTCAAGGCTGAATACTTAGCTTCTTCTTGATCTGATCAACTTCAGAACTCCTTCATTCTGTGCATAAGATCTTCAAATGATACCACACACAATGATTGAGATGCTACTCATACAACATCACCCACATACTTGCACATGAACCACACCTTTGGGATATGCACTTCAATTAACACTCTAGGACTGAACCTAGATCAACTATAAACATATAGAACAATGATAATTACATTCAAAAGCCGGCCTAGAACATAATTACACTATCCACAAGTTGGCCACAAGAATAGACCTTAAACCAAACGTGTAATAGGCTTGGTACAGAAGCCCACATGTTTCTCCGAGAGTAGGGACACATTATGCATTACCCAAAATACACTGTACTGGCCCCAATGAACACATACATGCTACCTTCGACTGGCACATTTTATCCTTCTTTGGTGCATCAATTTGGAACATCAGCATAGTTGGCCAACTAGCACATTGAACACTATCATTTCTAACTTTCTACCTGCTGAAGCCAACCTCTGAAATTCTGGAATATCATATGTAACTATACTTTACTTCCAAACTCCAAGCCATAATTCTTAACTGGGGCAGAATGCAGAGCCAAATGTAATGTCTCCTTTCTGAAATAGGATTTAATAATAGATAATAATTACTAAAATAAAAATATAAAAATAATAATAATAAAATATAATTACAAGCTAATTAAGTTTAATGAAAGTTCAAGAGGCATGTAGTGAAGAGTTGTGGCTCCTTTAACATAAGATATAGAAGGGAGAAGGTTTCATTTGAAAGTGGACACGGATGGAGCAAGGAAAATTGGAAAATGAAAAATGGAATAATCAGGTTGTTATTGGAGAGGAATTCAGAAATAAACTTGAATTAGAAATAAAGATCACCAATTAGGATTAGTTAAGGGGCAACTAAGAAAGTGGAAGAGACACCATTCTTGGGAAGATATATTAAGAAATTGTAGAGTGCATTTGAGGGGAGCAAGAGTTTATATCAAACTTACATTTGCAGATCTGCAAATGAGAAGATAAAAGGGAAGATCATCAAAGAAAGGCTGAACTGTTGGAAGAGTTAATAACAGAATTGTAAGAAGAGTATTTGCAGATATAAAAGAGGAATATATACAGATATAAAAGAAATGTGTATGTAGAGATAGAAGAATATGCTGATGCGAATTGAGAAGGAAAGTATTTGCAGAATTAAAGGAGAAGTATAAAAAGAAGACATAGTTTGAAGGTGTAAATCAAGAAAGAATTAATCTAGAAGAAAATAAAGAAGTAGCTCCTTCAAAAGACTAAAGTTATGAAGGATTGTGACTCGTCCAAAGGGTGGTAATTGTGAAAGTTTGTGACCACTGCAAGGGCAGACATGATAAAGAGGTGCGACTTTCCCCCGCATTGGAAGATATAAAGGGGAGAAGGTTTCATTTGAGGAGGATGTCTAAGGGAGATCAATTTGGGAATAATATATTATTCTCAAAGGCAACAATGAAAAGTGGTGGCTCAATTCATATGAAAGGTGGTGACTTTTTTACCAATAAAATATAAAGGAGAATTCATTCCAAGCATTGAAGGGCCTCTTATCACTCATCCCACACAAATCTACAAAAGCAATTATTAAATCAAGCAAAGAGTCAATCAGAAAATCACTCTATCAGATCAGCATACATTCAATTCACCAATATGAATAAATCAAACCAGTACTCATTACATCATCACTCATCAATTATCAAAGTCAACAATCTTAATCATCACTCACGAATACCTCAAATCATACAATCTAAAGAATTTATTCAGTCAATCAATCTTTCATACAAATATCAATCATTCAACAACAATTGAAGAAATCAAGCAAGTACAATCACATCGAAGGAGACATTTAGCAAATCTAACAAGAAGTAATTCTGATAAAGGAAGTAAAAGGATTTCAGATCAAATATCTAGTCATCCAACAGAAAATACATCAAAGTGATTAATATTCAGACCTGGCTTTAAAGCGGCAATCTGATACTCTTTTCAGATCGGTTCTTCTCAACATTCTATATTCTCACAATTGTCTTGTGGTATATTTTTATGTATTTGTGATAATGATTATCTATTATGTATGTGCTTTCATATAATGAAATGTTAAGTGCATATGCCTAGTAATGGAATTGTTTGAAATCCATCTTGTATGAAGGATCAGCGGTGTAAGAAGGGAGTTATAGGATGGTTATCTAAGTATGCCACCTTGGAGATGACCATATAACTAACTCTTAGGGCCAAGAGGGTTTTGATATCATTTCACACTTGGGCTTAGATAGAACAACCAACAAATCCCCTTTATAATCTCCTCTCTGACTTTGCAATGATGGCTCCCGTCTTTTAGGGGAATGAGTAGATAGGGAATGTAGGTAGTAGAAATCCACTAAGTAGGCCACCTCGGTGGATGTCCATATTGGCTGTCCACCAAGGCCAAGAGGGCTCTGGTTCTAATCCGCTCTTGGGCTTAGTGTGGATATTGCTTTAGGTGGACCTATCATGTTTCTTCCTCCAAACCCTAATGTGTTTGCATAATATTATATATATTATATGAATGTTATGTGTTCTTGTCTAACCCTTATAATTGAAAGTATATATATATATGTGTGTGTGTGTGTGTGTGTGTGTATGTGATTGCAGGATTCAAATCCAGGTTCACATTGTTTAAGGAGATATTTTAGTTGGTAAAGATGTAACCCTAACCCTAATTTATTGCAATTGTGATTCTAGGACAAATTCTAGGGCGAAATTGGAAGGGGACATTACACCAAATGACATGACAATGCAATTGAGTGCACCTACTATTTCTTGAGCAACAAGCCTCAAAAACATCCTGCAGATACTTCCAGACAATGTCACATGAAATAGAAAATCAGGAACTACTAAAAGTGGAGCATAATGATAACATTAAGAGAGCTATCAAACATAGCTTGTCATAGTCCTTCGAGAACTCAAATGCTCAAGTCATGTCAGAAGCAACTAAAATTGCTATGGCTATTAGACACATGAGATCACATACATTTACATTTGATTCTCATTGATCTACTGACTCCTTTGACATCAATGACAACACAATGTTCAACAATCTACCCTATTGTCATTTGATGGCAAACAACAAAATGCTTATAGCACACCAACACAACCCAAGCCAGTTAGGGACTCCCTTTATGAGGTATGACTGATTTGCATTTGACTTCTTTTGGGTCTATTTCTCCCCTTTTCACAGCAGTGTCAAAGGACAACTGCCAACTTGTCCTGCTTTGAAAACATTGTGCAAGACCATCTAGTCTAGTTGCGGCAAGAAGTCAACACTCCCCGTCGACCTATACTTCCTCTTGAATCAAGAGGAGGGAGCAACCACTCCCAACTTCTGCCGTAGATTCTCAAAACTCTTCTTTGGAAGAGTTTTTGCAAAGATATCTGCAATTTTCTCCTTTATCTCAACATATTCTAGCTTTACTTGTTTGTTTGCAACCTTTTCTCTTAGGAAATGATACTTAATAGAAGTATGCTTTTTCAATGAATGCATTAGAGGAGTTTTGTAAATGTTTATGACACTTGTATTTTCACAAAGAATAGAAATGGCCTCATCAATCTCTATTTTCGTTTCCTTCAATTTCTGTTTCATCCATTAAACCTGGGTGCAACATGAATTTGGTGCAATGTACTCTGCTTCTGTAATGTCCCTTGTGTAATACTTAATGATTTGGGACTAAATTTTCATTGTAAGAGACTCCTTTGCTAAACTTATACTCTAAATGGATTTGGATGCTGATAGTATCCTATTTGTGAATGTTTCCTTGCTTGTTATTTAATTCAAATGTAATAAATGTGGAAGACAATCCTTATATCCAAGTATCGAGACAATAAGATCAATCTGAATATCTGATAAGAAATATCATTCAATTTATCTGGATGTCTTTTGACATGTACGTATATAAGTATATTGAACAAATAGGTATATGAGCTGCTATGGAGTCTATAATGTCTAATCTGAATTGTAGAGTTATGACTCTTGAATAGATATAGGAATTAGTGTTATCAATATGTTATATTGATCAAGTATTGTCTCTGATATTACTTAATGGATCTGTAAAAGAGGTTCCAACTGTTCTAAGGGTATATGTTTTAACTGGCATCCTCTTAAGTATATGCACGTGTCCTTAGAGTAAAAATGGTGGAGTGATTCTTCTTCAAATTGTAGTGTGTGTGTCTGTCTATATATATGTATATATATAATGATCTGCTTTCTCAATATTTAATTCACAAATCAGGTTATGTTATCTATAGAAATGTCCAATGTGATGATCCCTTGAGGGATGTGGATGTCTTCTTAAATCTGATTTGAAATGTTAACTCACTTGTAAGTGCCGTGACTCATGTCTCTTCTTAACAGCACCATTTCATAACAAACAAATCAAACTTTATTTAATGCTTACCTCAATACCGTTTTATCCTTAATCGCTCTCTTGTATTTCTTCCCTAATTTGCATCTATTTGTTATACATGTTAAAAGCTTGAATCGCACCTTGCGCACCCGTCAGCATCTTCTTACATATTTTACAATTTATATATTTTTTAAACAAGTCATGTTTTTTCATATCGCCCATCGTATAAACTGAATCTTCATATATTGATCTGCATATTAATTGAATTACCTTATAATTAAGAGAGGAGACAAATATAGAATGAGAGCCCCAGATGCATTGTTATCAACGTTGACAGAGATTTAAAAAATCTCTACTAAAAACATTTATCAGCAACCCTCCGCCCTAATAATTTTTTGTGACCTGAATACTGGTAATAGGTATGTTGCTTACAATTCCGAAATGACCCAGAAGTTCAAAAAGATTAAAACTCTGTATACTTATATTTTTAACAAGCTTAGTCTTTGCAAGATTAGCCTCGTGTTGCAAGCTGGCTTTTGTCATATACTTCATTTTCTCATGCGGCTTTTCTCTATGTAATTCTTATCTCCTTTGTGTCTCATTCTCTTTCCCCCAGTGATGAATATGTTGTTCCCATATTATAGTCGATGTATATTGCAACCTTATCATCCTTTATAGTTAGATCGAATTTTTGTCTTATTATATCATTTGCTTGAGGTGGAAAGTCCTAAAGAATAAGATGCATCTCAAGTTCCTCGATAATTACCTCTCTTCAATATAATTCCTAATTACACCCTTGGTTATTGGTTGGATATTTGACTCTAATTATGTTGCCATGTGGAATTATCACCTTGTTTGATCGGGATATTTCCCTTTTGATTAATCTATATTCATATTTGTCAGGTGGTGGTCAATACACCATGATAGTTTTATCTTGTAATTTATAATTTATTTAATCTTTAATTTAATTTAATTTAATTACTAGCACTTGCACCTAAGAGAGGTGCAATGGTCACGCCGATATTTAATATATACTTCTTCTTCTTTTGTTTCTTAGTCTTCCTCCTCTTCTTCTTCATTTTCTTCTTCTTTTTCTTGCTCTTCTTCTTCTTCTTCTTCTTCTTCCTCCTCCTCCTCCTCCTCTTGTTGTTGTTGTTCCTCCTCCTCCTTCTTCCTCTTCTCTCCTCATCCTCTTCCTCTTCCTCCTCCTCCTTCAAATGAACTAAAATATATAAATATGATGTAAAGGATAATAAACCAAAAGGACCATTGAAAAGAAACTATCGCCATCCCCATGCCCCCAAATGGAGAGGCATCTAAATAGCCTCAAGGATGCCTCACTAGGGTCCTGTGGTTAAATTCCATAAATCCAGTCATCTTCTTAAAGTGAGTTTTTAAGAGTACATAATGGAATGCTAGATATTTAGAAATGAGAAATTTGAGAAAATGGTAAAACACAATGGCTCTCCATGTTTTGAAATATGGAGATGAAAGGAATTAGTCGATAGATTCACAATATGTGACTCACTCTAGAAAACCATCAATATGGATTAAAAATAATTAAGAAGAGCAATGATCTATTAGAATGATCACGCTTAAAAAAAAATTGTTTGATGAATGCCTTAGTTTTTCACGTTAATTAACATGTGATACATGAATATACTAAGCCAAAACATATAGGTACACATTCAATTTTTAATATAATATCATTGTGTCCTTTTTGAATCACTTGTTTTCTGATATGGGTCCCTTGTAACTGGTACACTCTTCATGTCCTGATAACAATTATGTACTGAATCAATGGAAGTTTGATAGGAAGCATATTATTGAAATACAAAAGTGATAAGTGATTGTTCTACAAAATTGAACTTCTAATTGACAATGGATTGATGTTTTCAGATTTAGTTGGGTGACTTTTTTATGTCAATATTTTAAATCATACTTTATGATCCATCACTTAAGAAAAGAATGATAGATCATGAATTGTAATTTAAAACATCCACAGACAAAAAAAAAATCTAAAAATAAACCAAAAAAACTTGAAATACAACATTATGAACTTTGAAAATCAAAGCACAAATTGTTACTCTATTTTTTTCCCCTTCTTGAGATGTTTTAATCTGGCTTTACTCATTGTACAACAAAATACACGAGTTGTATGATGCATTGGTTTTGGCTGCAGCTACTTACTTGGGTTTCCCCTATCTTCCTCCATATCTGCAACTGAAGGCCAATTTTATGAGAGCGACAAATATTGCACCAAGAGGTAGCAGATTGCTAGACTCAACATGCACTGAATCCATCACTTCTCCTTCACCTTCTTCTATTTTTGATAGCTGAAACCATTCTTTCATTTAGCCTCTGTGAAAATGAGTTATACATCAAAAGTTAAAAATGGGTTTCAATTAACATGATTTTTTCGTATTCAATTTGGATGCCATCGTCAAATGCCCTAAAAATCGGTATAGAGAGTCTTAAACAGTACCTAGTGTAGCTGGTTTTATTATTTATGGATGCTATTCTATCCACATGGCTATTACAGTGGACATTCTTCAGTCAATTTCCCATCTGTTCTGGATATATCTCAATTAAGTATATTGTTGACCTTGTTTATTAAATTGCAATTGGCTAATTGAAAGTGATTATGAAATCAAAATCTTGCCCCACATTGGGCTTGCCTCTAATTTGCCATTTAATATCAATAATTGTTATTTCCATTTGCTTTTTGATGTTTTGTATGGAACAAAAGCTTACTTCTTTTTAGCAGTCATCAAAGTATAATATACAGCGGACATATATCAGATGTTGTAGTTGCAAGTGCCTTGGTGGGCATGTATGCTTGCAAAGGTTGTGGATTTCGGCTTCATGCTTGCCAATTGCATTCACTTGAAACTTTCCAAGGCCTCTTCAAGAAACCCCTCGTGTGCGTATCCAAAAACCATTGCAGTCCAATAGATCACATTTTGTTGAGACATTTTGTTAAACAGTTCGCGTGCTATGCACGTATGATTCCAGATTGTTTCCAAAATCAGTTGTGTATGTCATGGCACAACTCGATTGAAGTCCGGGCACCTTACCTATTGCATAACTCTCCAATGGCGAGCCAAAACAAGAACCAATATAGCTGAAAAATCTCAAACTTTAGCCTGCTTCAAAGGCATAGAGCTTAAGGGATTTGAACCCTTGACTCCACAAAAAAAACTAGAAAATCTCCAAACAGATAGCCTACAACTTGGTGGTAAGAAATGTTTCCAATAGGTTTGGGCGAAGGAAAAATCAACCAATGAGGCTCAATCAGATTACCTAGCAATTTCCCATCCAAAACAATATATTTTATGAAAAGATATTCAATATATATGACTTTTATGGACCTCAGCACAAGAAATGACAATACTAGAACACAGGAAAAATATTTTCTCAAATAGATCTTTAATAGCCATAAATCTATGGACATAATTTTTGTTCCAAAATAACAATATAAAACTTGGCTGTTATATATCATAACCATCGAATCCCATTATCAACGCCACGATCTACTTGACTGTAGATTTGGGAAAGAATAAGAGCTAGGGTCTTGAGATTTTTACATAGATAACCAATGTGTGGGCACTCACTCTCGATATCATCAACAACACGAAGGATGGGGGCGAGCTTGGATAGAATAGAAGGAGCCACTTTACTGTCAATCGTCTCATTGACAACCAAAGTCCCTACCATCTGTGTTCGCGTGACCTTTGAAACATGAGATAGGGATAGGGGACAAGAAAGTCAGAAAACATAAGATATTTTTTCACATATTTAAAAAAAATGAGGTATGTTAAAGTTATTTCACCCAACCTTCCTCCTCAAACCTGCACCCGGTAATAACATTTATTAGCAACCAAGAGAAATATCTGACATCCAACATCTGACAATAACTGTTTTCCCTTCTTTAATGCCCACTACATTGTAACTGTTTGCACGCCTTCAACTTGACCGGGTTGCTCACACAGGAAAATAACATGTCTTTTTTAATTCATCAATGCATCCTCTTTTCGTGGCAGTGCACCCCTTTTATGGTTAAAATACGTGATCGGATTTTTTCCCGGTATAAGACAATTTATCGGTGCTGACACTTTTCCGTCAGTGGGCAATGCCCACAATGAAAAGCCTATCGGCTTAATTATATAATTATTTTTGTTAATTCAAAACAAAATTATTATTCAATTTCAATCCAACTTTTATATATAATATATATATAAATAATACTGATTGTATATATATATATATAATTGTTTATACTAACAATATTACTATTATTGATTCAAAGAGAAGAATTGTATGTATAAATTTTAATTCTGATTTTATTACTCTCTGAAAGTGATTGCTGTTCAATATACTTTAGACTAATTGATTTCGGTGTGAGTTTAGAACAGATCGATCGGCATATATATCTCTGAGTGACTCCTTGAAGAGTCACGTCTATGATAGACGTGACTCCTTGAAGAGTCACGTCTACCATAGGCGTGACCACCCGTCGTGCATCATGAATATTATCTTGGCACCGATTCATATCAAAGGAATTGACTAATACGATATCGATCGGTTTGATACCGATTCAACATAAATACCAAAGTTTATCGGTTAATACCGATCCAAACATAATTATGATAAGATCCTAATGTTATCGGGTGATACTGATTCCAATTAGTTTATCGGGTTTTGATCATAAGGAGAATAATAATAATCTTATATATAGGTTAATGTATATATATAATGATAATAATAGTTATTATCATTATATATATATTATTATATATATACATATATCTCTTAATCTGATCTTATATGCTTTAGTATTTAATAGTATAGATTTATCTGAGCATGGCTATATGCAACAACACTCCCTCTTAGCTAGGGAAGATAAATCATATACATATTTATATCACATTTCTCGTGACATAAAGTCTCACATATCTCGTGAAGACAAACATCACGTAACACATGATGATAAGTATCACATAACTTGTGATAAGAAGTCTCGCATATCTCGTGAAGACGATCATCACATAACACGTGATGATAAGTATCACATAACACGCGATAAGAAGTCTCACATATCTCGTGAAGACGATCATTGCATAACACGTGATGATAAGTATTACATAACATGCGATAAGAAGTCTCACATATCTCATGAAGGCAATCATCACATAACACATGATGATAAGTATCACATAACTCATGATAAGAAGTCTCACATATCTTGTGACGACGATCTTCACATAACACGTGATGATAAATATCACATAACTCATGACACTTAAAGGATGATATGCTTGAGAATACTATATTCTCCTTATACATCCTAGCTATGGTGTGTGCACTGACATTACGTCATATAATGTCCACCATAACAGATCATGGCACATCCATGAATGATATCAAGTCAGCATGATATCTATATTAGAAGATCGTCATCTTATAACATTTGAATACAAGTGTTCATTTCCAATTGATCGTCAACTTTTAGAGATGAACACAGGGAGTGGAGCCCATAAAGTCATATATCAACACATATGACAAAAGAAGTTTACACATTAAACATCTTATTTATATATATATCAGTAAAGATTACAATGCAAATTACAATTCAATCATACCAAGACCTTTCCTGAAGTGTTCAACTTTTATTCTAGCAAGTGGCTTGGTGAGTATATTTTCTGTCTAATCTCCTGTACTGATATATTCCAACTGAATCACATTCCTATCCACCATGTCTCTCACATAATGATACGAAATCTCTATATGCTTGGATCTATCGTGAAATACCGGATTCACATAAAGTTTTATGCAACTTTGATTATCACAATGGATAACTATAGGTTTCAGGGGCTCACCGAATAATCCCACAAGTAGTTTTCTGAGCCATATTGCTTCTCTTGCTGCCATAGAGGCTGCAATGTATTCGGCCTTGGTAGAACTCTGAGCCATTGAAGATATTTTCTGCACATCCAAGATATCATGGCGGATCCCAGACTGAAGCAACAACCTGAGGTGCTTTTTCTATCAGTTACACTTCCAGCCCAATCAGAATCTGTGAATCCATGTAGATTCAAGTTGACTTTCTCATATTTGAGTCCATAATTTAGAGTACCTTGAAGGTATCTCATAATATGCTTCACATCCATAAGATGTATCTCCTTAGGCTCACACATAAATTGACTCAATGCATTTACTGCATAAAAGATATCTGGTCTGGTATTAACTAGGTACATCAAGGATCCAATTATTTGCCTGTAGAGGGTAGGATCTGCAAATGGAGAATCTGCTGCTGCCTCCTTTAGTTTATGAAGGTTTGTTTCCATGGGGGAAGACATGGGTCTACAATTCATCATACCAAATCTCTTTAGTATGTCCAAGGTATACTTTCCTTGGTTTAGCACAATGCTATCTGAGTTTTGCTAGACTTCTAATCCAAGGAAGTAATATAGAAGGCCCAAATCTTTCATTTCAAACTCTTTAGCAAGGTCCTTTTTACATTGATCAATAAGATGATCTTCTCCTGTAATTAACAAATCATCAACATACAAGATCAATATCAACATATCACCTTTATTTTGCTTAAAGTATAGATTTGGATCTGCATCATTTTTAGAAAATCCCAATTCCATAAGATATCTATCGATTCTCTCATACTGTCCTAGGAGCCTGTTTAAGTCCATAGAGGGCTTTCTTTAATCTGCACACATGAGATCTTGCAGTGTGAATCTCAAATCCTTCTGGTTGCTCTAGGTAGACTTCTTCCTCTATCTTCCCATTTAGGAATGCAGTCTTTACATCCATCTGATGAACTTTCCATCCTTTGGCTGCTGCGATGGCTAGAACTGCTCTGACTGAGGTATATCTGGCAACAGGTGCAAATGTTTCCTCATAATCAATTCCTTCCTTTTGTGAGAAACCTTTGGCAACAAATCTGGCTTTATTTTTCTCTATACTGCCATCTACAACATACTTGATTTTGAATAGCTATTTGGATGAAACAATAGATTTTTCCTTTGGTCTTGGAACTATTTCCCAAACATCATTTTTCAGGATGGACTAGTATTCTTCTGTTATGGAATCCTTCCATGCTTGGTGTTTGAGGGCTTTTGATGTAGTGGAAGGTTTAGACTTAGAGAGATCATTCATTAAGGCCGCATAGCTGGAAAACCTTCGGGGTATTTTACTTTCTCTAAAGGCCCCTGAAGGAGCTGCAAAGTTCTTTGATTCTTTCATTGTTTTGGTGGGCCAAAGTGGTCTTTTCTTATGATTCTCTTGTGGTAAGTTTGTACTTCATCTTCATCCTCTTTAGGATACTCCCTTTGAAACTCAGGAGTAGGATCCTCTTCTAGGTTTGAGGGTGGAGTGATTCTTTCAGACTCAAAGGAATTTCTAGCTCTTTTAAAAGCTAAATCCTCCTCAAATATTACATCTCTACTGAGTTCAATATTTCTATGTCCAGGTATAAATATTCTATAGGCTTTAGAAGTTTCACTATATCCAACAAAGATTCCTTTTCTTCCCGAAGGTTCGAGTTTTGTTATTTTCTCTTTAGGTACATGAAAATAGACTGGGCATCCAAATATCTTTAAGTGAGTGATATCTGGTTTTACGCCTGTGAAAACTTCTTCAGGAGTTTTATCTTCAATATGAGAGTGAGGACATGTATTTTGTATGTATACATTAGCATTGGAGGCTTCTGCCCAAAGATAGGTTTCTAAATTTTGATCAAGGAGCATGGCTTTAGCTGCTTCTACAATAGTTCTATTTTTCTTTTCAGCAACCCCATTTTGTTGAGGATTGTAAGGAATAGTGAACTCCCTCTTAATCCCTGCTTCTTTTCAAAATTCTCTAAAAATGTTAGAGGTGTATTGCCTCCCATTATCAGTTTTTATGGTTTCTATTTTCTTTCTAGAGGAGTTTTCAGAAAGGGATTTGAATTCCTTAAATCTTCTAAGGATCTCTTTTGATTCTTTACATTTGAGAAAGTAGATCTTGGTTTTTCAGGATAAGTCATCAACAAATATTACATAGTATAGGAACTCTCCTACAGAAGGTGCAGACATGGGTCCACATAGGTTAGAGTGAACTAGTTCTAAAACATTACTCGTTTTACTAGAACTACTTTGAAAAGAACCCTTGGTAGTTTTGCCTAGGGCATATCCCTCACATGTACCTGAGTGATATTGTTTTAACTTAGGTAAGCCAGTGACTAATTTTTCCATGGATGATAAGGCATGAAAGTTTAAATGTCCTAATCTTCTATGCCATATCTCATTAGAGTCTGCAATTTCATGAATTAGAGAAAGATTAGGTTCAGTACATACCTCATACAAGTAACCATTTCTGTGCCCTAGGGTTACAACCTTCTTGATAGAAGAATTCTTTGGCCATGCCAACACTTTGCTACCCATGAAGGTTACTCTATGCTCATTATCCTCTAGGGCAGATATGGAGACTAGGTTCCTCTTGATGCCTGGGACGAATAGAACTCTATTGAGTTGGATATACATTCCTGACTTCAACTTAATGGTGCAGGTCCCGACACCTTTTACTAGATGTGCTGAGTCATCACCGATGGTAACCGCTTCATCAATTTCTTCTATCATAGAGTCCAATAGTTCTCTGTATTCAGTGATGTGTCTTGACGATCCACTGTCAATAATCTAGGTATTAGATTTGTTGGACACTTGATTAGAGAGGGCAGAGTAGAATGCGTGTTTCTCTGAATCATGCTCCTTTTTATTTCTTTTCACTTTAGCAAATGTAGCTCGTTGTTTAATTCTATCTGGGCATCTAGCTGCATAATGCCCATATTGATCACATCTGAAGCTTTGAATGTGAGAAACATCTCTCTTAGATGAACCCTTTTCATGATGGTCCTTGCTCTTCTTAAAGTGTTTCTTCTTTCCTCTCTTGTGAGAGTTTACGTTTAACACATGTAGATCCTTATCTATGTTCTTTTGTTTGATCCCTTTCTTGTTTTGTCTTGACTCTTCCTAAAGATAGTTAGACCTTAGTCAATCGAAGTTGGGATATTTAGATCTTGCACTAATGCCTTGAACAAAGGTTTCCCAAGTATTTGGTAGGCCATCTAGTGCAATGAGAGTCAGTTCTTTGCTC
Source organism: Chamaecyparis obtusa (assembly GCA_027943335.1). NCBI lineage: Eukaryota > Viridiplantae > Streptophyta > Pinopsida > Cupressales > Cupressaceae > Chamaecyparis > Chamaecyparis obtusa. The sequence continues at coordinate 1,066,409 of BSBK01002765.1, read as the reverse complement.
TGAATTTCATATCCAAGTGTTGTCAATTCATCTCTTAAAGCATATATTCTCATAAATTATGCATTGACGGATTCTCCTTTATTCATACTTATATGATTAATCTCTCTTTTTAGGGGTAGGGTTCTGCTAGCATTGTTTATTTTATATGTGCTTTCTAGTGATTTGAACATGTGATAGGCAGTCTCATATTTCATTAGAATTGGCACTATATGGTCTCTAACACCATCAACATTGATCTTCATAGCCTTTTCATTTCCTTCAATCCAGATAGATTTTTTGGGATCATTTTGTGGCTCTTCTTTCTCCTCCTTTATAAAAGATTCGACTTTATTTTCTTTTAGAATCATTCTAATTTGGAATTTCCATGATGAGAAGTTGTTTCCTCCAAGTCTATCTTCGAATCTGATAGCACTTGCCATAGAAATGTGATATGTAATAATTTAATAATTGATATTGAATTTCTCAAGTTTGAGAGCTTCTTGGATCTTCCTTTACTAGAGCTCTGATACCATGTTAATTCAAAACAAACTTATTATTCCATTTCAATCCAACGTTTATATATATATATATATATATAAAATTGTTTATACTAACAATATTACTGTTATTGATTCAAAGAGAAGAATTGTATGTATAAATTTTAATTCTGATTTTATTACTCTCTGAAAGTGATCGCTGTTCAATATACTTCACACTAATTGATTTCAGTGTGAGTATAGAACAAATCGATTGGCATATATATCTCTGAGTGAATTACGATGGGTCACGTCTATGATAGACGCGACTCCTTGAGGAGTCACGTCTACCATAGGTGTGACCACCCGTCGTGCATCATGAATATTATCTTGGCACCGATTCATATCAATGGAATCGACTAATACGATATCGATCGGTTTGATACCGATTCAACATAAATACCAAAGTATTATCGGTTAATACTGATCCAAACATAATTATGATAAGATACTAATGTTATCGGGTGATACCGATTCCAATTAGTTTATTGGGTTTTGATCATAAGGAGAATAATAATAATCTTATATATATTAATGTATATATATAATGATAATAATAGTTATTATCATTATATATATATTATTATATATATACATATATCTCTTAATCTGATCTTATATGTCTTACTATTAAATAGTATAGATTTGTCTGAGCATGGCTATATGCAACAACAATTTAAATATTATATTTATTATTTATTTTATAATATTATTATTGAAATATTCATTTATTTGTTATTTTATATTTTAATTCTATTATAATTTAGTTTTATAAATTCCCTTTTATTACTTTTGATCTATATATATATGTGTATATTAATTTTTTATGATTTAATTTAATTTATTCAATGCAATTATAATTATAATTATATTATAGTTATAATTATATTTTTATTATTTATTTATTTAATCTTATATATTAACTCTATTATCATTAAATTCCATTCTTGAAAAGGGGACATCAGCACTTGTACACAGGGATACCGAGTTTCATTTTTACTCAAACAAGATACAAGACTATTACCAAGAAAGAAAGCTCTGCCACTTATACTGTTCTGGGCATCTACACTTCTGGCCCAACCTACACTTGTGTATGTAATGTCCCAAAAATGAAATTAATTAGTTCATGCCCAAAATTAATAATTTCGACATTATAATTTTTTTCTTTAACAATAACCTAATAAAGTAAACTCATTTAACCATCAATTATTTAAGAGATAATGTACAAGTATGTAGATTAGTAAATAGTATTGTAAATAGATTAGTGAACAAGTATGTCATGAATCATGATAAGCATTATAAAAAACTATCCTATAACCAATCATAGCTTAGTTTGGTAGGAAACGTGAAAGGGCACTAGTAAATTGCCCAACCCAACTAAGCCCAAGAGCGTACAATCATCCAATTATGGCAACTCGCCTCTTATCCCACAAGTGGCAGGAACATCCAACTATGACCAGTTGCTTCCCTTGAGGTAATCTATTCGCCTCTCAGCCCGCTAGGGGTAGTAACATCCAACTATGATTAGTTCCATTCCTTGGGGTGGTCTACTTAGTTCGGGGAGCCGGTAAACCACATCTCTCTAACTTATTTCCATCAGCTTCACATGTAATTGATTATGGGGCAGAATATATATATTTGAAGAAACATAATATAAATATAAATCTTGATAGAGTCAAGACTCAATATCTATGAATGTATATAAGAAAATTGATGCATAAACACCTAGGTCTCATACCAATCACTTGTATGCCAGAATATTATTTTTATATCAGATCTCTGCTTCATTGATTATGGATGCTTCCTTGGATGAATTGTTCTTTCTTTTATATCTTCAATTTGTTGGGGTTATACCCTTTCACTTGGAAAGGATGTGTCCTTTCAAAGAGAATCACTGCCTTGATTATACCCCCTGCCTTTTCATGACACCTGCTGCCCTTAATGTTTTCCATCACTGGATTAAAGGCAAGATTTTATAATTAATCAATGCTGCAATTTTGGATACTCTTGGTCGACCCATTAATTAGATAATCGCCGTTATTTATTATCTTTTAATCTCTTTAATTTTGGGTTGGCCCTTTTCCTTTAGTCACCCAAGTATTATTATTTTTAAGAGTTGGTCCAACTTTCATTTAATCGTTCAAATTTCATAATGGTCTGATTTGTCTTTATAGAGCCCTAATCTCAGGCATATGCAATCAATGTGAAGTTTTTAATTGTAGGGTACCACAAACCAAAATCTAGTGTAGCATTTTGATATGTAAATATCCTTTTTACTTCCTTGACATGGGTTTCCTTAGGCATTGCCTGAAACCTAGCTACCATACCCACTGCTTGCATTATATCCGGTCTAGAAGCAATTATATACAACAAATTACCAATCATTGACCTATACAAGGTTTCCTTCAGCCACCCAATTATTATTATTTATAAGAGTGGTCATAATTGGCCCCTCTAATAGTCACAAGATTTAAAAAAAAAAAATTCTGAGTCGGCCCTCCTTTCATTTAATTGTTCAAGTTTCATAATGCTGCGACTTGTCTTTATAGAGCTTGTTGGTTTATAGGATCAGATTTGCAATAAGCAGAAATACAACTGAGGCAAATAACACAATAGTTTACCCTGAGAAAACCCTCCTACTTGAGGGAGAAAACCCAACAAATAACCTCTCATATATATAATATTAGTGCAGAATACTGCTTTACAACCAGACCCTTCTCAAGGGTGAATTGATACGAAGAATTCATTGTAAAATGGATGATCATCTCCTATAAATACAATGTAAGGTGCCTTTTCACAAGCAAGGTGACTCTTCACAAGGGTCGGCCTCATTCAAGAACCAAGGCGACTTTTCATCTTGGGTCGGCCTTATAAATATAATTTATTATTTTATAGGAGATAGAAATCTCCAGCCGCTACTTACATTAACACTCCCTCTTAGCTAGGGAGATATCTTTCTAGATATCCACATCATGGAGTCTCTCAACATGATGCCCACAATGGCTACACCCATTTGTGGAAAGACACAAGTACAAAGAGTTCATCACGGAGTCTCTCAACGTAATGTTTTCATGGAATGACATCCACCATGGCTACTCCTAGAGGGTGTGGCCATCATGGCTACTCCCATGAATGGAAATGCAAATGAGCACAAATGCTCATCATGGAATCACTTAATGTGATGTTGTCATCTCATCATGACGTTCACCATGGCTACTCCCAGAGGGTGAATAAACACAAGTGCTGAGTCATGGAGCCTCTCACATGACATCCACCATGGCTAGTCCTAGATGGTGAATAAACACAAGTGCTAAGTCATGGAGTCTCTCACATGACATCCACCATGGCTACTCCTAGAGGGTGGATCCACCATTGGCTACTTCCAGAGGGTGGAACAAGGGCTTTCACCTCAAACTTCTCTCTCATAGAGAATAATGCATTAACAAGGGCTTGCACCTCAAACTTCTCTCTCACAGAGAGGAATGCATTAACAAGGGCTTGCACCTCAAACTTCTCTCTCACAGAGAAGAATGCATTAATAAAGGCTTAATGATGATGTGGCACCCTCTGAAGCTCAAGTTCTTGCATTAAACTCCTGACCTCCTCATCCAAGGTTGCCTCTAATGGTTTGTTAGACTCCCTCTGAATGTTGATTCCTCCTCTTTGAGAAAACTGATTGCAATTTGTATAGGCTCTTCCTCTTTGAGAGATGTCTCAACTCAGTCCCATGACACTACTGCATATTCATAATGGATTATTTATCACTCCATCTATCATAGAATGGTCACATGCTCATGTCTCATAGTATGATCTGGGACTGTCATATAATAATTCATTAAATCCACTCTTTCCAACTTCACGTCTGATAACAAGGATATACAAATACGTAGCTCAAGGATGAACTGTCCTCTCTGAATTTGATGCAGTCTCTTAATGACAACATCCTTTTTCTACTCCAGTAGTGACAATAACAAGTGATATGGTAGGTGGAACTTGTGGCTCTGAATCAAGAGGGCTGCCTAGAGATGTCTCTATCTCTCTTAGTATTTTAGCCTTTATTTTCTATTTGGTTCCATCCAATTCTAGTGTTGTTCTCTACACCTCATCCTTCAAAATACGGTTCTCAGTATCAAGAAGCTGAGTTCTCCTGAGAATTTCAAGAGCAAAAATACTAACCTTTGCATAGAATCCAATTCTCAACTAACTGTTATTCCTAACCGGTTACTGAGAGGGGGGGTGAATCAGTAAATACTTGTTTCTATTACAATTCAACACTTGTTCAATTATTCTTCCTTGATAGGCAGAATATAAACAATCATTCATAAGCATAAATAGAAACACACAGATCAACACAAGATGTATACGTGGAAACCCTCGGTTAGAAGGAAAAAACCACGGTGAGACAGAGCTCACAACTTCACTACTGCAGAAGTAAAGACGCCCTGTTAGGAGCTTACAAAGCATTGGTGAAGGTGCTACTCGGTTAAGGGATATGGTAGAAGATCGGTTAAGATCTTAACTCTGTTAGGAGTTGCTTGGTTAGAGGACTTTCAACATCAACAAAGATGTTACCCGGTTAAAGGATTTTTACAAAGAACCGATTAGGGCTCACCCTGATAGAGGGATTTCAATTTTCTTTCACACTTTATAAAAGCAATGATCTGAATTGACACTGATTGTTTGATTAGATCATACCTGTTGATCTCTTCCCCGGTTTGCCTGGCTGTTGAATCTTTTCTGCCTCTTTGCCTTTCACCTTTGGCGACTGTGATCTCTGTGCAAATATCTCTTCTCTGCTCTCTTTATTCAACAACTCTCAACAACACTTTTCTTGCGTCCTATGACCTGTATTTATACAAGAGTTCATTTTAATGAAACCCTTAACTCATAGAATCGCTAGGCTGTAAACTCAACATTAAATCATGCAACTAGCAAAAAGCTTTGCGTTCTAATCTGGAGTTTACCTTGAAAAACATCCGTAATAAATAAAGCTAACTCCTGTTAAAAAGCTAACTCCACTTCTGAGCGGTGGATGCTCTTCATATTCCGGTTTTAACTCAAACTGCTTCGCAGAATCCGGTGGGGATCTTTATGCAGTTATGACCGGTATTACTCTTATACCCGATTCATCCCTGTTGGCAATATACGACCGGTACTATGCACTCTGCTTGGTCTATCGGTGCATCTCCTCTGTTTAGTCTACCGGTGCCATTAAAGTAATGTGAGTGGACTACCAGTGAACCTTTACTAGTGGGAATGGTGTTTGTGATTTACACTAATGACAACTTACATTGCTAACAATCTTCCCCTTTGTCATTGATGGCAAAACCATGCTCATAAACATACTCACTTACTTATCACAATTTATACCTTGTTCTGTAGACTTATCTTTCCTTTCCCTTTTGTTTATTTTGGTGGAACACTTCCTGTTTTGGTTTTGTGGCTATTCTGTCCTTGATCAGACTACTACCCTGTGTACTATACACTTCAGTTCTGCTCTCTCTTGATTGCAGACTTCCCTTTGACTGCTGCTTCCCCTGTCCAAGGGCTTTAGCTCTACTGTGTTGTAGCTGCTCTGTCCTGCTTCCCTTTCCGCTTCCCATTTCTTCTGCTTCTTCTTCCCCTTTTTGCCTCTATAGGACAAAGGGTTAAGCTTCACTTAGGATTTCACATTTGTTGCTTGGTGAAGATATCCTTAAAGATATTCTTTGCAGAATGAAGAAACGGTGCCCATTGACCGGTTACATATTCAATGTTCTTTTGGGCTGCTTTTAGAGAAACAATGATGTTCTCCATATCCTCCACAGTTTTATAATCCGGTTCATTGATCATAATTTCTGTAGAAGTTGCAGTTTGCTGCATGGAGTCAAATGTTGGGGCCAGAAATAACTGAAATCCAATATTGTCTTGGATTCTCTTATTCTCCTCTTCTGCAGTCTTTCTGAGAATTAGAGCTAGACTTGTCATTTCTCTGCTAAAATTTGTTGCAGACTTATTTTTGATGTCAAATTGAGAAGACAAGGCTCTAATGTCTTTTGAAGTCTTTGCTGACTTCTTTGTCAGATCTTGTAAGAAAGTTTCAAAGTTGGAAGTTCTTATCATCAAACTTCCTGCAACTTGGATCTCCTGTTGAAGAACTCTTAAGTTGGATGATAGAGTTACGTTGATATCTTCAACTTGTTTGTGGAGAATCTCTATTCTCTTCTTCTCATAGTGATCTATAGCTACAGTTTCTGGATCTGTCAGGTCATCGCCTATTGCTTGTGCCAAGACTTCCAGCTGATCTATAACAGGTTCATCTTCATCTATGTCAGCATCAGGTACGAAGTTGCACAAGATATTCTTGACAGTGATCAGGACCATGTCCTGTTTCCTCTTGGTCAGCTCCTTTAGCTGCCTGGTTGACATTTTGCTGATGTCAACCACTATATCGGTGGCCTTGCTCCTTTTGGCTTCTTTATCCTCAGCAAATTATAACTTTCTTTTAGATGAGGAGTTTGGAATATGTGCTTTCTCCTTTTGCTTGGGCTCCTGTTTCGGTTGAGCTTTCTCAGCATGTACAGGAATTTCTTGTTCCTATTCCTTATGTTCTTCATCTCCTTGTTGAGCTGCATCTTCTGGTTGCACCTCTTCTTTAGGTATGTCTTCCTTGGCAGGTGCTTCTTCCTTATTCTGAGCTTCTTCTTTCGGTTGCACTTCAACTCCAGGTGGGGCATCTTGTTCTTGTTGAAAATGAACTTCCGGTGGGATTTCTTCTTTGTGCTGCTCTTCAGCTGTATGCAACTCTCCCATAGGAATATCATTTCCCAGCTCTTGTTCTACTGGGGGAACTACCTGTTCAACATTTATCTGTTCACCAGATGTAAACTCTGCTTGAACATTTTCCTTAACGGTTGCAGGTTCTTCACGAGTAGTGAATTGAACCGGTGGTGCATGTACCTGTTCAGTTTGATCCCGAGGACCTAAATTCTCAAGTGCACTGAAGTTGTACTGTTGCCAGAAGTCTAGGGTCTCTTTATAGGCTTCGTTTTCAAATCCATTTAGTATCTTGGCAACTCTATACTTGGTGTCCAAGTTCATTGTTGCTTCCTCCAGTAGAAGCTTTATTCTATCTTCACTGAGACCAGGTCTGACCTCTAACAGTGTTTCCCTATTTATTCTTATGTTTGTGCCTAGACCGGTTCTCCATTTGGTTTGAAGCCTAGAATTTAACTCAGGGGAAACTTGGACCTTTAGTCCCTTGGAGTTCTATGAAAATCCATAAAAGTTTCCACTAGAGCTATAATTACTGCCTGTTTATCTTCTTCTTCTAGTACATTATAACATTTAGCAGCATTCTCTACTTCTCCAAAATCCATCACCTCATCAACTATATCATTGATAGTCATAGCTGGAGTCTTACCTTTAGGAACAATTGGGCATGCTGGATCACTGCCTTGATCATTGGTGATGTCGACAATGATCCGTTCTGTAGGATTCCTCTCTTTGACCGTTGCTTCCGCTCCAAGCACTCCTTTTCCTTTTCCAGTGTCAGGGACCGGTGAAACTGTGGTTCTTTGTCATGCTTCCTCTGCTTACTGCTGGGTCTGAAGAAGTTTGGTCCATATGGCTACTCCTTCCTTATGAACCTTGTCAGCTTCTCCTATCAGCATCCGACTGATCCTCCTCTTTGTCAGGAAATCTTGCTGATGCAGTTCAGCTTGTTCAATGGCTTCTTCCAGAGTGAGGTGGTTCTGAACCTCTAGCAGAGCTCGTATCCTCAGCTCCTTTTCTCTGTCCATTGAAGCTTTCCATCTAGCTTCAAGAATTTCTAGAAGATCATTAGGCAATGTCGTATGAAGTTCCGTAGGTTGCAAATTAAACTTATGGAGGCAGTACACTACTGCTTCTTCAATTTTCCTTCTATCTTCTTCATTTGCCAGATCGTATCTTCTTTTGACACCAGCCATTCTGCCAAGTTCTTTCAATCCTGCAACAAATTCATCAATTGTGGGCTTCCTACTTCTAGGTGGATCCTCCTTTACCGGTTTTCCTGATTTCCTCTTTCTGATTAAAGGAACAGTGTCTTCAATCTCTGTTTCCTCAGGATCTTCCTCTTGAGTGCTTGCTACTGGTTCTGCTCTTTTCTTTTGAGCCTTGGGTTGATCTTTGACTAGTTTCTTCTTTGGCGTGGGTATCCTTTTGACATACAAGTTCTTGATTGGTGCCCTTTTCTTTAGATTCTCTTGGATCTCTTCGTGGGTACAGAACTGGTAAGCAGAGAGATCTAGAGCAGCCTCGGTCAAGGCATCTGCATATGCCTTAGCAGTCTTTGAGGTGATCTCGTAGCCCAGTTTAGGAGCGTACATGGTTCTTGGTTCCACGGCTTGAATTATGTAGTTATCAGTGGTAACCAGAAAGCATACATCATCTTTGTATTTGTCAACAATGGTTGATGACACCCTCTCTCTTGTATGCATTCGTAGTTGAAATGCATCAAAGTGTTCAGTCATTACTCTACCTAACTGGTTTCCCAGTTGGTTGGCCATTTCACTGATTTGATGCATGACTGGTCTATCGGTCCCCCAAGCTACTTTTCCGATACTCGGGAAAAAATTTAAATAGTAGAAGTACAAACATACCAACAGAGTTCCATACTTCATGGATTTCTTCTTGACAACTCCGAGCTTCTTCATGTTTTCAAAGATTTGCCCTCGAAGCATCGCACAAATGTTGTATTGAGCATTATCGTGCATTATCTGGTGTGTGGCATGAGTTGCTCCACTCTGTATGCTGTTTAGATTGCTTGACTGGTAAACCTTGTAGCCAATCACAACAGATGCAAAGCGGACTCCATCCTCAATGTTGGTCACGGTCATAAGTCGACCATTAGATCTTGACTTTGTTAGTTTATTGACGACGACATTGGAGATAGTCCTTAGGGTTAGTGCTTCCCCTCGGTCACTGTATCCGGTCATTCTATGCAGATCTTCTTTAGTGATCGGATTGCATACACCTTTATTGAGCTAGAAACCCGGTTCATGAAGACGTCTTAGAACCATTCGAATGCAGTCTTCCCGGAAGATGGTCGGGTAGCATACTCCATTGATAAGTCCAGATGATACCAGCTTTGCATACTTATCAGGAAGTCTCCCTTCTTCACATAACTCGAGGTACTCGCTTTGAATATAAGTTTCGCCCAATTCTTCCTGTTTAGCGTGAATGAACGCCATGACGTCTTCGGTCAAGAGGACTCCGTTTGGCACAGACGACAGAGCACCAACCATGTCGTTTTCCCTATTTTGAACCCCCACAATATCATATGCAGGTCAATCCGCTTGGCTTCCCTTGATCAGCTTCACGGTAGAGGATGATGATGCCATTTCTTGATAACCGGTTAACACAGAAAGTCGCTTGATCGGTATTACAAACAGTAGCTCACAATGATCAAAGCGCGAGAATATTACTCAACACAAGAATTCGTTAATCACAAAGATAGCAAAGTAAAACTAATGAGTAATTCTCCTTTTTTTTATAGAGTTAGGGCATAACGGTAAATTACCTAACGGTAACTATTGTTAAACGGCTACAACATTAATTGCCTTACCTAACTTTTCTTTCTGTTTTCGCCAATTGGTATTTCTGCTTTTTCGGTTGTGCTTATCCTGGTTGATCAAAGCTTACCAGTCTGGTTGTCCTTGTAGACTGAGTGAGTTTGATTCTCACTAGTTCTACCGGGAATGATAGATGGTCTACCGGTTCCCTCTAAGCCTTTACGGCTCAGTTTGTTGAAGAGATATCACCATCAGCAGATGATGATCTTTCCTCTGTCTTCTCCTCAGCAGAGCTCTTTGATTCCTTTTTGAACCAAATCTGCTTGACTATTTTCTCAATCTTCTCTTCCTTATTGATTTTCTCATTTGAGGATGAGATCTCCTCTACCAGTTTGACCGATTCTTTCCTTTTTCTCATTGACTGGTTCTTGCACTCTTTCGCTAGGTGTCCTACTTTGTTGCAAGAGTAACAGACTATCCCGGTTGGCTTCCATGGATTCACCCTTCTATTGCTGGGTGATTTGCACCAGGAGTCATTGTGACTGTGCATCTCACAGTTTGCAGAGTTGGTTTTGCTCCGGTTCTTGTTTTTCTTGGTGAATACTGGTCTTGGGGATCTGAATGCCATTGTCTTTGATCTGCATTCATCAGCTTTGTGTCCAAACTTATTGCATGCATAGCAGTAGCCCTTGAAGCTTCCTCTGCTTCCAGTGGACACAGTTGTGGGGCTCGACCAACATTCATTGGTCTTGTGGCCATACTTGCAACAGTTTTTGCCATAACTGTTGTTTGGCTTTATCGGTGCATTGCTGCAGTCATTTGTTCTATGACACAGTTTCCCACAATGATTGCAAGAGGTGTTAAAAGTCTTCTTACCTTTTTGTGCCAGCGGTTTCTTCTTATCCTTCTTGCTTGTCTTAGCTTCAGAAGACTCACCAGTCTCTTTGATGTCTTTTTTGGTTAATCCAAGACCGGTGTGATCTTTGTGCTTTCTTTGAGCTTTGAGTTGCTCATCAAGCTTGACCGAGCTCTCGTTGCATCTTCTTAGGGTTTCATTTCTTTCTTCAAGTTCTTTCATCTGTTCCTTCAATTGATACAACTCTAGTGCCAGTCTTTTGCATGCTTCATCCCTATCATGCCAACCCTTTTGCATTTTGGCGTTTTCTTGGGTGACAATTTGCATGTCTTCTTGGAGTTGCAGAATGACAAGATTATTTGCCCCTACAGCTTCCTTTGCTCGGTTCCTTGCTTTTTTAGAGGTTGTTAATGACTTGACTGCTATGTTTCTTTCATCTTCAACTTTTCTCTTTTTCTCAATCAGTTCAGTCATCCTCAGGGCATTATCTTCTTGCTCCCTCTTAAGGTTGGAGATCTGACCGGTTAGGATCTGGTTCCTCTCCATGAGCTCAGAGACTTCTTTCTCAGCTTCGTCAGATTCACTCTGCCCAGAGAGTTCATCAATAGTCTCATTGCTCTCATTCAACTGCAGAGCCAACTCCTTCCTTTTTGCAAGTGATCTTCTTAGCCTATTCTCTAGAGAGGCAATGATGCGGTTGGCTTCCTCAAGCTGTTTCTGATATCTGTAACCCTCCATGATCTTTCTCTCAAGCGGTTAAGCTTTATATATAGAGAACTCTAGCTCTGATACCAATTGTTATTCCTAACCGGTTACTGAGTGGGGGGATGAATCAGTAAATACTTGTTTCTATTACAATTCAACACTTGCTCAATTATTCTTCCTTGATAAGAAGAATATAAACAATCATTCATAAGCATAAATAGAAACACACAGATCAACACAAGATGTATACGTGGAAACCCTCGGTTAGAAGGAAAAAACCACGGTGAGATAGAGCTCACAACTTCACTACTGCAGAAGTAAAGACGCCCTGTTAGGAGCTTACAAAGCACTGGTGAAGGTGCTACTTGGTTAAGGGATATGGTAGAAGATCGGTTAAGATCTTAACTCTGTTAGGAGTTGCCTGGTTAGACGACTTTCAATATCAACAAAGATGTTACCCGGTTAAAGGATTTTTACAAAGAACCGATTAGGGTTCGCCTTGATAGAGGGATTTCAATTTTCTTTCACACTTTATAAAAGCAATGATCTGAATTGACACTGATTGTCTAATTAGATCATACCTGTTGATCTCTTCCCCGGTTTGGTTGGCTGTTGAATCTTTTCTGCCTCTTTGCCTTTCACCTCTGGTGATTGTGATCTCTATGCATATATCTCTTCTCTGCTCTCTTTATTCAACAATTCTCAACAACACTTTTTCTTGCGTCCTATGATCTGTATTTATACAAGAGTTCACCTTAATGAAACCCTTAACTCATAGAACCGCCAGGCTGTAAACTCAACATTAAATCAACTCGCAAAAAGCTTTGCGTTCTGATCTAGAGTTTACTTTGAAAAACATCCGTAATAAATAAAACTAACTCATGTTAAAAATCTAACTCCACTTCTGAGCGATGGATGCTCCGCATATTCCGATTTTAACTCAAATTGCTCCGCAAAATCCGGTGCGGATCTTTATGCAGTTATGACCGGTATTACTCTTATACCCGGTTCATCCCTGTTGGCAATATACGACCGGTACTATGCACTCTGCTTGGTCTACCGGTGCATCTCCTCTGTTTAGTCTACTGGTGCCGTTAACGTAATGTGAGTGGACTACCGGTGAACCTTTACCGGTGGGAATGGTGTTTGTGATTTACACTAATGACAACTTACATTGCTAACACTAGCAATATGCATTGTATTTCTTTTCAACTTTTCTTCATTGGCTCAATGTCACAACCTAGGTTTGGGTAATGTCTGGACTGAAGCATTTCAAACGACATTACTGAAGAAGTTCCTCCGTTCTTGCAAAGTCGCTACTATTTATTTATGTTGATATTAATTATACATGTTGCTGCTCCCTTTTGTTAAATTTAAGATCAGATCTAATATAATGATAACAATTAGCAGATCCTATCAAATGAGCTTAACAAACAAATTAATACATCAACTAATCTAATAGAAAATTCAACACAAATGGTAATCTAAGAAGCTGAAACACAAGACACAAGAGGTACCCTGGGAAAACCTCCATCTTGGAGGTGAAAAACCCAGCAATAATAAGATGATTGCTCTTTGGAAAACAACAACTCATAGTACAATGAAGATTTGCTTAGGATCCCTGATTTATGAAGCAAATCCTAGTAATAGCTGGCTATACTTGTATGGTTGCTTTCAGAACATAATCGCTGCTTCACAGACACATTTGAGACATTTACTTGCTGCTGAAGTATCAACTTCGTTGTGCATAGGTATTGCTGAATGTAGATAAGTTTGAACGCCTTCAATAGAGCAGTTTGCAGGATATAGCAGATTGCTGACTTGAATATCAATGTCGTTGAAGGTATGTTGATGAATGGAGATATCGCTGAGTATAGATGCTGAGATTTCGCTGGAAGAAGACCGTAGCTGTTATTTATAGTAACTTCAATCAGATAGAAGATCAATTATAACTTATATAATTATAATAATAATAATAATATCAATATAATAATATTGATATCATTATTATTAACATTAATATAATATATATAAAAGATTGATTATATCAGATATAAAATAATATCTAATAAAAGAAATAATAAATAATAATAATAATATCAATATTATTATATTAATATCATTATTAAATATATATTATAAAAGATCAAATGTCAAAGTAATATATATTATAAAAGATCAAATTTCACCATGCACCGTCGACATTACCTATTACACCGTCGGCTTAACTAAACGTTGGGTGATAACAGTATTAACTTATTTTAATAAAGGAACTGCGCATACCAAAAGGCGTGTGACTGTTGTGAACAGTCACGCCTATGATAGGTGTGACTCCCTGAGGAGTCACATCTATGATAGACGTGACTCTTCACAATCACCATTGCATATAAATGATTGCAGTCAAAGTCGATGAGCAAATATAGAAATTGGAAAATATAGGTTCATCGAAACATAATAATAATAGGTTTGAATTCTCAGATTCAATAAAAGATATTTAAACATCACAGATTTTATTTAAGTAATTTTCTAGCAGATTGAATTTGATATAAATTTTGTTTGCATTTACATGGTATCAGAGCCAAGTTAGGAATGGTCCTAGGAACAACTGAATTTGAGAAATTGAAATTTAATCTAAAGAACATTACATTCCTCTATGGCTACTGTAATTCGATTTGAAGACAGGCTAAAAGGAGGAAATAATTTTTCATCATTGAAATTCAAAATTATGATGATATTAAAAGAAAATAAAGTTGAGTCCTTTGTGAAAGAGAATAAACCAGAACCAGAGAATGATCCTGAGAAAACAGCATGGACTGAAAGAAATGAAAAAGCCATGAAAATCATAGTTGATGGAGTTAGAGATCATATTGTACAAATTTTATCGAAATATGAAACTGCATATTATATGTTTAAAGCAATTGAAAGTACATATGAAATAAATAACTCCAGCAGAACCTTAGCCCTTAAGAGAGAAATCAATCCTATAAGTATGAACAAAGAAGAATCTATCAATGCATACTTTATGAGGATATCGACTCTAAGGGATCAATTATCAACTCTTGGATACCAAATTGAAAGTAAGGAGCTAACACTTATCGCCCTAGATGGTCTACCAAATTCTAGGGAAACATTTGTTCAAGGCATTAGTGCAAGGTCTAAATTTTCAAAATTTGACCGATTAAGATCAAATTGCCTTTAAGAGGAATCGAGACAAACAAAGAAAGGATTCAATCAGAAGAACATAGATGAAGATCTTCATGTTGTGAATGCAAACTCCCACAAGTAAGGAAAGAAAAAGTTCTTTAAGAAGAGGAAAGGCCATCCTGAGAAAGGCTCATCCAAGAAAGATGTTTCTCACGCCTAATGTTTTAGATGCGACCAATATGGGCACTATGCAGTCAGATGTCCTGACAGAACCAAGCAGCAAGCATCATATGCCAAAGTAAGAAAATACAAAAAGGAGCATGAACCTGAGAAATATGTATTCTACTCTGCACTTTCAAATCAAGTATCAAATAAATCCAACTCTTGGGTTATAGATAGTGGTTCATCAAGGTACATCACAGGGTTCATAGAACTCTTAGACTCCATGGTAGAAGAGACTGATGAGGAAGTAACAATTGGAGATGACTCTACACATCCAATCGAAGGTGTTGGAACCTGCACTATCAAATTAAAATTTGGCATATCAATCCAACTTACTAGAGTACTATTTGTTCCAGGCATAAAAAGAAACTTGGTCTCCATATCCGCACTTGAGGATAATGGATATAGAGTAACCTTCATGGAAAGTAAATTGTTGGCATGGCCAAATAATTCTACCATTAAGAAAGATAAAACTATAGGACATAGACAAGGTTATTTGTATGAGTTCTATACTGAACCGAATCTAGCCCTAATTCATGAAGTTGAAGACTCTAATGAAATATGGTATAGAAGATTAGGACACCTCAACTTTCGTGCTCTATCTTCCATGGAAAGACTAGTCACATGTGTACCCAAACTCAAACAATACAATTCAGGGGTATGCAAGGGATGTGCCTTAGGGAAGAACACTAAGGGGTCTTTTCAAAATAGTACTAGCAAAACAAATAATGTCTTAGAATTAGTCCACTCAGATTTATGTGGACCCATGTCTGTACCTTCATTAGGAGGGTTTCTCTACTATGTAATCTTTGTTGATGACTTCTCCAGAAAAACATGGATCTACTTTCTTAAATGTAAAGAATCACAGGAGATCCTTAAAGGGTTCAAAGAATTCAAATCCCTTACGGAAAATTCTTCTGGGAGAAAAATAAAAACCCTAAGGACAGATAATGGAAAAGAATATACATCAGACATCTTTAAAGAATTCTGTAAAAGTGATGGGATTAAGAGGGAGTTCACTGTACCTTACAACCCTCAACAAAACGGCATTGCTGAAAGGAAAAATAGAACCATTGTAGAAGCTGCCAAGGCTATGTTACTTGATCAAAATATAGAAACTTCACTTTGGCTTGAAGCCTCTATTACTGCTGTTTACATTCAGAACATATGTCCTCACTCCCATATTGATGACAAAACTCCTGAAGAAGCCTTCAATGGTATAAAACCAGACATTAGTCACTTAAGAATATTTGGGTGTTCTGTCTACATTCATGTACCCAAAGAGAAAATGACTAAATTAGAACCTTCTGGGAGAAAAGGTATTTTCGTAGGCTATAGTGAAACTTCAAAAGCCTATAGAATATACGTGCCTGGTCAAAGATAGATTGAACTAAGCAGAGATGTGATTTTTGAGGAAGACAATTTTTAAAAGGGCTAGAAATTCTATTGAGTTTGAAATTCAAACTTCCCCCATGGATCTAGAAGAAGAACCCACTCCTGAGATTCAGAGGGAGTATCCTGAGGAAGATAGAAATGAAGAACAAATCGCATCTTTGGAAACTCCTAAAAGAAGACCACTTTGGTCTACCAAAACAATGGAAGAAGCAAAGACTTATGCAACTCCATCAAGGACTTTCAAAGAAAGTAAAAGACCTAAGAGATTCTCTAGTTATGTGGCCTTGATGAGTGGACTCGTAAAATAAGAACCTACCAATGTTACTCAAGCTCTCCAACACCAAGTATGGAAGGATGCCATGACAAAAGAATATCATCTATTCTGAAGAATGATATGTGGGAGATAGTACCTAGGCCAAAAGAGAAATCTGTTGTTTCTTCTAAATGGCTCTTTAAAATCAAGCATGCTACAGATGGTAGCATAGAAAAATACAAAGCAAGATTTATGGCCAGAGTTTTTTCACAGAAGGAGGGAATTGACTATGAAGAAACATTTGCACCAGTTGCACGATATACCTCAGTTAGAGCAGTCCTTGCCATTGCAACAGCAGCCAAGGGATGGAAAGTACATCAGATGGATGTTAAAATTGCTTTCTTAAATGGAACCATTGAAGAAGTCTACTTAGAACAACCTGAAGGGTTTGAAATTCACAATGCAAAATCTCATGTGTGTAAATTAAAGAAAGCTCTTGATGGACTTAAATAGGCTCCTAGGGCCTGGTATGAGAGGATTGACAAATATCTCATAGGATTAGGTTTCTCCAATAATGATGCAGATCCAAATCTCTACTTCAAACTAAGCAAAGGTGATATATTAATATTATACTTTGATGATCTATTGATTACAAGAGAAGATCACCTTATTAGACAATGTAAGAAAGATCTAGCCTCAGAATTTGAGATGAAGGATCTAGGTCTCCTACACTATTTCCTTGGACTTGAAGTCTGGCAGAAATCAAATAGTATTGTTCTGAATCAAGGGAAGTACACTATTGATATATTAAAGAGATTTGGTATGATGAACTGTAGACCTATGTCAACTCCCATGGAAACAAACTTTCATAAACTAAAGGAAGCAACAACAGATTCTCCATCAGTAGATCCCTCACTCTACATGCAGATGATTGGATCCTTGATGTATTTGGTTAATACCAGACCTGGTATCTACTATGCTGTAAATGCCTCGAGTCAATTTATGTGTGAGCCCAAGGAAATACATCTTGTGGCTGTGAAGCATATAATGAGATATCTTCAAGGTACTATTAATTATGACCTAAAGTATGAGAAGGTTGACTTAGATCTCCATGGATTGACAGATTCAGATTGGGCAGGAAGTGTAACTGATTGGAAGAGCACCTCCGGATGTTGTTTCAGCTTAGGATCAACTATGATATCTTGGATTAGTAGAAAATAGTCCTCAGTAGCTCAGAGTTCTACAAAAGCTGAATATATTGCAGCATCTATGGTTGCTAGAGAAGCAATTTGGCTCAAGAAACTGCTTGTGGGATTATTCAGTAAACCTCTAAATCCAACTATCATCCACTGTGACAATCAAAGTTTTATCAAGCTGTCAGTGAATCCTGTATTTCATGATAGATCTAAGCATATTGAAATTCCTTATCACTATGTGAGCGATATGGTAGAAAGGAATGCAATCCAGTTGGAGTATATTAGTACAGGAGATCAAACAACAGACATCCTCACCAAACCTCTTCTCAAGGTGAAAGTTGATCACTTCAGAAAGAAGCTTGGTATGATTGAAATGTAAATTTTTGATTTGTACTAATTTATATTAAAGATGTTTAATGTGTAAACTTCTTTTGTCATATGTGTGACTCTATGACTTTATGTGCCTACCCTTCCTATGTAGGTTTCTAGAAGGTGATGACTTTTTGGATAACTAACACTTGCATTTAACATTGTAAGGTGACGATCTTATAATGTTCAGTAGACTGATATCCCGTGACTTGATATCAGCAGTTATGATAGACATTATGCGATGTAATGTCAGTGCATATACCATAACTAGGATATATAAGGAGAATGTAATGTTCTCGAGCATAGTATATCCTTTAGTATCACGAGATAGGTGATACTATTTATCACGAGATATGTGATAATTCATATCCCGAGGTATGTGATATGTGATTCTATTTAACATGAGATATTTGATACTATCACTTTACAAGTAATATGAGAATACTTATTTCAAGTTGAGTAACTTATTATATCAGATATTATTGTGATATGTCTATCCTCCCGAGCTAAGAGGGAGTGTTATTTATAGTAGCTTCGATTAGATAGAAGATAAATTATAACTTATATATAATTATAATAATAATAATAATATCAATATAATAATATTGATATCATTATTATTAATATTAATATAATATATAAAAGATTGATTATATCAGATATAAAATAATATTTAATAAAAGAATAAATAAATAATAATAATAATATCAATATTATTATATTGATATCATTATTAAATATATATTATAAAAGATCGAATGTCAAAGTAATATATATTATAAAAGATAGAATTTCACCATGCACCGTCGACATTACCTATTACACCGTCGACTTAACTAAACGTCGGGTGATAGCAGTATTAACTTGTGTTAATAAAGGAACTGCGCATACCAAAAGGTGCGTGACTGCTGTGAACAGTCACGCCTATGATAGGCGTGACTCCCTGAGGAGTCACGTCTATCATAGACGTGATTCTTCACAATCACCACTGCATATAAATGATCGCAGTCAAAGTCGATGAGCAAATATAGAAATCGGAAAATATAGGTTCATCCAAACATAATAATAATAGGTTTGAATTCTCAGATTCAATAAAAGATATTTAAACATCACAGATTTTATTTAAGTAATTTTCTAGCAGATTGAATTTGATATAAATTCTGTTTGCATTTACAGTAGCATATTATGTATATCTTCCATGTATGAATGAAATATCGTGCTTCCTTTTATATGAGAGTATCTCATATTATCTTGCCCAGTCGGCTATGCTATTAAGCCATAGGCCGCATGAATTTTGCGTCAACATGAAATTCATATAAAGGAGTGAACGGGCCCAGCCCATTCTAGATCTAATTTTATAAACTCAATGTATTAAAATACAAAAGGAGCCTGGTTTTAATTCTCCATTTAAAATAATAAATTATTTAATTTTCCAATTAAATAATAATCTCACAATAAATTATTTATTTAATTCTCCCAATTAAATAAATAATTAATCCATCCATAGATAATATTATTTTATTCTCCTTAATTAATTATTTAATTCTCCCAATTAAATAATTAATTCATAATTAAAATAATATGAAGCTAGAATCCCATCTAGCTACCAAAAATTAACACCTTTATGCTTCACTGTCTTGATTATAATTACTGTCTATTAGATACTAATCATCTGATTGGTCAAGCACCAATACTACCGCTGGTTAGCACCTTTGAGACTAATTGACTTCCTCTATTAATTCTAAATCACCGTAGTTTCAATGTTGCTGTTAATTCTTCAAACCATAATTGCATCATCTAGAATCACAATTTCCTTAATCATTGCCAGGTGAACGGTGGCTCGAAGACCAAAATATTTCATCTCTAAAATTGTGTCTCCTATATATCCCTTATTACTTGTTCAGTGAATGATTTGTATTGATGACTAACTTCCCATATATTAATACTCGTTGCCAATCCCCAAATACTTGCCATGGCCAATGCTAGTTTCCAGAGTCGATAATAGCCCCATTCAATATATAGACTCCCAAATTATATATTAACATTATACATTTGATTTATTA
Organism: Chamaecyparis obtusa; assembly: GCA_027943335.1. Classification (NCBI taxonomy): domain Eukaryota; kingdom Viridiplantae; phylum Streptophyta; class Pinopsida; order Cupressales; family Cupressaceae; genus Chamaecyparis; species Chamaecyparis obtusa. The sequence goes on along the minus strand of BSBK01002765.1, from coordinate 1,046,158 downwards.
TACTCTTGGGCAATACGATCTCAAACCTTCTAAAGTTCTCGATAAATATTGAGGTCTTCAAATATTATGTACACAATGATATAGTTGTTGTGTCAGCAATTATTGGGTTATATTCATCCTTTACGCATGACGCAAGTCGCAGCAATCAATGTATAATGTTTTGTCCCTGATGTTCGCTGTTGTTTCTATGCCTAAGTTTGCATCGCTCAACTACCTAGAATTGCTTCGGTTAATCGTCCAAGTCTCTGAGTTTCCTTCGGAAGGGATCATGAAGTATTTTCCCCTTATCCCCTAGTATATTTTCTTCCAAATCATAATTACTCACGCCTTATAAAGCCTGTGCGGTGTAAGTCACAACTATTGGCATCGTTCATGTTCGACGCCCCAATTCACCTTCATCTCGTTCCCCAAATCACCTTGGCATTCATACTCTCGTGGTTTCTCATTGTAAATCATTCAATAAATAACAGATCAATTGCAGCGATGACTGGAGAATTTTATTGTATTGTGAATAATTTCTGTGCAAGAGCTTTCGGAGGCTCGCAATTTGGGGAATGTTCAGCAATCTAATGTGCAGGAAAGGGAATTGAATCTCGGCCCCCCTGATCGGATACACAATGACTATGAAGACTGATCCACGAACTCCACGATCAAATGCAGATAACCCCATCAATGTGGGTCTACTTGTGAAAATTACTCCTCCACGATTGTCACCTGCTTTGATACCATGTTGGTTTATAGGATCAGATTTGCATTAAGAAGAAATACAACTAAGACAAAGAACACAACAGTTTACCTTGCGAAAACCCTCCTACTTGAGGGAGAAAAACCCAACAAATAATCTCTCATATATATCATATAAAAGTGCAGAATACTGCTTTACAACCGGACCCTTCTCAAGGGTGAATTGATACAAAGATTTCATCGTAAAATGGATGATCATCTCCTTCTATAAATACAATGTAAGGTGCCTTTTCACAAGAAAGGTGACTCTTCACAAGGGTTGGCCTCATTCAAGAACCAAAACGACTTTTCATCTTGGGTCGGCCTTATAAATATAATTTATTATTTTGTAGGAGAAAGAAATCTCCCGCTGCTACTTACATCAACAGCTCTACTCTCAGGCGGGGTTATGACAGTGTATGCAGTCAATGTGAACTCTTAACTCTTAGGGTACCACAAACTAAAATCTAGTGTAGCCTTCAAATATCTAAATATCCTTTTTACTGCATTGCCACGGGTTTCCATAGGCACTGCTTGAAACCTAGCTGCCATACCCACTGCTTGCATTATATCTGGTCTATAAGCAATTACATACGACACACTACCAATCATTGACCTGTACAAGGTCTGATTTTCCAGAGAGGATTCATCATTTGTGCTTAGTTTACACCTAGTAGCCATTTGCTACTTATCGGTTTGCCATCCTTTATCTTAAACTTGTTTAACATTTCTTTTATATACTTGGTTTGAGTTATGCATGTACCCTTTTCTAATTGAGAAATTTGCAAACCAAGAACAATCACCAATTGGTTACTTTCAATTTTAATGTACATATTGCTGTCTGTGGTACTTCTCTTGAAACCTTGTTGATGTAGATACTTGTCCAATCTTGAATAAGATGCTTTGGTAGCCTGCTTGAGTCCATAGAGGGGCTTCTTAAATATTCACACAAAATTTGGTTTGTCTGAAAGTTGGAACCCTTTTGATTCTTCAATTTAGATTTCTTCAAACTCTCCATTCAAAAATGCTGATTTGAGATCCACTTGATATATTTTGAAGTTATTGAATACGGTTAATGCCAAAAACATTATGATTGTCTCCAATCTTGCTACCAGAGCAAATGTCTCCTTAAAATTAACTTCCTCAACTTGAACATATCCTTTGCATACAAGTTTGGCCTTATTCCCAAACATTTTTCCATCTTCATTCAACTTGTTTCTAAAAATCTATTTGCTACCTATGACATTTTTTTCCTTAGGTCTTGGAACCAACTCCCAAGTTTCATTCTTTTCAATTTGAGTTAGTTCTTCCTCCGTAGCCTCTAACCATCCTTTATCTTTGCTAGCTTTTGCATATGTACTTGGTTCAATTTTTGACGATAAGTCAAAGTGGACATGTGTAGTCGCTTCCTCAATTGTAATTCGGTTTTATACTCCACCGTCTTTATTCAACGAGCTCCTATCCATAAAAATCTTCCTCCTAAATTCTTCCCAATCAAAAATCCAAAAATGTTATGTAGGAGGGTTTTTTGGGAGAGCAAAATTGTAAAAATAAAAACTGAGTGTAAAATGATTCTCTTTTCCCTAATATAGAACTTAATTACTATTCACCCCACTTAAAACAATAAAAATAATTAAAATTAAATAACATTTATGAATCCCCAAAAGACCCTAATAATCAAATTATACAATTACCGACACAATGAATACATAAAGGCACATTTTAATGTTTAAATATTAAATTATAACTAAAAAACCACTTAAACTCATTTATTTATGAAAATTGACGATAAAATGCAATTTAAACCTATGTGCACAAACAAATGTTATGAGCCAACAACACAAGATGATTGGATTTTTTCAGACACTACCAATTGTGGTAGTCAGGGTTGAGACTAATAAACACATGGAAATTGCCCTTATTAAGGTAGGATGGGTATGGCTTGGGGGACATTTTGGCCAGTGCGCTATCTTCTATTAACCACTGTTAGAGAAGGGCATACTCATACTTGTGGAGCCTGGTGGAGTCGATACCCGATACCTGCATCATTCAATAAATGTTAAGGGCACTTGTGCATATATATCATAGCCAAATCCGATATAAATTCTCCAATTGGGGTCAACATCATAAATATCATTAGTAAATCATAATATAATCATATCATCAAAGGTATAATTCACTGAATCTAACATGTAAAATCAACTGCAATGATGAACATTTAATATTCTGAACAGAATATAATATCACAAAACATAACTTGCTACATTTTAACAACTAATCAAATTAACATTATATTTCAATATTGATATCAATATCTCAAAATATGATGATTCAAAATCACAATTTTAATCTATCTCAACACCCATTTTAATATCAAAATCATGATTAATCCACATGCCAGTACACCAACATCAATAGATTTAATATCCAAATCACTTGAAATAACATACCACATTAATCTCATGAGTATCATCAGCAACAGCACATTAAGTTCTCACAACCAGGCACAAGAAGGTATTCATGCATCTCAGTACAACCATACAATAATGATCACCATGAAGCAGTCGATACACATCACTGGGCAAAACAAGCACATAATACATACAGAAGCAGAGAATAGAATAAGCACTTAAGAGCAAAATTCTGCAAACAAAGCATCCATAGGCACATGGCCAAAGCAAGGTCGGAATTTACGCATCACAAAGCTGCAATCGGGAAAGTCATTATAATTCAAATACCTTGAATTCTTTCAGAAAAGAAACATTTTACATGAACATTGTATCACTATCAAATACATAAATTCATAGCTAGCAATACTAAAAATATACTTGGCAGAAAAGGTGATTTGTGGAATGAATATGATGACAATCAAAGCAAAATGTTATAAGGTAATGGTTCTTGATGAGAAATGTCAGATGAATACAGAACTTATGACCAAGTTTGTGTCAATTTCTCAATAAGTTTCAGTGGGACTAAAAGAACATAAAATTGTTATTTTTAAGATTTATGTTGTATTGAAAATGATTTTGTTTATAAAAGGCTTTGGATATAGAGATAGAAAAAACTTAATTTTGTAATCTTTTATCTTATCAATTTGCTTAAAGGAGGGAAAGCTTCTTAAATATGCTGCAGGGGTTTTGTGTTATTATTTGAGTCATCAAATGCTTCCATGCTCCAGTCTTGTCACAAGTAGAGGGTAATATGAGAGGAAGGATGGTGGTGACTGACAATTGAAGGAATATATTTGAATGTTTCTCAAGTGCTTTCTAATACTAGTATTCATGTTCTCCTCTCTCTGTCATTACATAAACTGATCTAATTGTATTAACTATGAAGGAATGAGGTTAGAACCTTCTGATAAAGTCTTAAGGGACACAAGTATCACTAAATACCTTGAAATGGAAGCATAGCGTAAGGGCTGTTAGTCTAAAATTTTTAAATTATGATGTAGACTGCAAGAACTGAATTTGTTTGCCAGATTACTTCTTGTTTCCTATTTTATTAATTTACTTTTGTCTGGATTCATTTTACTGCATGAAGGAAGGTGGAAATAGTGACACGGATATGGAGCTTTCAAAATTAGACATGGCTAATGATGGAGAAATTCAACAGTTCGTTGATGAAAACTCCTTTCCAGAAAGTCCTGATACAAAAATTGAAGATTTGAAGTTGGAGTTGAATGGCTTCAACAATGGTCCAAAAGTTTTGCCATTTGAATTTAGAGCATTGGAAGCCTGTATTGAAGCTGCATCTAGCTCCCTGGAGTCTGAGGTATGTTATGTTTCTTTTAACCTATACTGTAAGACAGAATTATGCATAACTTTGAACCATTTATTTTCTTGGTAGTACAGGTTTAGTTAATGTCATTGCAAGTGAGTTTTAAATTCACCTTTTTGTCTGACGTGCTAATTAGAACTCTGCCCAGCATCAAGATACATAAATTTAGAGCGCTATAGTCAGCATGAGACTAAAGTATAGGGACAATTACCCTGCCTGCATTCCTTTATCCACATGTTGGGTGACTGTATTTATTTATACATAACATAGACATACCTTTATTTCCTTAGCCCTGCATTTCAAGGTGATCATGATTTAAGCTAAATATCTTCTTTATGATACTCTTTCAAGTTTTTTAAGGGAAGTAGATAATATTCATAACATTAAGTTACATTATCAGAAATATAATAAAATTAGCCAATTATAATAGAATTGAGATTATTTTGAATGCAAAGTCAATATATACAACAGTTGAGGAAATGTTTACTTAATATAAATAATAATAATTAGAATATGGAAAGTTATGATTCATGAAAGAAGGAATAGGCAAATATAACTATATATGATTAAAGATGCATGTGTGGGGCGTGTTAACCATTAGCAGCATATGAACTATTCAGAAGATTGTTGCATTACTACACAACCCTTGATAACTAATCAAGATTAATCAGGTTTACAACATGCCCACCCTCTTTAAATATGATAGATTCTAGAGTAGCTTTGCTAGTGATCAGGATCAATCCATACGAGATTGATTTTTAAAGTTTTAAACATTTTCTCAAACTAACATATGTTGAGCACATGCGGTGGGATGTGAATCAGTATAAGACAAACTCTTACTTTTTCAAACTAACAACCACAATAATATCAATTGCACAATGTCATTCACATAAAAACACAAGATTTATGTGGAAACCCTTTAGGGAGAAAACCATGACAAAATATTGCTTATATAAAACTCTTTCACAAATTTTGTAAGCACCGATCTACTGGAGACACCGATCTCCACAATTTGTAGGCATCAACCAATTGGAGGCATCAATCCCCACTTATAGAATTTGTAGGCATCAACCCAGTAGAGACAACAATCGTAATAAGAATGATAAGAGTGATGAGAATGATAAGAGTGATGATTTAGATTCCTACTCAGAAAGTTACACCAATCGTAATAAGAATGATAAGAGTGATGATTTAGATTCCTTACCTACATGTAAAGAGCCTCCCTGTCTCCTTGCTATTGATATTATAAATTTTCCGTATTTGCTAGCTCTTTGTTTTGTGTTTTGACAAAGTATGAATTTAGCATAAATCTTTCCAGAATTAAATTATTTAACTATCACTTTATTCTAACTTCAACACTTCACTGGAACATTCATAATAATTTATTTTCTTATATAAAACTCCTGTCAATTACATATATAAACGAATTGTGCACCTTTTATTGAATTTGTTTATCTCCAGGATGAAATGCGGCTGCCAGGGGTGATACACAAGTCACCTATATCAAATTGCAGCTCCTTGAAACCAAACACAGGGCCTCAAGGGAAACATGTAGCCCCACAAATGAATACGCAACCACCAATAAATGGAGTCACGGCTGGAAAAGACTCCACGCAGCCTCAAAAGATGTCACGTGACTCTATGCAGTCCACATGCAGCACAAGATGGAAAACGTGACCCCTAAAATCAATACGCCACCCTCTCAAATATATTCGCAGTTCTTGGAGGTTTGAAGGCAGCTTGTATAGTATGATATGCAGCCTCTTAGGAGATACAACAGCCTCCTTTGCACAACAATAGCATCCAGATGAAGGAATCGAACCCAGCTGTAATAAATAATGAATTTGATTTACTCTTGCACTAAACTGGTATACATCAGCACCAATTTGCAGCCATGAAAAACCAGAATTTCTTCCATAGATATAATTGCACAATTCACCACCACAAGAATGATTCAAAGTGCATCAGAGAGGAATCAGTCCTCAAAACCCTTGTTGAGAGCTCTCACTTCTAAACTTCATAAAAATTAATGTCTTCAAGAATGAATTTAGATTTCTCTTCAAAGCTCTTATAAAAACATTAAAAGAGTGTAGCTTCTTCCACACACTTTTCACTAAAGAGGCTTCTCGTTCACAATTTAAAATTAGAACATAAAGCTAAGTTATTTATTAAGTTCAACTTAATAAACAACTTATATATCATTAAACCACATTAAATGCTCTAAAATGCATCCAGCTGCTCACACCTCAGAATTGTCTTCCCTGACCTGCTAAAAATAGCCACTGCCTAGAATATACTTACTAAAAATAGTAAATCCGCCACAGAGACCCTCAAAATTCACTGTCAGCTCACGAGGGTTGTGATGATGAACTGGCCATACTCAGCTACAGGAACTTGCTAAAATGGGGACATTACACTACAATTGAGCTGGACAGCATAATAAGGACAAAGAAGATGTGATGGTTGCTAATAGAAGTATTACTGGAAATAAACATCATTGCTTGAACAAAGGTATATCCTCCTTGATCAAAAGTATTGTGCTGGAAATTGAAACAAAAAATCAAGCTAATAGAAATCTACAAAGTTGTAGTAGTTTGTCAACTTTAGTTAACCCTAAGGCTGGGGATAAAGAAGTTATTTGCACTAAGTCACCATCTGAACCTAATACCATTCATGGTCAAAATAAGGGTTAGGTGATGAGCTTAAACAAGGGTCTTTAGTTAAACTCTAGTCTTGTTGACAATAAAGTTTTTAACAAAAAAGGTGATATTATAAAGCAGACTTCTAGAATTTTGTAGATTTCTAGTATTTTTATTAATGATAGTAGAGATAATATTTCCCATCTTTACTTTGCGACTATACCCAATAATGAAGATAATAATGCCCATGGTTTAGGTATAGGTCTAGAGTGGCGAATGGACCCTAAAACTAATTATTTCAAATTTGGAGAAAATCATCGTAAGAAGGAAAATGATGCCCATGGTTTACTAATTAAGAATCAAAATATGGAATCTGATAAACATATAGAAAAAAACATAGACCCTTGCATGAGCTACTGAGTTATTGAATAGTGAGGAAATCACAAAAGGTAATCTTTTCCCTATTTCTGTTTCTCCTCCCACTCCTAATTTGGCAAATAAACAAAAAGTCATTCCCATTGGTAATGGCAGATTAAATATCACAAAATATAAGAGGAAGAAGAGGAGCACGTAAATCTTAGAGCCTTCCTCCAAAAGGAAAGAGACAAAAGAAAGTTGCCTAAATGTTTTGAAAGCTTTAGGAATTCAATGGACACCTCTTAAAATTTGTTAGTCAAGTTTTTAAACTGCATATAAGGGAATGCTAGAGGACTCGAGTCTACTGATAGTATATTGTTGGAAGATTGTTAAACCTGAATAAGCATAAAGATGCAGTCCTTTTACAAGAGGTGAAAGTTATTAACTTTTCTCTTGAGACACTGAATTTTTATTTGGAAGAATTCCTCCTATTTCTTCACAAAGCATGGAAAAGGTAAGGGAGGCTCAACAATCCTTCTTTTTAAGAAATGGGCTTAGTATATGATTGCTTCTGGATCTTCTCCTTGGAATAGAGCAGTATGGGCTATCATTGAAAAGGAGGATATTAAATCTGATTTATGTTCAATCTATGCCCCTAATGAATACAGAGATAGGATTGAGTTATGTGAAATGATGATTGTTGTTAATTAAGGAGAGGAAGACTCCTTACAAAGAGATTACAACCGATGTTTCTTAAACAAAAACAATTGAGAACGAAAACAATAAAAGAAGGTTTCTAAAATTAACTAAATGACTAAGATGACCATTACAAGCTAAATATAACAATATTACTTTAATACCCTCCCTTAATGGTCATTCTATTGATTGCACCAAGTTGCCCCCTAAATTTTACAAACTTGTCTGGGCCTAGAGACTTGGTTAGAATGTTTGAAGTTTGATCCTTAGTTGAACATACTGCAACATTACAGATCCATCTTCAACAAGCTGCCGAATAAAGTGACAATGGAGCTCTATATGCTTTGTTCGCTCATGTAAGATTGGATTCTTGGCAAGCTTTAGCACCTCTTTATCTTCACAAAACAAGCCCCTTGATCTTCACAAAACAAGGGTGAAGGCCCTGTTGGAGATATTTTCATGTCAGAAAGCATCTCTGAAGCCATATTGCCTCACACGCTGCTTTAACAGTTCCCCAATACCCTGCTTCTCTCAAGGAAAGAGCTTTTGTCTGCTGCTTCTTACTTGTCCATGTGATTGTAGTCGTGCCAAGTGTGATGAACCTGAACTGAAAGGGCTGGTTATCCAGCTGTATGGTGCTTCATAGCACCTCTTTTATTTTCTTTCATATGATAGTAAAATAAAATAAAAATAAAAATTATTATAGTTAATACTTATTAGAAAAATAAATAAGTTGTGGGTGGGTCGGCCTTAGCTGACTAAGAATTAATTTATTAATGTTTTTGCTGGGCCGACTTAGTTGAGTCGAAATCACTATATATGGAGGGGCTTGTGAGGCATTAAGGATGCTTGGATGAAATTGTCAAGTGCATAGCACCTCTGTCTGCTAGGACGACCATCTTGGGAGACAGCCAGGTAGGATACGACCTCTACCGTTGCTGTAATGTCATCTGAGCGTATCTATCCAAATCTGAGTTCCAACCAATATCATTCATCTTGTTTCAAGCAGAGGAAAGCAAAGTTCTGCAACTATTTCCAGAACGGATGAGAATCTTACGTGGAGGCTAAGCAATCGTTGATTGCAGGAATATAGGGCTGTAAAAGACTTCAGTCTTGCGCCTTCCAACGCAAGCCCTATCAGTTGTTGCCTTGAATCGATTCAAGTACCTTTGTGGCTGGACATATGATTATAAGCAGATAATGTACTCCTTAGAATCCTGACAGAAATTGTATGGGATCATCATAAATTGTATGTTGCGCTGTTCTTTAATCTGCAATAAATTTTCTAAGGGTCAATCTTTCCTGTTCCAAGCAATACATTGTTTGGGGTCTTTCTAATATTCAAATGAAACCGAGATTGTTTTGCTGTTATCTGAATAACAGGGCCTTGGAGTATTGATTTTAAAATGCTATTCGGTATTCATGTCAAGCTTAGATTTCTAAAAACTGGAAGTAGATGTTAGTTTAGAATTGTTATTTATGTTGATACCATTGTTGGATTATCTTGTTGTAAAACTAATTCTGGAAAGACATTATATTGGACAGTGTTTGAATTCCCTATTAATTGTGTCAATTTGTAGAAGCTTGAGTTAAATATCGATAAAGGATATTTTACCAAGACTAAAGACATACCTAGAAGTAGACTTTTTCTTAGCAACAAAACCTGCCCAATCTGAATTCGTGAAACCAATCAGTTGAGGATCTTTGCATCTACTATACAAAATGCCAAAGTCATGTCCCTTTCACATATCTTAGTACATGTTTGGCTTCAACCCAATGTTCTTCTTTAGGGGCAGTCATGAAACGAGATATGTAGCTCACAACATAACTTAGATTAGGTCTAGTGGCTGAAAGATATATGAAGCTGCCAAATAGTTGCTTCAATGCTGACTCATTCACCACTGGAGAGTCTGATTTGGCTGATAGTTTCAGACCTTTCTCCATAGGTTTAGATGTGACTTTCTAGTCTTGCATTCTAAACTTGTCCAACAAACTCCTGGCATACTTCAATTGATAGATGAAAATATTGCCTCTTGTCTGCCAAACCTCTACACTGAGACAATAATGTAGAAGATCCAAATCAATCATCTCAAATGCCTGACATAAATTCAGTTTGATATGCTTAAGCAAATATGCCCCACTACCAGTAATGATGATATCATCCACATAGATGACAAGACAACGCTCTTGGCATATAAGTTGGGATCAAAAGGGCTCCTTTGATGCACCCAAATGTCTGTCAATCTTTATGTACCATGCTCTAGGGTCTTGCTTTAGGCCATAAAGAGCCTTCAACAATTTGCGTACATGGTGCTCTTTGCCTGCAACCTTGAAACCTTGAAGCTACGTCATGTATGGCTCTTCCTCCAAATCACAATTGAGGAAGGCATTCTTCACATCCGTTTGATGCAAAGAAACGAGAATCGGAATCGTCTCGGAATCGTTTTGGCCGAATCGAATCGCGAATCGGAATCGAATCGGCCATGAATCGGCAAATTTTAAAAACACTAGATTTTAACAATTTAAAACTTATTTTAGACACCCTTTATTGAATATAACTTAAACATAGTATAACATCATCAAATAGAAGCTAACATACATAAACAAGGAACATAAATGGTAAATCCATCACATACGCTACATGTAAAATGTAAATTGTAGCTGAAGTTCTGAACTGAAGTAAATAGAAAGCTGAAATCATATTATCATAATGAGTCAAATCATAGAATGTAATATCAAATATGTATGTGAGATGAAGATCCATAAGACATCAAATCATAAATGTATGTAAGATGAAGATCCATGAAACGTATGTCTATCAGTAAACTGTAAATGTAATAGTATCAGTCTGTAAACAAAATGAAAAAACAAGGCTGTAGCTCAAGCCTCATCATCATCCTCAAGCTCGGCCGCAGCCTCAGCCTCAGCCTCTGAGTATCCTGTCTGCCTTCTACAAAGGCGTCTAAGGTAGGTCCTAGAGGATTGCTGAGCCATATCCTCTGCATGTAAGATGGGCTCACGGACAACATCACTAGGGCCTCTGTTTGTGCGTGCACGTGTGAGTCTGCCAGTGCCTGAACGTGCTCTAGCCGCCTCCTCTGCCATGGCCACAGCCTCAGCCTCTCTATCTACCTGGTCAATCCACTCATGGTTTGCCTCAGTGAAGATCGGATCCACAGCCTCAGTGAGCCACTCTGATTCTGGATCAATCTCATCCAGAATGATCGGAGAGGAGTCAATGCCCATAATCTGTCTGATCCTAATACGAAGGTTGTAATGAACAAAAACAAGATCATTCAACATCTGCATTGTCAACCTATTTCTCTTCTTCGAGTGGATATGCTCGAACATGGACCAATTGCGCTCACATCCAGAAGCGCTGCTTGGCTGACTCAGAATACGGGTGGCAATTTTTTGAAGTTTTGGGGTTGTGGGCCCAAACATTTGCCACCATCTATCTGAAATAAGGGAAAACAAAATCAATTAGTATCATTTACAAAATTACAACTTTAAAATTACAAAATCAAAAATTAAAATGCACAACTTATAAGCCATAAACTTGTTACTTAACATTCAAGAATATATTATTTTTATAGTTACCTGGCTGTAGTTTTGTCCGACTATCTATGGCCATCCTGCTAGAGAAAATTGACCCTTCCATATTATTGAATTTGTCTAGCTCAAGGGTTGCAGCTGCACTATCCTCATCAGTACTCAACCTCTGGATCACTGTATATAGGCCGGTGAGAACCTCCTCATCCGCCTTGAAGTCAGCATGAAAACGAAATGCTGGATTCAGATAATAAGTTGCTGCATGGATGGGTCGGTGGAGCTGATTCTGCCATCTCCTATCAATGATATCCCAAAGAGGGACATACTTCTCCTGCACTCCTAGATACCTGGCTCTAATGGCCTCCTTGGCCCTATCCATGCCCTCATATATGTAGCCAAGAGAGGGCTTCTCCCCATCAACAGTTCGTAGGAGAGATACGAGGGGCTCAGTGACCTGCATATAATGTAAAAAAAAACATTTGAGTCAAAACTTAAATATAAATAATAAAATTATAAAACTAAAAGTAAAAGTAAATCATTAACAATTAAATAATAAATAGTAAAACTAAATACTAAATATTAAATTGTAAGAAATTTACCTCAACAATTTCTTTAGCAGGTTCTCAAAAACCATCCTCATCAAAGATCCAATTTGCCACATCTACCCCTATAGTGGTTGTAGCATAGGAGGATGTAGTCCACTCCCGCCCAACAAACATTCTCCTCAAATCATCCCTTGATGTCAAAAAGGACTGCAGTGTGATGAAATTTGAGGCAAACCTCGTGATCCCTGGACGAGCTAACTCCTTGTCTCCTATGTAGGCCCTCATAGTGCTAAGGATGAATGCATGGTTGTAGATAAACTTGCATATACTTTTTGCCCTATCTACGCATGACTTTACCCACTCAAGCTTGCCAATTTCCTCCAACATGAGGTCAAGGCAATGTGCCGCACAAGGAGACCAAAAGATGGTGGGGTGCCTCTCCATCAATAGTTTACCTACAACAATTTTAAATTAATTAGAAATTGGAACATGTTAGGAAACTTAGAATTAGAAAAGTGTTCGAATAAATTAATTTTCAAAACTTGAAAAGTTACAAGTTTACTTGCAGCAACATAACTTGCTGCATTATCAGTCACCACTTGCACCACATTTTGTTCCCCCACCTCTGTGATGACTTCCTCAATAATCTCACATAAGTATGTTGCGTTTTTTACATGGGCAGAAGCATCAATAGACTTGAGAACATGGTATATCCTACAAAAGAATGAATTATCATGGATTAGCAACAAATTAACAATCAACAAATCAGAATTTAAATTATTCAAATTTCACAATACATGTAGGAAAGTAGAATGATTAATCACCTCCACAGGAAATAAGAAAATTGATGAGTGTTCTATTCCTCCCGTCTGTCCAACCATCAGTCATGATGGTGCAACCCTTTACAGTCCAATCCCTTCGGTGGTTTTGAAGCTCTGCCTTCATGTCCTCTACCATTTCATCTAAGAGCTGTCCACTCAACTCAGCCTCAGTTGGGGCTTTAAACCCCAGACCACATATGGCAACCGCATCTATCATATTTTGCCAGTAAGGAGCCCTATCACAAATAGATTATGATTAGAAATTTAGATGATAAATCATTATATAAAGTGAATCTATGATTACATCATTACACAAATAAATATAATTAAAATTTAACTTTAAACTTAAAGAAAACAAATAAAAAAGAATCAATTACCTGGCTGCAAAAAACAGAATGTTGCAAAAGTACCAAAATTTGCAAATTTCTTTTCTTGCAGCATCATGAATCTCCTTGTTCAAACCCATGCCCTCAAGTGTGGGTTGTGAGCCAGGAGTAGTGCGGGGCACAAAGTAACTATCCAATCTGTTCTTCCGCACTCTGGGCTGCAATAGGGCACTGCCAGGGCCAGCCTCAATATGACTATAAGAACGACTAGCAGTAGCAGTAGCAGTAGCACTAGCACTACCACTAGCATCAGCAGTAGCACTAGCACGAGCAGCAGCACTAGGACGAAAAGGAGGCCTACTAGAACCCTCTCCAACACAACCTACGGATGCGGACTCTGATACAAATGTAGATGCGGTTGTGGCAGTGGGAGCATGGGAGCCAATAGCCCTTATCTCTTCTAGTTGTCTTTTCTTATATATTTTGTCTTGTTCAAATTTTTCTAATGCCACTAAACAAGTGCGTTTTGCCTCAACTGTTTGTTGAGTGCAAATTGCAATATCATGTCCGGGTATGGCAGCAATGTGGAATTTGAATCTATAAATGCCACCGGAATTTATTTCTTTACAAAACATACATTTTGTTTGGAATTTTGTTCTTCCAGGAAAGTCTTCGGTATATTTCCAACACTCATCTTTTTTACCCATTGGGGAAAATGAAAATTAAGACTCTTGCAATAATAAATTTCAAATAAAACTCTATGTTTCAAAATTCAAAGTAAGACAATCTGACAAACTAATAAACAAAACAACAAAGCCTACTTTGCAATTTATTAAAACTAAAAAACAAACATTCAAGATTTGCAAATGAAAACTAAAAAAATTTAACAAAAAATGAACAATACACTAACATACCAAAAAGAAATCAACACTTACCTCTTGCAAATCAGTTGAGGAGTGTTGCTAATGACTCCTTAATGCTCCCAATGCAATCTTATGGCCTCCCCAAATGGATTTTTCTTCTCTTTGCTACTCTTCCTTCCTGCTGTTTGCAAACTTGTGCTTTTCCTTTTCTCTTCTTCTCTCTCACTTTTCCTCTCTTCTACTCATACTAAGCAAATAGAAGACCCTTTAGGGTTAAAACAAAGAGAAAAAGTCAAACCAAACATAAAAAAACAAAGTCAATTTTTAGATTTTTTAACTTTATTTCCTTGCCTGCCGCGGCCAATTCACGGGCGATTCAAAGACCCGATTCATGCGATTTTATCTCATGAATCGCCTGAATCGGCGATTCAGGCGATTCATGAGATAAAATCGCTGGTTGCGATTCATGGCTCCAAAAAAATTGCCACCAGTGAATCGACTCGCGATTCACGCGATTCGGTGGCGATTCTCGGAACACTGGTTTGATGGACTTCCCATCCAAATTGAGCTGCAATGGTTAGAATCATTTGGATGGTGCTCATCTTTGTTGTAGGAGCAAATGTCTCCTCATAGTCAATGCCTTCTCTTAGCAAGACCTTAGCCACCAACTGAGCTTTGTGTTTATCAAGAGTTCCTTCAACTTTGTATTTCATTTTGTAGACCCATTTGTAGCCAATGGGTTTCGTCCCTGGGGGAAGATCTTATAGAACCGAAGTGTTATTATTCATAAGACTGATGTTCATCTTCCATAGCCTTTTCCTATTTAGGTTTACGTCTTGCCTCTAAATAATCTTGGGGCTCATAAACAGCTAAAATGTTAGCCATAAGAGCAAAATTGACAGTTTTTTGCTTGCTCTTGCCTCTAGTTGATCTATCCTCAACAAGCTCATTATCCCAAGTATCACTAATGAGCTTTTCCCACCACTTAGGCTGGAGAGTAGAAGCATTTATATCCAAATCAGGACGATCATCATGACTTGGGCTGCCTGGAATCAAATCATTTGGATGCTGATCGATGTTGTTAGATGGAAATCTGTTAGTATAGGGTCGCGCCTAGGAGATTCCACAAGCTCGGAATCGTTATAATCCCTCCCTTCAAGTGGAGCTAATGGAAGTGTAACACCCAAATCTTTAGCCTGTAGAGGATGATCTTCAGGACTTGTGATGGGAGAAGAGAGCTGAAAGGGCCCACCTTCATCAAACACATCTCTATTAAAAGTGAGTTGATCAATGTCCACATCAATCAGCGAATAGGCTTTATGATTGTCACTGTATACTATAAGCATTAACTTCTGGCTTTTGGAATCCAATTTGGTCCTCTTTGTATTTAAAATCCAAGCATATGCTGTCAAACCAAAAACATTCAGGTGTATGATTTTTGGTTTCGTCCCAGACCATGCTTCTTCTGGGGCTAAGTTGCTGATTTAGGTTTGAGTTCTGATTCAGGTTCAAGCTGGCCAATTTTATGGCTGACGTGGAGGAACAGAGAGGCAGAGAACAAAGGGCACAAATGGATGCAGCAGCAGTCCCTTATCCATCTGTGGCAGCGGCAGCACCATTCCCAGTTGCAGCAATTCCTATCCCACCTGTGGCAGCAGGAGCACCCTATCCAGTAGCAGCTGACCCACCTATGGCAGGAACAGAAGTTGCAGTCCTCACATGGACTGAAGGTGATCTAGGTTTGACAGCTTGGTTTGTGGAGATAATCAATGATAGGCAGGATGAAGAATCTGCTACATGATGATTTGATAGATGGACATTTTGTATCTAAACTTGAAACATTTTGTATCTAGCAGTAATTATTTTGTGAAAATCTCCTGGACATGATATAGTTTAGAGACTCTCAATGGTATAGTAACGTCAGATTGTAGGAAGATGTAATCCAAATTTTGGAGATGTATAGAGCCTATCTTATATTTAATACAAAAGTAAAAAAACTGCAGTATTATTTTATTTGTATATATCTTTGCTAATGAATGGTTTTGGTGTTGGCATTTAAGTGCCAGATTATTTCTTATGAAATGCTTTTTGGATTTATCATATCCTTATGCCTATAGTTTTAACTTTTAACTTTCAGACTGTAGCTCTGGAAGAAGAGGCATATCCGGCACTGGATGAGTTGACATCTAAAGTCAGTACTCGGAAGCTTGAAAGAATCAGACAGATCAAAAGCCGTTTGGTTGCAATATCTGGCCGTGTTCAAAGGGTTTGTTCATTCTATTGCTATATTGTGATTCTTGAAATATATGAAATACAGAGAATCTAGGATGAAGTCGATTGCTCAGGAACTATCTTCAATGGTATCCAAATCCCGCAGGCTCTGGCCTTAGGCCTGCGGAATCTTAATTTTTCATGCTTACTGAATTGGTCTGATCCGATTGAGATATTGTTTTGTTTTCACTTTTGTAGAATTAACATTTTGATTGCCTACAAATTTACTTTCCACTCATTTTTAATTTTTTTTTATTGATGAAGCTTTCAAATATGTCTCATGTGAGTAACTGATTACAAATGAGACCAAGAATTATGGTAGGACTAATTCTAAGCTCTGTACAAGCACTAAAAAGACCAATACTTATTCCCATTTTAGCTTTAACATTAGATAATAATGCAGATCTACATACTAAAAGCCAACAATGGAATACCAAGAGTCACAACATGAAAATCCACATTAGATATTATTACATCTACACCACTAGAAGCCAACGATGGAAGACCAAGAGTCACAGCTTGGAAACCCCACATTAGATATTACATCTACAACACTAGAAGCCAACGATGGAAGACCAAGAGTTGCAACTTAGAATTCCATATTATAAGTCCCTTTGGGGATTTGAACTTGGGTCTTCACAATCTGAACCCAACATTTTAACCAATTTAGCTCAACCTCTTGGAATTTCTCTTTATTTTGCAATGCTCTGCACAACAATTAAAATTTTGGAAATTAGCGCACACACAACCAGTCCGATCTAGATTTTTCATTTTTGGAATGCTTTTCCTCTTCACAACCTGAACCCAACATTTTAACCAATTCAGCTCAACTTCTTGGAATTTTTCTTTAATTTGCAATGCTCTGCACAACAATTAAAATTTTTGGAAATTAGTGCACACACTACCAGTCCGATATAGATTTTTCATTTTTGGAATGCTTTTCCTCCAATGCAAATTTTAATTTCTGAATTTGGTAATATTGTCACTAATAACTTCTCGAAAAAATGTCAATATATCAAAAGACATGACTGGCTATAAATGTTTTAGTTTTTTGCGAGCTATTGGTTATTCTATCCAATCATTCTACTTAGCTGGAAATAAATGTTTGCAAATGCCATTTACACATAGAAGAGATCTGAGCTGCAGGCAATATAAATTCAGAAGCACCAATATTATTGTTATTTTTTAAAAGAACCTCGTTACATTAGATACGAATCAAAGTGTATGCCAGTTAGTCCAAGCCTGAGCAATATGGAGAAAATGATAGATATTAAAATTCATTGGGACAAATCAAAATGTATAATCTTTCTTAAATACTGTGGAAGCTTCGTCAACCACCACTGATGGAGCAAACCATAACAAATCAGGTTGTAGCTGTCAGGAGCCCAATTCGCTAGCCCATCTGCTACTTTATTACATTCTCTGGGAACATGGCTGAATTGAACCTCGTGGAACTTGTCAACGAACGAGTCATGCAACTGCGCTGTCTATGCGAGTATATGAATAAATGATAGACATCTACCTGTATTATCATTTACTACCCTCATGTGCCCTAAGAAATACAGCATAACACTCTTATGGATGTTTGATACTCTCTCTCTCTCTCTATATATATATATATTTTGTTTTTTCAGTTTTTGCAACACTCATACGCATAAAACATGGTATACAAATATAGTTTTGAAATGCATATTATTTATCCTTGCTATTGAAAGACATTATTTCCTCAAGTTTTGGTCTTTCTTATCTTCATGTTTCATTCAGGTCTATATGAGATACTGGATACCTTATGCACATCCTAGGTTACCATACTGCTGTTCTAAATATGGAGGTATGGATTGTTTATGGCTCTGGCTGTACCCAAAATGACTGAAAGTTTTATTCATGCCAATATGAATGGACATGGCAACCTTGTTATCTGTAATGTCCCCTTTTTAGCCAGTGTCAGAGGACAAGTTGTTAGTCTATTATTGTGTCCCTCGTAGGCTAATTATTGTGGATAGAGGGACTTCTGAGGCAGAGGCTCGGTTATGGGAGGGTCTTGTCTTCTCCACAATTCAGTATGTTCTAGTTTGGTCTTCTTTTGGCTCGGATTGGACTTCGTTTGGGCTTAGTTTCATGTACTTACTATTTATGGTAAGTCTGGTGATGATTGAGAGGGACCCTTTCTATTTTTGGAAAGTACATTTGGTCACGTGGGGAAATAATAGGTGTGACTCCTGTTTCAGATGACATGTTTAAAGGATAAGTATTTTGGGAGTCATTATTATTTTAGTGGCCAAATTATTATTAAATCATTAAATGGCTTATTATAAAGTTATAATTTAACTTTATAATTTTACTTAAGTTGAGGGTTGAGTCATCATAAGAAGGGGGCCAAATTTATTAATTATTTATGAGCATAACCCAAAGTTTACTTCATTAATGATGCCAATGCAATGTTATAACATTTTTAATGTTAATAAAGAGGTTTTTGGAGAAACTTGAACTTCTCTTGGAGAATATATAAATTTAATAAGAGAAGTTCGATTCATGATCATTGTGCATTTAATATTTTATGGATTTGGAGAAGAGTTGAGACAAGGGTTTCAGGAAGAACTGATCTGCAGGAATTGTGAATTCTAATGTGATTGTTGAGCACTTAGAATCAGAAATTGATCTGATGAATTGTGCATCTCATCAGCTATACAGCAGTAGCCAAGCTTGCATAAAAATGGTGATGAATTTATATGTTGCAATCAGCGTTCAAGGGTAAATCAATTTGCAGATTAAGGGACTGAAATTTGAATAATGCAGCGATTTATACCAATCTGTGTTTGAGTATATAGATAGCAGTAGTCCTTATCTAAGGACGTCACTCAGTCTATGGTAGCAGCGTTAATCATCTATGGGTTTGCAGGCGGGTGGAATAAAGATGCTTTGTTAAGAAGGGCCAACATTGGCATTTTCTCCTAATGTTGGCATTAAGGGAGATGCAGCTTAGGAGCTGCGATTTATGCATATCAATGAATCAATGCAGGCTGAAAATATATTCCCAGGTTTAGTAACTGTTTCGGAACTAAATGGAATGTTAATTCACAGTCATTTTGGCATTGTAAATTGTGTGAAATAGTTGTGGACAAATAAGCATGCATACCAAATGTTTGATGTAATGTCATATCTACATTGTTCATAATCAGCTTATTAGATTGCATGCCAAGTGTTTGTAAAATCTCCATTTGCTGTAGATGAATATTAGTCTTCCTAGGATGCGTGGCAAGTGTTCGTCATTATGTCAACTAGTTGTACTAGTTAATTTCAGTCATTTAAATGTTTGTCAAAGGTCTGAAACAGCTAGTATATCATTTCTATAACAATCTTGCATTGCTAGAAGCATTCAAAAACATCAATTGCAGCATACAAAACCCAAACTATACAATTTGAAACAAAGAACAACAGACAAAGACATTGCAGGACAACTGTTTTACAAAATTTCAAATGGGCAAAATTGAGTTTCAGAGTTAGAACCAGCAGGGGTTCTTACATTATCAGTGCCCCTTATCGAAATGAAGTCTTAAATATAAAATATATTAAGCTCAAAATAAGAAACCTTGATTTTTTGACCGTAGTCACAAGGGTTGTCATGGACAGTGACACCAAAAATGTAGTAGAGGTAGTGTAACATTGCTTTTGTTTTTATCTTTAATGTGTTTGCTATCCTGTTCTTCTATGTGCTTCCCTACTGTTGCTGCCCCCTTTCATTTTCTATCAAGCATGCATTAATGGTTCTATTTTCGCTACCTCCGTTCATGATATGCTTTTTTTATGACGAGGTGTTCTAGAGTGGCAGCAAGGACTGGAGTGTAATGGTATTAGCGTCGCTTAGCTTTTACCTTAAGTTTGACAGTTGTTTACAAGTCAAAATTATAAAAGACATCTTAAATACAACCATCTACAAAACACCAACTACCAAGAGATATCTCTTCGTGTCTTTTAGATAGATGAATTTAAGTTAGGTTATTGGAAGTGCTATTGTTTAAAATATTAAATGAAGGACTATATTTTGTTTCATTTTATCTTCAAAAGTTTTTCTTTAATTTATTTATTATGCCCGTTCTATAGTGGCATAATGGATAATGTAAATAAAAATAACTTCTTAAAATAAAAATAAAGAAAAAAATATTAAATAAAATAAAATAATTCTTAATTGTTTTTCATTGCAGGGCACTTATGCATAATCTGGTCATAATATGATTAGTTGACAACTTGTCATTAGGGACTTTGTAAACATTTTGTTTCTAGTATTTGGCGTTATTGGCCTTTTTTTGACCTTGGGTGCTTATTCAAGCTTATTTAACAAAATACTATGATACCAGTTCACCCACAAAAGGACTTGGGACTCGGTCTGGTTCGAACATGGTTTGGGATGTCGGGCGTGAGAGCCCTTGCTGATTTTTATTTAAAATTTTGAATTAGTTTTCCAAGTAATTTTAACAAACAGTTTGCATGAAAACTATTGCACGACCATCCAATATCATTGTAGATAGAAAATAAAACTTTCCAAGAGCTCATTCAAATAAATCATATGAGAGCAAATTGTAATAGGAATCTCAGTAATAAACTGGTCTTCTCCCATTGGGGAGAACCAAATGCACTGTTATCTAAGGAAAGAGACCTGCTGCTGCTATGATTGCTTGCAACTAAAACAGACCTGCTCTCTCTGTCTCGCCTACCACGCTTGTCTCTATGCCGCCCCAAATCCAACCGATCAAGAGTATCTTGTAGCCTATTTAAAGCTTGTGCAATATGTGGTTGTGCATTAGCAATAGTTCTAAACAACTCTTGGTTAAGATTCTCCTGTTGGTTCTATCTTCCCCTCTGCCTGGGGCTCACACTACCGTCATGTAAATCATCCATACTTTTCGGAGCTTCTGTATCAAAATCTAACTGTGCCTGTGCTCTCCTGTGAGCGTAATACCTGTATAGCTCAGTTCTGCCTAGATGCAAAGAAATGTGCTCCAAACCCTCAGGCTGACAAGAATATGCTCTGATAGCAATGAAAGATCCCGAGTAGGATTTAAGGGCAATGTCTGATGGTTTTTCCTGATTTCTTTCTTTGATCAGCGATTGATGAGGAATGCCTAATTTTTTTGTGTTTTTGCCATTTTTTGATGTTTTTGTCTTTTTTCTTTTAAAGCAAAGTTAAGTAGCCAATATATATATATTAATATTAAAAAGAAGATACAAGTTTGTGATGAAGCTTTGCTCTCTCTCTCTCTCTCTCTATATATATATATATATATTATTTATTTTTTTATCTTTTGCTTTGTGACTAATGGAATACAAATACATAAACAAGAAGAAATACTGGAAAGAAACTTTTCAAGGGATAGATCACACCACAAAACAAATTCTGAACTATGTTTTTATTTAAAAGAAAACTTCTACACTAACTGCACTAGGCTGAATGGTTCTGATGAATTTGTCAACAACAATTGGGGTTTGAATTTCACTTGCATTTGTTGATTCCAATCACGGGTATCTCTGATATGCTGGTAATTCTTGATTTCCCGAGTTTGATGGCGAGTTGCTACCTCAAACCCTAATGCCACTACTGGGTGATGATGTGCAGACTACTGGGGCTCTATGGTTGAGTCTGGAATCTCATAAAATGATAAGTTTGTTGACAAGGCACTCTGATCAGCAACTATGAATTGATTCTGCCCAAGTACAGACTGCTGCAGGTCTATTTCTTCTCCCATGATGGTGTCAACTCTTGCCTGGAGTTGTATGGCTCAATTAGAAATGGATGCAATTCACCAAATTACTATAAAAAACACAAATCAGCCTCTCTGATAAGTTATGAATATCTTCCAATCTGATCTGCAAAACACTAATTGAAAATTGCTCCAATAATGCATCAATTGCTCTCTCCAGCTGATATTTCACTGAAAATCCAATCTACAGGCGAACTGGGGGTATGTCCAGCTTGTCTTCTTCAAGAGTTTTCATTCTTGAATGATGAAATTGCTGCAAACACTGATATCAGAGCTCCAACCACAATTTGAGATGAAAATAATAAAACCTGGATAGGCAAAATGAATTCCCAAACTTCCTTTTATTCCTCCTCCATCAAGTTCAACTAGCTCTAGGGTTTTCATATTTTATTTTATTGACTTTATAATAAACTATTTGCCTTTTCAATAAATTGAACCCCTAAGGCAATATTATTTATTATTAAATTAGCCCCTCTTATTTTAAAAATAACTTATAAGTTATTTTGACCTAGGGAGATGGGCCCACGGCCTTATTATAATTTATTATAATATAAAGTGGTAATAATATTCACTTTATTATTAATTTATTTAATCTCAATTGAGGAAATATTTAAATATTTCCCCATTTATTAATAAAATGCTAATTTGGACTTAGAACTAGAATCTAATTGAAGCCATTTGATCACTGATGATGTCCGAGTCTTGCAAGCCAATTGGCAGTTCCCCTTAAAAAGTAGGGATCCAGCCTAATAAGTAAGAGACTGTCTCCAATCAACTGAAACTGCTTAAAAGGGATCCTCCTCTACTCCACGACCCTCTGGGTGGTCAACTAGTCAACTGATAGACCTCCCTA
This sequence comes from Chamaecyparis obtusa, assembly GCA_027943335.1. Classification (NCBI taxonomy): domain Eukaryota; kingdom Viridiplantae; phylum Streptophyta; class Pinopsida; order Cupressales; family Cupressaceae; genus Chamaecyparis; species Chamaecyparis obtusa. Next base: position 1,022,979 of record BSBK01002765.1, on the reverse strand, counting down.
AACAATAGGACCCCTCCCTAAAATTTAGGAGATGGTCTCAAATCATCCGGAATGGTCTGTAGACACCCGAGGATCAACTCGCAGTCATTTCCTAAAAAATAGGGATCCCTCCTAAAAAGTAGGAACTGCCATTTGAATGTTTGTAATGGCTCACAGAGCCCTTGCAAGCTCCATGACCCTCTGACCGAGTACCCTATCCGTATAGTTGACCTACGGGAACTCAAATGATAGGTCAATATCTGCTCATCTGCATGTCACCTAGGAAGGGGATATTTCATAGAGCCTTTGTTTCTTTCTTTGTTCTAAGACAAAAACCTTATTGGCAAATGGAGTTGAGTATGAACCTCCATTGCAAAGGAGTGATTTCATCCAATGATTAGTTATGAGCTGATATGCTTTGTATTTCTATTTTCCCTGATTTTTGGTGTTTGGTGTGAAAGTTTATAAATTTATGTTATGTTTTAGTATAGTTTTCAATATGGAGGGGAATTTTGATATTTTATTACTGCTATAGTGTTGTGTACTAACATTGATGGTATGGCGTTTTCCGGGTAACTTGGGATTGATGGTATGACTTTTTTTGGTGGTTTTCTAATCCTTGCTGTTGCAATGTAATGTCCCCATTTTGGACCTAAAGACCTACAACTTGATATATGATAAATTAAGTCTTAATTAATGATTTAAACTTATTAATTAACGTAAACTAGCATGATATCAAGGAATACAATTTGACATCGATTAACTTGAGTTGTCGACTTGTTTATTACTAAGAAGTATCAAATTGAAGGAAGTTATAATGGCAGTGACAACACCATCAATAACTAGTAAATTAGAAGATTAGTAATTCAATATCTAGAAACCAGCAATCAGAAGATTAGTGAACAAAGCATGGCAGCAATTCAATTGATTAATAAAGTCTAATAACATGAGGTGGCAATGCCATCAGCAGCAGTATTGAAGCAATATATCAAACTATCCTACCACAATTACTGTTTGTTGGAGAACATCAAGGAGGAGCATCGATACCTCAATAAAGGAATGATATTGATGAATAAGAATTAAGAAACACTTGAGAGAATACTGAATACAGAAGCAGCAAACCCGGATATCTTATCGACTATAGATATTGAAGGGTATCAGAACGATTACAATGGTGTTCTATGATTGTTTCTATCACGATATTATTAATCCATGATATCATAAAGTATTGGCATTGCGATATTGGTATAAAGAAGAAATGTATCAAGTTAACGATGATAGAGAATGTTAAAGGCTAGTACAATGATGAAGTCTTGAGGATGCTGCAATATAATCGCACAAAACACTCCATGTATATAGTGGGGATCAATGATAGAGAATGTTAAAGGCTAGTACAATGATAAAGTCTTGAGGATGCTGCAATATAATCGCACAAAACATTCCATGTATATAGTGGGGATCAATATGGATGATTATGGAAATCATGAGGAGTTCGATCATTCTCTTCCAGTATCACAGAAATGGCAAATACAAATAAGATGATATGTACAATTGCTAGATGGAACAGGAGTTATGTTGATCTTGAGTAGAGTGTGACCAACTATTATCAAGAAGTGGATAGCATCGATTAGGGGTGAAGTTTGATAAGATTAATTGAAGGATAATAAAGTAATGAAATGTCTAGCCAAGCGGTGATTATAGAGTTGCCAACATAATGGTTTGTAAAGTAATAAGAGATTGTTGGCATCAAGAGATGGTAACCGGTAAGCTTACTACCGGTACATGGCAATTAAGTATTGTCATTGATTAGCAAAAGAGGAAAGAGGTGTTTGACATCTCAATCTAAGGTCTAAAGATCTAAGGAGAACACCAGAGGTGGATCTGTATGTAAAGAGATTGGTTTGGCAACCGGTGACACTATGCAAGAAAGAAAAGACTATATCTGCTCATCAAGAGAAACCGGTCATGAAGCCAAGTGCATTGGCAACCGAGGAACGGACAACAGGTGTCAACAGTACAATTGGTAAGTAGAGGAAGGAAAGGTAAACAGGTCAAAGCTCTTACCTGTTTACAACATAAGGTTCTTAACCGATCAAGAAAAGACTTCGGTATGATAAGATGAACCGGGGAAGTCATAGTCAACTATTTGTTTGACCAACTCTTTGACCGGGATTTACTGCACTAAATTCGGAAGACTTTGAGTTAACATGGTGATCGGTTTCAGGCGCGTTTAAAGGTTTTAAAGCCGAAGTCTGTGGCTTTAAAACATGGAGTTATCTCATACAAAGGAAAGGTGCTTGACACACATCTATTGTTTTCTTCGTAAAGCAGATAAAGCAAGGGCATGCATCGGATGTTTCCTCAGTAAACTAATACTCCACTGGGTGATGAATCCATAGGAGATTTGCAATTAGGTTGTGCATGAGTAGCGCAATTAGGGCAAGGACTATATATTCTTCTGCCTGTTAAGATTATAGGTTGCCCTCATTCTGCCAAAGCAAAGAGTGAACCTGTACGTTGAAGAAGCTAAGGTGAATAGAAAAGAGATAAAAAGAGAGAAGAGTGTGCAGAGAATCACAATCGAAAAGAAGAACATACCAGCGATGACCGGTGATGTTTCTTAGTTAAGTATAACAAAGATCTAATCAGGCTATGCAAAGCCATTTGTAAAAGGTCAAATCCTTGTATTGTTTTCTAATAACTACAATAGCTAAATCCTAGTATTTTGGGTGGACTCTAAGAGGTCCCTTGTACTAAATCCCTTAACTGGGTGACATCTTTTCAGGCGTTCTAAGTCCTCTAACCAGGCAAGCACTAATCGGCCTTATTGTATTAAATCCCTTAACTGGGTCACATCTAATAGTGCGTTTTAATCTTTTAACATGGAAGACTTCTAACAGGGCGCACTTCAGAAGAGTGCAGAATTTGTGAGGTCTCCTCACACCGTGGTTTTCACCCAATTTGGGTTTCCACGAGATAAATCTGGTGTCACTTTGTGTTTGATTGCTTGATGCTACTTTTACGCTTGAATCTGTTTTGCTTACAGTTATAAGTATATTTCGTCAGATTTATTAAGAACTTTTATAGGTGCTGATTCACCCCTCCCCTCTTAGCATCGGTTGGGACTGTTAGAGATTGATAGATATATTACAGCGGAGGATTATATTAGCCAACTAATCAATTGATTAATAATTAAATGTACTAATAACCAGCGATCCAAATCATAAAGATAAGGTTATTGTCTTGCTCAGGAACCAACAAGGGAAAGGATGAATGGATATGTTCACGAAAGGATGCGACTCTTAGAGTCTTAAGGGTTACAACCGTTCAACTTGACAAGCTAGATAAGGGATATCAAATCCATTCTTTCAGATCGTCATTGGAAAACTTATCTCTTTTACTTATCCATTTTGGATCTGCTTAATAGAACATCTGCCTATTTGGCATAAAACCCTTAACCGGTGGACTCTAACAGGTCCCTTGTACTAAATCCCTTAACCGGGTGACATCTTTTCAGGTGTTCTAAGTCCTCTAACCAAGCAGGCACTAACCAGCCTTATTGTATTAAATCCCTTAACCGGGTCGCATCTAATAGTGCGTTGTAATCCTTTAACAGGGAAGGTTTCTAACAAGGCGCACTTCAGAAGAGTACAGAATTTGTGAGGTCTCCTCACACCGTGGTTTTCACCCGATTTGGGTTTCCACGTGATAAATCTGGTGTCACTTTGTGTTTGATTGCTTGATGCTACTTTTACGCTTGAATCTGTTTTGCTTGCAGTTATAAGTATACTTCGTTAGATTTATTAAGAACTTTTATAGGTGCTGATTCACCCCTCCCCTCTCAGCACTGGTTGGGACTGTTAGAGATTGATAGATATATTACAGCGGAGGATTATATTAGCCAACTAATCAATTGATTAATAATTAAATGTACTAATAACCAGCGATCCAAATCATAAAGATAATGTTACTGTCTTGCTAAGGAGCCAACAAGGGAAAGGATGAATGGATACATTCACGAAAGGATGCGACTCTTAGAGTCTTAAGGGTTACAACTGTTCAACTTGACAAGTTAGATAAGGGATATCAAATCCATTCTTTCAGATCATCATTGGAAAACTTATCTCTTTTACTTATCCATTTTGGATCTGCTTGATAGAGCATCTGCCTATTTGGCATAAAACTGGTTGCAAGCATCTAAGTAAAAATCAGAGAAGGTACCATAGTTGCAGGGATATACAGTTCAGATCAGAAACGACGTCCATACTTGTCACAAGATTATAACTTCAAATCTGAAATAGTAACCATATCACTATGAGCGATATTATCAGTTCACACATTGCATATAATTAAGGATCATATCAAACATAGCAATCTAATTGCTATAAGTGATTAGCAATCAATATTATATCATATCTTTCATTGCTAAATCAGAGATAGCTATTGGACACAAGATCATTTGCATATTCATTGCAGAGATCATCCTATTGCTCATAGTGCAAATATATATAATATCAATTCACTTAGCATATATTTAATTGTACATTCTATGACAGCAGTGCTATTGATAAGAAAAAATATTCTCTAACTATATATAGTTCATGGAAATATTATTATTATCTATTTATTATCAATGACATAAGTCTACAAGTGGCATCAAATATTGTATTTTTTTGTGAGGAGAGAATTCAAGGTAATTTTCCCAAATTCTCAAGTTAGCCAAAAAGGGGACATTACAATTGGTATCAGAGCTTATAATCTTCTTAGCCTGTGAGAAGAACATTCCAAATGGGCAGAAAATGAAGATCCTTTGAAGATTGATACAAACCATGACACAAATTAGCAACACTCAAGAGAGACTCATTCAATTGTTGACCCAACTAGCACAAGTAGACAAAAATGTAGGAAGAAGAGCTCAATCTATTAACAACCAATGTCCAAGTTCTAAATCACTGGCACCAACATTACCATCTAGAATTGAATGTGAAAACAATGAACGAACATTGGATGATCTACATGATCAATTCCAGGAAGATTGGAAACATGGAGGCCTACACCAAGACGTGTCCCTAGAGAATTATATAGAGTTAATAATGAAGTACTTACCTAAAAGGGTTAAAGATCATCAAATTGCCCTAAGGAGAAAAAATGGTCATATGAATCTAGCATGCTTTGATAGCTTAGCATAGACTTGGGCTCAAGAGGTGGAAGATAATGATCTTTGCGAGTCTAATTCCATCCTTACCTCTTCTCAAAAGACAAAGATGGAAGAAGACATAAAATAGGCATAGACTTGGGCTCAAGAGGTGGAAGATAATGATCTTTACGAGTCTAATTCTATCCTTACCTCTTCTCAAGAGAGAGGGATGGAAGAAGACATAAAAAGGGTTAAGTCTATTGAAGAGCCATTATAACTAAGGATATATGTTGAATCATTTTACATTTTTAAATGGGATCTAGGAATCATCTTGACAATATAAGAATGCTTGTGGGAAAGCATATTCCAAGAGGGGGAGACATGATAAAATAAGTTTAATTAAAGTTTTAGACATTATTTAAAGAAAACTAGCATGATATCAAGCAACATCCTTTGACATCAGTTAACTGAAGTTCTCTACTTGTTTATTACTAAGAAGTATCAAATTGAAGGAAGTTATAACTAAGGATATATCCTTAGCTTTAAAAATGTAAAATGATTCAACATATATATCCTTTGTTTATAACTAAGGATATATGTTAAGTCTATTCTCACTCAATTGCAGAGCCAACTCCTTTCTTTTAGCAAGGGATCTTCTCAGCCTATTCTCCAGAGAGGCTATGATGTCATTGACTTCCTCAAGCTGTTTCTGATATCTGTAACCCTCTATGATTTTTTTCTCAAGCGGTTAAGCTTTATATATTAGAGAACTTAGTTCTGATACCAATTGTTATTCCTAACCGGTTACTGAGAGGAGGGGTGAATTAGTAAATACTATTTCTATTGTAATTTCACACTTGAACAAAGATTCTTGCAAGATAAACATAATGTAAACAATCATTCACAAACAGAAATAGAAATACTCAGATCAACACATCATGTATATGTGGAAACTCTCGGTTAGAAGGAAAAAACCACGGTTAGATAGAGCTCACAACTTCACTACTGTAGTAATAAAGATGCCCGGTTAAGAGCTTACAAAACACTTGCAAGAGTGCTACCCGGTTAAGGGATTTGGTAGAAGATCGGTTAAGATCTTAACTCTGTTAGGAGTCGCCTTGTTAAAAGACTTTCAACATCAACAAAGATGTTACCCAGTTAAAGGATTTATACAAAGAACCTATTAGGGTTCCCACTGATGAAGGAATTTGAATATGCTTTCACAAACTAAAAGCAATGATCTTAATTGACACTCTTTGTCTGATTAGATCATACCTGTTGACCTTACTGTTCTGCCTGGCTATTGATCCTTTCCGCCTTTCACCTCTGTGATTGTAGCTCTTCTCAGAAGATAACTCTCTCCTGGTCTGTATAATCAACAACTCTTTTCTTGCGTCCTATGACTTATATTTATGCAAAATTCATCTCAATGAAACCCTAACTCATAGAATTGCTAGGCTGTAAACTTGTCCTTAAATCATGCAACAAAGAAAAAGCTTTGCGTTCTGATCTTGAGTTTACCTTGAAACATCCGCGTAGAAATAATTCTAACTCTTGTTAAAAAGCTAACTTCAGTTCTAAACGGTGGATGCTCCGCATATTCCGGTTTTAACTTAAACAACTCCTCATAATCCGGTGCGGATTTATATGCAGTTCGACCGGTATCAATCTTATACCTGGTCCATCCCTGTATGCAATATAAGACCGGTACAATGTACTCTGTTCGGTCTACCGGTGCATCTCCTCTGTTTAGTCTACCGGTGCATATACTCTGTTTCTAGTCTACTGGTGCCTATAAAGAAATACAAGTGATCTACTGGTGAACCTCTACCGATGGGAATGGTGTTTGCATCTATTTTCACTAATGACAACTTAAATTTGCTAACAATCTTCCCATTTGTCATTGATGGCAAAACCATTACTCACTTATCACAGTTAATTCCTTGACCTGTAGACTTCTTCCCTATACTGTACACTTCAGCTCTTCCCTCTTCATTTTGTAGACTTCCCCTGTTCTAGTGCTTTAGCTCTTCTGTCCCTTAGCTGATCTATCCTGTATCTTTTCTGAGCTTCTTACCTTTTGACCTTCTTCCCTTCTATTCTAATCTCTCTCTTCTTCCCATTTCTTCTTTATCTTCCCCTTTTTGCCTCCATAGGACAAAGGGTTTAGCTTCACAGTTTATTTTACATTTGTAGTTTGGTGAAGCTATCCTTGTAAATGTTCTTCACTGAATGAAGAAAAGGATCCCATTGACCAGTGACGTTCTAGATTCTTGAGTGTTGTTTTCAGCGATACTATGATATTCTCCATGTCCCCTACTGTTTTGTAGTCCGGTTCACTGATCAGATTTTCTGCCGAAGTTGCTGTTTGTTTCATTGAATCGAATGTTGGGGCCAGAAATAATTGAAATCTAATAATATCTTGGATTCTCTTGGTCTTTTCTTTAGAAGTCTTTCTCAGAATGAGAGCTAGACTTGTCATTTCTCTCTTGAAATTTGTTGCAGATTTTTTCTTGACATCAAATGTTGAAGACAAAACTCTTATGTCTTCAAAGGTCTTTGTTGACTTCTCTGTCAGATCTAGCATGAACGTATCAAAATTAGAAGTTCTGGTCATCAGACTTCTTGCAACTTGAATCTGTTGTTGAAGTACCTTTAAATTGGTGGATACAGTCACCTTTATTTCTTCAACCTGTTTATGGAGAATTTCTATTCTCTTCTTCTCATAGTGATCAATTTCTACTATCTCTAGATCAGTGAGATCTTCTCCGATTGCTTGTGTCAAGATCTCCAATTGATCAATGATAGGTTCATCTTCATCGATGTCAGCATCAGGGGCAAAGTTGCATAGAATGTTCTGGACACTAATAAGGACCATGTCCTGTTTCCGCTTGGTCAACTCTTTTAGGTGCCTGTTGTGAGGTTTTCACACCATCGCCCCAAAGAATTTGGGGACCTCCTTTTTTTCGAGCAGGACTTGGCAATTTCCTAGATTCGAGAGTTTGAATGTCACACTTGAGAATTATTTGGATGCCTTAGCGAGTTTTGGGGTGATCCAGAGGTTTTGAAATGACAATTTTGCACCTTGGATGTTCTTGCAGTGCCTAGGAGGGTCTAGCATGTTTTCACCTTGCACTGAACTTTGGTTTTCCTAAACAAATGATTTTGTCTCTAGGCCAAATGAAGTTCAAGTGAGAATATTTTATTTTGATTGTTAGAAAAATACTTGGCAGGACAAATTTGCAAATTTTGGGACTTAGATGAATTTTGAAAATTGGTATAATTGTATAACTTGAATATTTTCAAAATATAATTGTGGACTTAGATGTTTTTGGAAAATCTTGTAAAACTTTGGTGGTGAAAATAGAATTTTAAATGAAATTGATTTTTTTTGGAGTTAAAATTGCCAAGTGGGGATTTTGAATTGCAAAGTGAAATTTTAAATGGAAAAAGGGAGTAAATGGAAATTGTAAATTATTTGACTTTTAATTGGCTTACAATTTTCAATTTTGGGATTGTGTTGTCATGATTAAATGGGCTGAAATCGATTTTTCTTTTGGAAATTTCAAACTTGTAAAATGAAAAGAGGCTGCCCTCTCCCAATTTCGATTTTTGCTTGGCTTTGGGTTCCACTTTGTAACTAATTTTTCATCTCCCAAGGCTGGCCGCTCCCATAGGACCTATTGTGCGATTTTTTTAGAGGGGAATGGGCCAAACAAACATAAAATCTTACATCTCCCAAGGCAGCCGCCCATTCCCAGCCTCATTTGCGATTTTTCTATGCATTAAATTGGCAATTTAAAATAAATTAAATACATCCATGGGGCTGTGCAATTTTTTTTATGCATTTAATTTGGGTTTGAATTGGCATTTTAATTAATTTTATTTCCCTCCAAAGAAAGTCGGCCCCCTCCTTTAAGAGGCAAAAATTGGTATAAGAGGAGGGCCTCCCCTCCTCATTTCTCATTCAGTCTTGCTTTGTGTTTGGGCAGCCAACAAGGAGCAGCGCAATTCCAAGGAGCAGCGAATTTTGCCTTGGAGGAGCAAATTTTGCAAGGAGGAGTGCATTTGGCAAAAAGTGGTTTTCTTCTTTGGCGGAGGAGTGTTTTGTTGGTGAAGGAGGGTTTTCAAGCTTGAGGATGATTGATGGTCTAAAGGGCAGAATTTTTCTTTGTCTTGCTTGGCTCATTTCCCTTTTTCTTCTTGCACTACTCATCCACCACTTCATCATTCCATTTACAGGGTTTGAAGTGGAGATATAAGTGTAGTTTCATTCATAGGAAATTGAAGAAGGAGATATAAGTGGTAGTTCCACCCCTAGGAATGAAGAGGCAGATATAAGTGTAGTCCATCTCATAAGTATTCGAAGAGGCAGATATAAGTGGTAGTCCCATCTCTAGGAATGAATAGGCAGATATAAGTGTAGTGTGATAGGATTGAAGAGGTAGAAATAAATGGTAGTTCTATCCCTAGGATTGAAGAGGCAGAGATAAGTGTAGTACCATATTGTAGAAAGAAGGGGCAGAAATAAGGGCTAGGATGGCGGATGCTAGTGTAAACAAGAATCAAAGGGGAATACATACCAAGAAAGATAAGGAAGACATGATGCCTAAGATCGCGTTCTTCTCAAAATTGAAGCGAGTGGGTGACACCAACATTGGCACAGTGTCTGATTTTGATTTGTTAACATTTTGGTGCCTTTTCATTGGTGCATTGATGAGGTGGCATCTTCTCATTGGCCGATGGGGTGGCAACCCTAGTTAGGGTTTCTAGGATTTAATCTGGATCGTTGGTTTTGCCTCTTAATCTCTACTGTTGGTTGTATTTTTGAACCTCTATATAAGGCCACTTGCTCTCATTTGTAAAGGGTTGAAGAAAATTGTTGCTTATATAATACCAAAATTGCTTCTCTTATCATTGTTGTGTCTTGCATGGTGATTAAGAACACTTGGTTTTATTGCATGGTTTCTACTTCCAATTGTTAAAGTTAGATTTCATTGAGTTGTTAAAATAGATTTCATTTCAAGAAAGTGGTTAAGAATAGAAGTAGATGGATAGTTGTATGGTGATGTTAGTGAATGTTTGATAGGGATCTATATACTAGGCCACTAGCATCCTAGTGTCTTGTTAGGAAGCCTTGTGTGGTAATCTAGTCCAATTCCCCTTGAATCATTGCATCAATGGAGGCAGCGCCGTTGGCAAGCTTTCATTAGATTTGATCCCCGTCCATTTGCTAATCTTTCCATTCCATAGGAGTAGTAGTAAAGTAGCAAGTAGTTTAGTAGTTGAAGTTTTTGAAGAGCAAAGTTGGAAGTGATATAAATTGAAAAAAGTCATTTGAGTATACATTGCAAAGCTAGATCTTATCACTATCATGGCGAGAATTTGACATCGTTGAGTGAACAACGTAAGCCCGCCTACGTGATTAACCAGCAAATCACATTAATATAACTGAGTTAGTATCCACAAGTGTAAGGAACCTTGGAGTTTTCTCATGTTCTTCATGATTATTTACTTTTCAAGAGAGGGTTGAGTGTTTGATATTTTATATCAAGTATTCAATTGGTATATGTTATGTAGTGGTACAAAACTAACATCAACATTATTTGGCGCTAGGAGGGCTGAATTGAAATTCTTCCCAGAATAAAGTTAGAAAATTTTAGCATTGGTGACGTGAAAACCCTCCATCGTTACGCCAACATTATTTGGCGCTAGGAGGGCCGATAGTGTTTCTTTGAGGACTTGTTTGTATTCAACCATGATTAAGGATGGTGCTTCCTAGATCAAATCAACCTAGAGCAACTTGGGGAACGCTTCAAGATCATATTCTAATTACATTACACAGTCTCATGGGCGGAACGGGAAGATAATCGACAGTATTTGGAGATTGCTAACGTATTGAATCAAGAAGAAAGAAAAGCTTGTGAAATAGAAAGGAGAATTCAACGAAGGTTGTAACGACAAAGAGAGCTCGCAAGGAAACTTGAAAGAGAAAGGAAAGCACAAAGGTTATCCCAGTCTAGTTGTGAAGGCGAAATTGAAGAGATGAACTAAAATGGTATTGCCTTCGTATGATATTACCCAGTTGCGCAACCAGAGTTAGATATCTGCAGAACACAAGGTGACATCATTTCTAATTTGGGGGAGTTCATTTGGAGTAATAGAGAAGATAATACACATTACCAATTTGCTAGAGCTATCTTAGACCAAGAGGAGGAAGTTGGCATTACATTCCAAAGAGAGCAAGAAAGGATTGAAATAGAGATCCGGCGAAGGTTGGAAAGAGAACAAATAGAAAAGATTCAAAGAGAGAGAGAAGCCCATAGACGAGCTCAGGCCACCCTTGAGGGAAATTCAACTTAAGGGCAATCAATCGGGTGTGAACTATAATCAAGCTGGATAGAAGAATTGGATCTTTCTCTCCCGAATGTTTTGAGAAACTACAATCCGATAAGAAGCAGAGGTTACTAAGGTCTACACCACACGAAGAAGTGGACTTAGTTGAGTTGCAATTTCACAAGAAAGGATGGAATCATTGGGTAGCCAGTACTGCAAGTTTGGCAAACTCCTCAGGTAGTCCGGTTTAAGTTTCAAAGGTTTCAAGCATACAAACTCCAGTGGGTCAGCCAGCTCAAGCTCAAGCCAATCAAGCAATAATGGCTCAACCACCATGGATTCAAAACAATGCCTCACCCATCTCGTTTCAACAATATCATGACCTACCAAAGAATCCATTAGGATTTTGCTCCAAGTTCTTCGTCAACGACCCCAACTGTACAGCTGAGGAGCATAACAAAGTATTTGAAGATGCATTGTGCAACAGAAGGATTCAACATGAGGATGTAGCGTGTAGGCTTTTCCCTTGCTCATTGGGGGAAGAACCATATTATTGGTTTGTCAATCTGCTGGTGTCATCTATAACAGTATGGCTTCAGCTCAGAGAAGCATTTATTGGAAAATTTGGCATGCCCACCACACCATTGGTGCTACATAGGCAGTTTGTGGACATCAGGAGACAAGATAAAGAATCAATAAGTTCCTTCAACAATCGTTTCCACAAGGCTTACATAAGATTGCAAGCCCCTTACACAATTCAGGAGGCAGGTGCTTTGGAGGCATACTACAATGCCTTAGACAATCAGACAACTATGTTTACAAGGATGGTGAACCCCACTCCTACAACGTTGAATGAAGCTTATGCTAAAGCAATTGAAATAGGGAAGCAACTAGGCCAACAAGGGATGGAACCCCCAAGTGTTAGGTATGCGAACAATCCAGTTCCACAACTTACGTACCAGGCACCTACAAATCAGCTTGTGATACATCCAGGACCTATGTTGTCTCAGGCACCACCACCGATGCCACTTTATTTGCAAGGTGCAAGTTCATCCACGAGAACACAAGAAGAGAAAGATGAGATGAAGGAATTGATTGAGCAAGTCAAGAAGTTGTCTACAGAAGTCACTTATTTGAGAAATCAAAACAATCAACTCCAAGCCATTCAGAGGAACAATCAAGGAGGCAATTAAGGAAATAATTATCAAAGTGGAAATTATCAAGGAGGATATCAGAGGAATAATGAAGAGGGTGGATACCAAAGGAACTATCAGGATAGAGACTATCAAAGAAACAACCAAGGTGGTGGTTATCAGAGGAACAATCAAAAGAACAATCATCAAGGTGGTAGCTAGTCACAAGATCAAGGATATAACAATCAGTCTAACCAAAAGAGGACATGGAACACAGGCCAAAACAATGGAAATGTGGTGTCGCCTCTTGATAATCAAGCCCCAACAGATAGTAGGCCAGTGGAGAGAATATTTCTAGTTGAGTCTGCCTTGTCTGAATATTGCAGATTCCATGAGACTGATCAACATTCGGAGTTAGGATGTGCTGAGTTCAAGAGGGCATCTAACCTGTTTCAGAAAGTGGTAGATGAGTCAATCAATCAGGAGGATATTATATTAAGGTCACGGGGTCTGAAATTGTTCCATCCCCAAGATATGATCAATGCTTGACTTTTGAGGAGATTTTATTTCCACCAGAATTCGAGGCATATGAGGAACATCAAGGGAGATTCCCTCTCGAGTCAGCCAATGGACCAATTAATGAGGTAATAGATCAAAATGGGTATAGCAATGGGTCGGATATTTCTTTCCCACCATTGGGTGACGCTGTTCTAGTTCAAGGAACAGGTGGGAACCAAACATTTCAACAACCAGCTAGCAATGCAAGGTTTTATCAGAGGAACAATAATAGTAAGAGGAATGATGGACCTTTCACATCCTCCATACCTCTGAACAATTACAATACGCCTCCACATCCCAATGCAAGTAATGTACCAAATCCTCCAAGGGATGCACCTGAATACAGACAGGGTAACTACAATAATGGTAATGGACAATAGAGTTCTCAGCAGAGCACACAACAAAGCAATCAGGGTGTTCAAGGGTCACAAAGTGTCATGTCAACACAAGAAGCAAATAGAGGAAGGACAATGAACAATTCTATGAATAATGATGAGTTGAAAAGACTAGGACAGAATGTGACAAGGGAGATGAAGAAGATCAAAATTAGTCTCCCATTGTTCGAATTGTTGAAGGTAACGGAAATTGGGGATACATTCCTTAATAATTTGAAGGACAACAAATCACAAGGGTCTCACACTCAAAGCGCAACATCACCTACTCAAGTGACTTCTACAGTAGGGAGGCCTCCTCCTAACTCAATACATGTGATCCAAGATGTTCCATGTGGGAACACAACAAATTCACCTCATGGGATTTCATATGGTGAGATGGAGAACTCTACACAAGAGGTTGCATATGGCGACATCAGTGATTTCAATAGATAGCCAGAGCCTCAACCAGTTTATGTGGCTCAAGGGTCAACGCCAGTGGCACAACAGACTCAAAGGAGTCAAGATCCAGTAAAGAATAGGGAAACAGTGAAGGTAGAAGTAGTCCAACCAACAGATTTTGGGGTGAAGCCTAAGCAAGTATACAAGACACCAGTAGTATATTATCAAGGGAAAGATGAACCAGCCCCATTCCTGCTCTCAGTAAGGATATTTGGAAAGCTTCGTCATAATTGTTTGATAGATTCAGGAGCATCAAGTAACGTCATGCCTTTGGTTGTTTGTAGAAAGTTGGGAATCAGGCCTTTAGGATCAAACAAGAAGGTTACCCAATTGGACAAGACTGAGGTGCCAGTGGTAGGTGAACTACATAACATACACATGCAGTTGGCATCAGATCCAAGGATGGAGAACATGGTAGATATTTTAGTGGTAGATGTGGCCGATTCCTATGGTTTGATCCTAGGTAGGGATTGGGCTAGAAAGTTGAATGGGTACATGGCAACTAACTTTTATCACATGTGGCTCCCATGGAGAGGACTTGCCAACGAAATCAAAATTGATAGCACCCCAAGGTTGAGATTGACAGTTACTGAGTATGGGGAACCAAATGAAATATTGTTTGCAGAGACAAGCATGGGCGTCTATAAGCCTAAGAAGGGAGAAGTAATGACATTGAATATCGTAAGTGAAGGGATGGATTCCACTGAGCTCCTGGTTGAATCAGATCCCGACACTTCATCCGACGAGGGTGAAGGCATGTTTGAAAATTTTAGAAACTTTGTGTTAAGAGCTGTACAACAAGGTATAGAGTTGGGTAATAGAACATCAACGAGAGACTTATTATTGCCCAACTGGTGTAGAATCCACAACGCCTTCCATTCGGAATTATCTTGCGCCTTGTGCAAGATTGCATTAGAGCAAGTAGAGAAGAGAATCCCAGGGGCGCTGAAACAAGATGATCAACATGGCAAACAAAAGGTTGAAATTCTACAAGTTGATGAAGCAGAAAGTAGCACGATGGGTGAAACAAAGAACCAAATTGCACCACCCAATATGGAAGTGAAGAAAAATGATGAATCAGACAAGTCCAAGGATTCCCAAAAGGGTCATCAAGAAAGTGATGGAGTGTGGACATTAAGGTTCGATGGTTCTAAGACTAAGCAAGGAGCGGGAGCTGGATTTGAGTTAGTCAGCCCGATAGGGGCAACATATTTGGAGGCACATAGATTGCAATTTCCATGCACCAACACCATGGCGGAATATGAAGCTTTGATTTTAGGCTCGTTGTGTGCTATCAAGAAAGGTGCCAAGATACTTCATGTGTTTGGAGATTCATATTTGGTAATTGAGCAAGTGAAGCAGAAGTTTGCTTGCCATGACAAGAGACTGAAAAGGTACAAAAATAGAGTATGGGATCTGATAGAAGACTTCAATGCCTTCAATATCAAGTTTAGATATAGAGCAAGTAACCAGGTGGCTAACGCCCTCGCGCAGGCTGCAAGCTCACTAGCACCAATTAAGTTGGAAGGTTTGAAGAAATTTAGAGTTGAGTTAGAGTCGGTCCCATCAGTGCTAGATAATGTCAAGAACTTCCAAGTGTTCGAAGACGATAGACATATCCTCAAGTTCTTGACCAATTCAGATGTTTTCACAGCACAAATCATTGATGGAGAAGTAGACGAAAAAGCGGAGATCAATTTAGAAGAAATTATGAACTTGAAGACAAACACTATTCCAAAGGGAATGATTGAGTTAGAAAGAATATTTGACATGGAGAAATTCAACAAAATGCCATATCAACCCATAGGGGGTGATGAGTGTGAAAAGGTAAATTTGAGAACAGAGGATAGTCCCAAAATAGTTTACATTGGGAAAGTTTGCACACCTAAGGACGATATACTTAGTTTGATGAGGGAATTCCCAGATGTGATTGCTTGGGGATATGAAGATTTGAAAACATACGATCCTTCCATCATCACACATACAATTCCATTGAAGGAAGGAAGTAAGCCATTCAGACAGCGGCAGAGGCCAGTTAATCCTTTGTTAGAACCATTGATATTCCAAGAAGTAAAGAAGCTACTAAATGCGCGGATCATCTTCCCAGTGAGGCATTCAACGTGGGTCGCCAATCTTGTCCCAGTTAGGAAGAAAAACTGAGAAATAAGGTTATGTGTTGATTTTAGGAATTTGAACAGAGCATCAGAAAAGGACAATTATCCATTGCCATCACTAGATGAGGTTTTGCAAGTCGTGAATGGAGCACAAATGATGACGTTTATGGATGGGTATTCGGGGTACAATCAGGTGATTGTGGAAGAAGACAGATTGAAAACAGCTTTCACCACGAAGTGGGGAACATTTGCATACAGGAGGATGCCTTTTGGCCTGATTAACGCAGGTGCAACATTTGAAAGGGCCATGGATTATGATTTCAAAAACTTAAAGGACAAGTGTATCATCATCTACATGGATGATATCACAGTATTTTCAAAGAATAGAGAAGATCACATTTTGGACCTAAGGAAAGTTTTCATGAAATGTAGAAAATTCGGAGTCTCTTTGAATCCGAAGAAATGTATGTTTGGAGTTACCGAAGGGAAACTCCTAGGACATGTAGTTTCAGAGAGGGGAATCATGATAGATCCAAAGAGAGTGGAGGCAATTTCCAAACTTGGCCTACCAGCTAGCAAGAAAGAGCTCAAATCGTTCTTTGGAAAGATCAACTTCGTGAGGAAGTTCATATCCGCATTCGTAGAAATAGTGAAGCCAATGAATGACATGTTAAAGAAGGATGCAAAAATGGATTGGACTCCAGCAACAAAGAAGGCATCTGAAGAAATAAAGCAAGCTATTGTCATGCACCAGTTTTAGTAAGTCTGGATTATGGGAGGCCATTCAATATATATTGTTTTGCCTCTGATCATGCATGCGCTGCCATCTTAACACAGAAGAATGAGGTAGGTGAAGAGCATCCAATAGCGTTC
This sequence comes from Chamaecyparis obtusa, assembly GCA_027943335.1. Lineage (NCBI taxonomy): Eukaryota > Viridiplantae > Streptophyta > Pinopsida > Cupressales > Cupressaceae > Chamaecyparis > Chamaecyparis obtusa. The sequence continues at coordinate 1,006,016 of BSBK01002765.1, read as the reverse complement.
ATGAGTGCACCTTTCAGAGAGGCCGAATTGAATTATCCAAATGTGGAAAAGCAAGCCTATGCCTTGGTGAAGGCAATGAAGAAGTTTAGGCATTACATCTTGAGAAGCAAAGTCCATGCAATTGTGCCTGACATAGCAGTGAAGACCCTTCTAATGCAAAATGAACTTGGAGAGAGAAGAGGAAAGTGGGTCGCCACTATCTAGGAGTATGAGATAGAGATTCAGTCGATGAAATTGGTCAGAGGACAACAATTGGCACAAACTATGGCATTAGAAGGACCTGGACTTGTACAACAAGTTTATGAATTGGAGGATGTGCGTCTTGATGAATGGTACCAGGACATAATCAATTATTTGCTAAATCATCAGTGCCCTTCACATTTGAATCCAGTACAGAAGCGGGCATTGAAATTCAAGAGCAAAAGATACATGTTGCAAGGAGCAGTGTTATACAAACAGAATCATGAAGGGATATATTTGAGATGCGTTGGAAAAGACGAAGCTAGAAACATTTTGGAACATTTTCATGATAAATGGGGAACAAAACATGGATCAGGTTTGGCTACAACACATTGGATACCAAGAGCAGGATACTATTGGCCAACCTTGTTAAGGAACACTCACGAGCATGTGAAGACTTGCCATGTTTGCTAGGCATCGGCAAAGAGGGAGAGGAACCCAGCAATGCCTTTACAGCCTGTTACTGAGGTGAGACCTTTCGTGATGTGGGGACGTGACTTTATTGGTCCCATTAATCCACCTTCCTCGGTGCAACACAAGTATATTCTAACCGCAACTGACTACTGTACTCGGTGGTCAGAAGCTCAAGCTTTCAAGAATTGCCCTGCTGAGATTGTTATCAAGTTCTTAGAGGAAATAATTACTACAAGGTTTGGGTGTCCTGCTTTTGTATGTGATAATGGTTCTGCTTTCATTTCATTGAAGTTTCATAATTGGGCATTTGATCATGGGATCATTTTAAAATTTTCATCAGGTTACTATCCCCAGGGAAATGGCCTAGCAGAGTCCACAAACAAGAACCTTTTGACTGTGATCAGAAAACTTTTAGATAGGAACCCAAGAGATTGGCACACACAGCTGAGATACGTTTTGTGGGTAGATAGAACAAGAGTCAAAGAGTCCATAGGAATTACTCCTTACCATCTGGTTTATGGATAGGACCTTGTGTTCCCGATTCAATTGAAAATCTCAACTTTGAGGTTCCTACAAGATTACTATGATGGGAATGAAGACAGAGTCCAAGTTAGGTTGGCCCAATTGATGTAGTTAGATGAGAGAAGAGATGAAGCCCTAGAGAAATTTGCTAAACATCAAGGGGTAGTAAAACGTTGGTTTTGTTACCGATTTAGTTTGCACACTAAATGGGTAAGCTAATATTACTTCTTTGAATTATGGATTGGATAGTTGGTGTCCTAAGTTGCGGAATCACTCAGATACAGAAAATAAGGTATACAATCCCGAATGAAAACTATAAACATCAAAAAAGTGCATAAAGGTACACCTCTTCAAAATTACTATTCAGCTTATGAAGATGAAATACATTTCAAATGCATTCATATGATCAGATTATGTACTCTGAGTATTGATCGTGCTCAAAATTGCAAATTCATAGTGATCATTATATTGTGCATTCAAACTGAATGTAGTCAACAAGTGTTCCTTCCATAAGGTTTACATCTTGCATACTGAAACTTAGAGAATATGTAGAAAAGAAAGTAAGAGAGAAGCATGATGAAGTCTAGGGATCTATGTATTGCCTTTAAGAGGTCTTCTAGTTTCTAGAGTTGTTTATATGCATCATCTGAAGTCTTCATGTCTTGGTCTTGTCTCTGTCTGTCCTTCATGTCTAGGTCTTCTTCCAGTCCTATCCTGCATCATAGAAAAGATGTTAGATCCAGCTGGATCTAAGCAATACATAGTTCACTAAAAGAATCATACATCAATCAAACTTCCAGGACTGCATATTTACTGATAACATCAATGCAATGGAAAGATATGCATCTGCATTAACAGAATAATAACATCGAAGAGTCATATCATATGAAAGATACAACATGCATTATTATAAGGGAAAAGAAGTTACAGTTCATACAGTAATGTTGCTAAAAGGTGCATATGAAATTATCCAATGAAACAATGCACAATGATAATTCAGAAACAGAGAACATTAGTGCTGTTACAATATAGAATGTATATGCAAAAGAGCTAATTGTATTGCTATTAAAATAGAAATTGCATATACCTGGTTCATACATTATTGATATCAGACAAGAACTTTATCTTAGTGGTTTTCTGAACATTATTATCTCTGGAAGAGAGGGAGAAAAATCAAAATAGAATGCACGGAAGAAGGAAGAAGGCAGAAAAGGAAATCATTTTTATATACTAATATTGTTTGTTTCATGTGTAGGTGTGTAACTTTCTGATAGAAGTAATATAAAAATGTGTGCTAAAGATACAGTGTGATGTTCAAGTGTGTTTCCTATGATGAATAGATGCTGAAATATCAAGTATTAGGTCTAAAAAATCTGTTTATGGGTGTCACAAGCCCGTGCTCGAACCCCATAAACAGATTGGGTTGCTGAAAGTGAAAATTTGTGAAATCTCATGCCAATTAGTGCTGAAAATGGTACGGTTTATGCTACAATGGATTTTTAGAAAAGAACTTCAAGATAATTAAAGAGAAATATTCCAAAGAATGAGTTCACAATAAAAAAGGGCCGACTGGTACAAAGCTAGCTGCGAGTTCAAAACCCCAGCGAGCATTGTCACAGTATGATACAAGAACCAAGTATTATTGTCTACTCAAGCATTCACAGCTGGAGTTTTAAAAAAAAAACATGAGTTCTGGTTTGCTCTCGGATTCTGGAAACAGCCACATTTCGGCAAAGGAGTTCAACAAAACCTCCAGCATGAGATTCAATATAAACAGTAAAACTATCATTTATCTCAGTTTTTACTTCAAGCATACAGGAAAAGCCCGTAAATCACAGGTCCGAGCCTATAGAATTTCAAATAAAATAATGAAAAACAAGCAGCTATCTATGCAAATAAAGCAAGATTTCCATAAGTCACAATAGTATCAAGGCTTAAACAGCTAAACCGAATGCCAGGTCAAACACACAGAGACCCTAAATTCTATGCGATATGAAAGCCAATAGCAAACAAAACGCATAGCAAAGTGGAGAGAATGATAAGAAACTTATCTTTAAGTATTAGTTTCAGCTAATATAGCCGAGCTTCAACAGTTCAAATGCCAAATTCAAAGCCGTGAGTTATCATTCAAATTCCAAATCAGATTGCGGCTTGTGCTTTAGTGGAGAAATCACTGCCAGTTAAGGTTCACAAGAATGCCCAGATCAGAACTTGAGCTATGCCAGTAAATAAGAACCGAATGTCATGTATTCTTAACTTGTAGTCGAAAAAGCCTGTGCTTAAACATTATAATAATGAAGTCACCAACTCCAGCTAGGTTGTTTTTTCTAGCAAAGAAGTTGATTCCAAGTAAGGGGTGCCAGTCAAGGTTAACTTTCAGCCGAATGTTATAGCCCTTGACTAAAGGAGCCGAGTGCTTTGTTGTTGCACGTTCCAGCTAGTTTTTTATGGCTAAGTCTCGACAGTCAGTTGAGAGTTCTCAATCAAAGTCCAGATCTTCTACATTTCAAAGATAGTGCAAACAAAAGACCAGAAGAGAATTCCAAATTTTCAGAGAACTAGAGGGAAAGAAGCGCCAACAACAACAAACCCTAAGACCTCCACAAGATGCGAGAATACCCAAAATAAAGATACAATGAAGATGGAAACAAATGCCTTTAAGGTAATTTGGAGTCCACAATGCCTGGCAAACAACAGTTTACGGAAGCCTTCTAAACATGCCATGTTTTTTAAAAAAAAATTAAAAAAAATCACATGCCTGTGTTTTTCATGAGAGATATTTGTTTTTTTTTGAAGGTCATGTTGGATATAAGTTAGGTTTCGAATTATGTCATATTAGGCATGTTTAGGGGTTTTGAAATTGTTTGGGTTTCTTACATTAGTTTTAATAATTATTTATTAAAACATTGCATGATAATACTTTTAAAATATATAATTCTTAAAACAAATAATCTTGATTATTTGTTAAAGTATTATTATGCAATAATTAATATATAAATAATTATTAGATCTTAAGGTTATTATTCCTTTGTGCTTCAATTGTGAATAATATTAATTATTTGTCGTAATTATAAGACAAATATTTATTAATTATTCTTAAAAAGCAATTTATGAAAAAAATCTTGAGTGTTGGATCTAGTTAAGTCTCGCTTTTTAGTGTTAGCTTTGGTTAACTGCTCATTCTTTGCTCATTCAGAAGGAGTGTTTTCAGTTTTGAGCATTATTGAGACAGATTTGGGACAGTTACAACATCTTGGAGTCACTTTGAGTTCATTTTTGAGTTCTCCATTGGTTATTAACAGTTAAGAAGTCTTTTGGAGCAGTTCACTCTTGGATTCTGGTAGTTACGCTTATGATTTGATGGGCTTTTTCTTCATATCTGACCCATCCAAAATATGCATGATTTTTGGAGATGTGGAGCAGTTTTGAGTGGATTTTGAGTGGCACTTCAATTATACATGACTTGAAGGAGTTCAAGGGCCACTTTGACTACATTTTTTGATAGTTTGACTCCTCATTTCAGAGGAATTTTTCATGCATCCGAGTTAGGGTTTTGTGCACTCTATTTATTGTATTTTCATCTCATTTTTGGGGGTTAAGAGTTTTGGAAAAAAGAGGCGTTAAGTGAGCACATTGTTCCTTCACCCTTTTCTTGTTATTTTGTAGCCATTTTGCGGAGTTTTGAGGATTATAAAGTTGGGCCTGTTATTTGCATATGTTTTGCTGAATATTTGTTTTGGAGCCTTTCAAGTTTTCTGCATCTAAGTGTTGTCTCTTTCTAGTTATCGATTAGTGAATTATTCTAATTCCTTCTCTAAATTGTAAAGAATTTAACCTTTTGCAGAGTTTGCCTGTTTGTTGATTGAATTCTCATTATCAGTGGTACCAAACCCTAATTATGAGTTCTAAATCATCCTAGGTATTGAAAAGTGATTTCAATTGCAGAATTTAGTAATATGTGTCTGATAGGTACAGATTTGTGACTTTGAGGAAATCTGCACTCATTTTGGTGTATCACCCTGTTTAGGTTTAGAATCCATTACGTTATTTCTTTCATCCCTTTTCCCATACATTTTAGCCACAAGTGATATTCCAAATCCAAGAGGAACCGGCCTAGAATCCGGAGATTCGTTCTCTCTCCCATCAATGAGAACGTTTCCATGTTTCAACAGGATAGCTAAATTCCGCATCAAGCTATAGGCGCAATCCTGATTGACAACAGGTTTGACAGAAGAACACAAAACAAGGCCTTCAAGATCTCTGACTTGGTCTTATATTGGGATAAAGCCCATGAAAAGAAAGGACAACATGATAAATTTGACAAGCTGTGGAAAGGTCCTTTTCAGATTTCAGAAATTGTCTGGGATAATGCATTTAGGCTTAAGACACTCACTGGTAGGGATATCCCGTTGACTGTCAACGAGCAATTCCTCAAGCATTATTTCCAGGCCTAGGACTCCGCCCGGAACCCTTTTGTACATAGTGGGTTAGGGTAGGTTTGCTTTCAATTAGTAGATAGTTTACTTTTTGTTCTTTAGAGTAGAGTTTGTCTTGGACCATTTGGCCCAAGGGTTAGAGTAGGTTTCCTTTGGTTGTTTAGTTTAGGTGTTGTGAGGGAGCTCGGTGGATAATTTGTATCAAGTCATTTGACTTGGGATCTTTTAGCTTCCCTTACTCAGAGAGCGGTTTTGGTTTTGGAGCTTTGCAGGTGCAAAGCGGGTCCGGGTTATCACTCATTGGCGAGGGGTGTAGATTTTACATTTTTGGTGACAAAACAAGAGTCCGTCTTGTTCATTTCTTGAATATATTTGACAAGGTTCGGGGATTTTAGGGTGTGCTTAGTTGTTAGTCTATGGTAGGACTTGTACTAGATTTGGGTTAGGCTCGATAAAGGTTCTTGAGTTACCTTTGACATGGTTACAACATTATACTCACACTTAATTGCTCCAAGTTCTTGGTGTTTCGAAGTGAAAATGGACTTAGTGAAAATCATACACTTGGTTCAGCACCACTGTGGTCTTCCAAACCCTTCGTGGGCTTCATTGCCTGCAAGCCAAACAAAAGATTGAAAAGAGAAAGAAATATCATGAGAAAAAGAAGAGAGGGAAAAAGGAAAAAAAAAAAGAGAATTAATGCAAAATGAAAGGCAGTATCAAAGTGAAAATGAAAGTGAAAATTGGCTTTAAAGGGCGTGCAATCATCTTTACCGGTGCTATTAAGTAGTCACTAAAGGTATAGCGATGATTGTGGTGCCACAACGATAACTCTGTCGGGGCTATGGACGCCTGATTGGCAGCGGGGCTCTATCCAGGATGCTTTTGAAGTAAGGATATTATAATAGCTAAGTTTAGTGGATCTAAGAGATTATCTAGTTCTTGTCGAGCGGGGAATAAATCATTTGCACACACGTGACTAACTTATGGTCAGGGGTGGTTCAACTTGAGACTTCTTTCCCTTGTTGAGTGCTTGTCCTTAAGTAGATTTTCGGATAGGTCGTCCTGAAATTTTTGTTCTAAGTTATTTTATTCTTGAAATGTTCAGGAAGGTTTCACTAGTGGAGTCGCCAGATGTTGTGAGGTTTTCACACAATCGCCCCAAAGAATTTGGGGACCCCCTTTTTTTCGAGTAGGCCTTGGCAATTTCTTAGATTCGGGAGTTTGGATGTCACATTTGAGAATTATTTGGATGCCTTAGCGAGTTTTGGAGTGATCCAGAGGTTTTGAAATGACAATTTTGCACCTTGAATGTTCTTGCAGTGCCTAGGAGGGTTTAGCATGTTTTCACCTTGCACTGAACTTTGGTTTTCCTAAACAGATGATTTTGTCTCTAGGCCAAATGAAGTTCAAGTGAGAATATTTTATTTTGATTGTTAGAATAATGCCTGGCAGGACAAATTTGCAAATTTTGGGACTTAGATGAATTTTGAAAATTGGTATAATTGTATAACTTGAACATTTTCAAAATATAATTGTGGACTTAGATGTTTTTGGAAAATCTTGTAAAGCTTTGGTGGTGAAAATAGAATTTTAAATGAAATTGATTTTTTTGGAGTTAAAATTGCCAAGTGGGGATTTTGAATTGCAAAGTGAAATTTTAAATGGAAAAAGGGAGTAAATGGAAATTGAAAATTATTTGAATTTTAATTGGCTTACAATTTTCGATTTTGGGATTGTGTTGTCGTGATTAAATGGGCTGAAATCGATTTTTCTTTTGGAAATTTCAAACTTGTAAAATGAAAAGAGGTTGCTCTCTCCCAATTTCGATTTTTGCTTGGCTTTGGGTTCCACTTTGTAACTAATTTTTCATCTCCCAAGGCTGGCCGTTCCCATAGGGCCTATTGTGCGATTTTTTTAGAGGGGAATGGGCCCAACAAACATAAAATCTTACATCTCCCAAGGCAGCCACCCATTTCCAGCCCCATTTGCGATTTTTCTATTCATTAAATTGACAATTTAAAATAAATTAAATACATCCATGGGGCTGTGCAATTTTTTTTATGCATTTAATTTGGGTTTGAATTGGCATTTTAATTAATTTTATTTCCTTCCATGGAAAGTCGGCCCCCTCCTTTAAGAGGCAAAATTTGGTATAAGAGGAGGGCCTCCCCTTCTCATTTCTCATTCAGTCTTGCTTTGTGTTTGGGCAGCCAACAAGGAGCAGCGAAATTCCAAGGAGCAGCGAATTTTGCCTTGGAGGAGCGAATTTTGCAAGGAGGAGTGCATTTGGCAAAAAGTGGTTTTCTTCTTTGGTGGTGGAGTGTTTTGTTGGTGAAGGAGGGTCTTCAAGCTTGAGGATGATTGATGGTCTAAAGGGCAGAATTTTTCTTTGTCTTGCTTGGCTCATTTCCCTTTTTCTTCTTGCACTACTCATCCACCACTTCATCATTCCATTTACAGGGTTTGAAGGGGAGATATAAGTGTAGTTTCATTCATAGGAAATGGAGAAGGAGATATAAGTGATAGTTCCACCCCTAGGAATGAAGAGGCATATATAAGTGTAGTCCATCTCATAAGTATTCGAAGAGGCAGATATAAGTGGTAGTCCCATCCCTAGGAATGAATAGGCAGATATAAGTGTAGTGTGATAGGATTGAAGAGGCAGAAATAAGTGGTAGTTCCATCCCTAGGATTGAAGAGGCAAAGATAAATGTAGTACCATATTGTAGAAGGAGGGGGCAGAAATAAGATGGCAGATGCTAGTGCAAGCAAAAACCGAAGGGGAATACATACCAAGAAAGACAAGGAAGCATGATGCCCAAGACCGCGTTCTTCTCAAAATTGAAGCGAGTGGGTGACACTAACATTGGCACAATGGACATGGTACAGTTGAGAGATAGATTGAAGGAAGGTCACTCCCCCATGGCGAAGAAGATCGGCAAGAGTGGAATTGTGCAAGCTGCCGCCTTTCCTCCTACCTTGCCTTGTTCGGAGTTGGTGATGGAGTGTGCATCTCGGTTTGATATTGCGACTAAGTCCATCATCTTTGGTAAGGGCAGAGGGTGTTGGCCAACATCAGTGGGCAGGTGGTAGAGGAGGTGTTTAATATACCCCAGCACAAAGTCATGATAGTAGTGTTGATGGATCAGGCGGCCAAGCTATTTCAGGATAATCAGGATGCCTACCTCACTCTACTAAGGCAGAATTGGTTGCAGTAAGGCAAGAGGGGAGTCACCAAGTCGTCAAGGCTCACCAGGTCAGATTTCAAATCAGAGTATGGCGACCTTATTGTGTATCTCAACCGAATAATGGGCTCCGCTCAAGGTACGCAGTTTGATAATTGGATGTATTATTTTATTGAAGGGATTGAGAATGGGAAAAAAAAGTTTGATTGGGCTAGGATCATAAGTGAGAATTTAGAGTTAAAACTTAGGACAGTGCAAAATCAAAAGCAATTCTACATGGGGTCCTACCTCTTCTATTTGATTGCAAGGCTGTATGAGCATCCTGGACTTAAGGGTTTAGGAGTGATTGGCAATGGGCCCGGACAATGCTTGGTGCATGAGTGCTATCCATATCTTCATTTGCACAGCACCAAGGACTACAAGAGATTTTATGATGCCTTTGCCATGAAGACAGTAAGGGTACTGCAAGGGACACTTGCTAAGAGGCTCTCATCGGAAGTAGAGGCAAAAGTCAGGAAGTATGGGAGTTGGTTCATCCAGTTTTCACAGTTCACATATATCAGAGTTGCGGGATGCACGGGTTGTCCCAAGAGACTTCCAATGTACCCACCCGATAGGATAGTTTTGATGGAGTTGGCTAGGCAACTTGAGCAGTATGACAAGATGATGAAGCTCAAAGATGAGACAGGGGTTACCTTCTCACTCATTATAGGCAATGATAGTTGCCCAAATCCTATCGCCTTTGCAGCTACGGAGAAAGAGTTAGAACAATATCATCTAGGATGGTATAGGGCAATGCAAGGATTCGATCCTAATGGCTTAATCAAGGCATCTCATACGGACCCATTCAGGCATATCCCTACTATAGAAGATTTTTGGGCCAATGCACAGGATGACTTTCGTGTGAGGAAGTTGGCTTTCTCAAGGTTATCGGTGGGCATGATGAGGGCCATTAGATGGAGAGGCCTTGACATTCCGGACCAACTGGAAGATGATGAAGATGTGCTAAGGGAAGATTACAGTATAGTAGAGGAAACAGAGTTGAGTCTAGTGGATTGGGATGATCATCAGGATCCTTCCTTAGAAGAAGTTACAAGAGCAGTTGATCTACATACTAAGTGGTGGTACAACAAGAAGTTAAGGCAATTACATAGTCAGAAGGTACACCTTACCTATGAGAAGATGAAGCCAGAGGAGAAGACTTCAATGTGGGGGCAGTAGCCAGGAGCAACAACAAACAGTTAAGAGCAAGAAGAAGAGTTTGGAGGCTGGGAAAGGTAAAGACATCAGGAGCCTCCAACAAAGAAGCAGAGTGCAGCGCCATCAAGAGAGAGCATAGTTGAGGCTAGGAGCTAGGATGTTGATACAAGTGAACAAAGGGTTGCAGTAGAAGTGAGCTCTGATTCAAAATCAGGTGGCTACAGTAACAGTACAGAATACTCTCCTCTCTCGGAGAACCAGTTTAAAGATGATATGACAGCCACCACTGGAGGAGATAGGCCAATCGATGTTGAGGCTCTATCAATTGAGGAAGGAGCCCAAGCGCCTAAGGCTGCTGGTGATGCTTTGCTAGTCGAACCAAATCCAGATTTGGGAGATGCATTGCACCACCATGGTTGAGGCAGATGCTTATGCCAAGGGGCGAGGTTTTGGCCATCCGAACAGTTGAAGACATTTAAGGGTTAGTGGAAAGGGAAAATGATGTTAGACAGAAACAAATTGCAGGAATAGTTGCAAAGGTAACTAGGAGTGATGATGATGGTCACCGAAGGGTTCAAATTGCTATACCAAAGGTTAGCAAGGCACTAGGCGAGATTGGAGCCCAAGAGTATGAGATAGTAGAGCATGATATGGGAAGAGTTACAGGTGACATGGAGTGTGAGGAGATTCAGGAAGGCATGGTTTTGGTTAGAGAAAAGTTGAGGAAGGCAAATGAAAGGATTGTGAAGTTGGAGGCTGAAAACAGGTATTGGAGAGATTACTATCAAGGAGTGTGTTAGCCCATCCAATAGTTGCATCAGGCAGCCCTTCCACAAGATAGTGGGAGCAATATGGAGGAGATATCAGCTCAGGTGCAAGAAACCAAAGATTGGATCAGTGATATAATACAAGATGGGCGAAAGTTCTTGCCTTCCTTTATCTTGACATTCAGGTCATTTGTGTCTCTTAGAGACAAATTCGAAGCATTCAAAGAGGAGTGGAAGGATTTCCTTCCAATCAGAGACTTAGCCATTCCCAAGCTATGGGCGGCTATAGGGCTATCAGAGAGATTTTTGGTGAGGGCCAAGGTGGTGAATGAAGGAGGAAAGGGTATTGTTGAGTCTTGGTATGTCGCCTTGATTGTCAGATTAAGGACACTTGAAGAGATACAGGATGAGATTGCGCAGTACAATCCAAGCATCGACACTTTCATTTCAAACATGCTGAGCGATGCAAGGGTTGGACTTGATTTTGAAGATATCAAAGAGGAAAACATTAATGAGATAGAGTTTGGATCGAGGTTGGATGAGTCAGGGAAGGTTGCCATCAGGAAGAAGCATTTGGGCATCCTTGCCTCTCTCAGGGTGCTTATCGAGTTTGTTAAGTATTATGAGAAGGAGAGTGAGAAGACACTACAAGCAACAAGAACATGATGAACACAACTGAGCTCAGGATGAGGCACATACCTTGCCCTCCCATGGAGGAAGTCAACAACATGTTAGTCAAGTTAATTGCCTTGGCTAAGAAGATGAAAGAAAAGGGTAGAATTGTATTAGAAGATCATTTGATGTAAGCCCAAGTGGCAAATTCTCCTTTCTTCTTGGGTAGGATAGGTGTCTGATTCTGATTGGCTAACATTTTGGTGCCTTTTAATTGGTCCATTGATGAGGTGGCATCTTCTCATTGGCCAATGGGGTGGCAACCCTAGTTAGGGTTTCTGGGATTTAATCTAGATCGTTGGTTTTGCCTCTTAATCTCTACCGTTGGTTGTATTTTTGAACTTCTATATAAGGCCACTTGCTCTCATTTGTAAAGGGTTGAAGAAAATTGTTGCTTATATAATATCAAAATTGCTTCTCTTATCATTGCTGTGTCTTGCATGGTGATTAAGAACACTTGGTGTTATTGCATGGTTTCTACTTCCAATTGTTAAAGTTAGATTTCACTGAGTTGTTAAAATAGATTTCATTTCAAGAAAGTGGTTAAGTAAGAATAGAAGTAGATGGATAGTTGTATGGTGATATTAGTGAATGTTTGATAGGGATCTATATATTAGGCCACTAGCATCCTAGCAGCTTGTTAGGAAGTGTAATGACCCCTAATTCACTATTCAGAAATGTTGGGACTATTAATGCAATATTCCCTACTTACTATGTTAAATGGATATGATTTTAAGCAAGTGATGAAAGGTTAACGAAAAATCTGACCTATTTATAAATATATTCAATGGACAATGTCTGATATCTATTATGATCTTCACTATATGTTCGATGCAAACTGCAATGGATGCATGATGATAATGTTTGTTCTAACATCATAAACTGATAATGGCAATTGCAATATCTGATATACAACTGTGGCACATACAATAGCAAATATCTTTTAATTATTGTGCAGACAATCGTTGTATATAAATATGTACACTGCTGTGTCTGACGAAGCAGAGTATATGCAAAGTCTGATGTGACAATAAATATATGCACTAGAGATGACGTCTCTGAATGAGTCTTCTTCTACCAAGGATGCCGTAAGGCAATGTGCTCTAAACAGAGCAATCTGTAAAGGATGAAAAGGTAATATATAAAAATATTCGATGATTCTGTCCTTTGACTGCAAACGTAATTCCTCCTTACTCCCTTCTGTATCTGCTGACTGTATTGAAGAGCGATGGCTGAGTAACTATTAAATATGCTGACTGGGTGTATTGGATGCTGATTACTGGGTTAATGATTGTCTGGTCTGTTCTGTTTCACCACTGAATTTTCCTCTTATATCTCGTAAATTGATCAGACGTCTCCAAGAGACACATCCGTTGTCTCTTCCTAACTCAGATTAGTCTATGCTTTATGTCAATATTGATATCGCCTTTTCAAGAGTAATTGCTAGTGTGTATCGATATCTCAATTCATTCATCGGTAAATAACCGTTCAGATATTAATCAAACAATCCCATAATCTTCGTAACCTTGATAATATCAATTCATTGCGTTACCTCATAATTAGTTCGAATGTTGTCCATACGATATACGATAGTCATAACGATTGCTAATGTTTATTATGAGAGGCGCTATAACATTGTTTGTTTAGCGGCAATGGTAGATGTTTAATACGCTCAATATTAATTGAGCTCGTATTCATTTCTAATGCTAGGTATTTGCTTCCCGTCATATTGTGAAATTTATAATAGATAAAGGTAGTCGATGTTTGATTAAATAATCATTGCTAAGGAAGTCTCCATGCCTGTATTATGTAACGCCACTGGGAATGATATCATTTATTTGTTTTGATAGAATAATGATTGATTAATATTTATATTATTAATAATATCTATATTATTAATAATCAGTAAAAGTTCTGATTTATATTATTGATGAATATTGTTAATATTGATTAATATTATTGGTTGATATCAATTAAATATAAATAAGGAATTATGTATTTATATTCAAGGAAATATATATTTTGAATAGATTATATAGGTTATGAATTATATTATATTATAATTTATCATTATTTATTTAATTAGTTTTAATATTTTTATTTTAATAACATTATCAATCTTTGAGATTGATAATTAAACTATATATATCAAAGTATATTAATTTCTATTATTTTATTAAAGTAATTGTTATTATATTTTATTATCTTGTTTATTTGTTCCTTTAGTCTTATATTTAAACTCTATTATCATTAAAATCTATCTCGGAGAAGGGGACATTACAAGAAGCCTTGTGTGGTAATCTAGTCCAATTCCCCTTGAATCATTGCATCAATGGAGGCAGCGCCGTTGGCAAGCTTTCATTAGATTTGATCCCCGTCCATTTGCTAATCTTTCCATTCCATAGGAGTAGTAGTAAAGCAGCAAGTAGTTTAGTAGTTGAAGTTTTTGAAGAGCAAAGTTGGAGTGATATAAATTGAAGAAAGTCATTTGAGTATACATTGCAAAGCTAGATCTTATCACCATCATGGCGAGAATTTGACATCCTTGAGTGAACAACGTAAGCCCGTCTACGTTATTAACCAACAAATGACATTAATATAATTGAGTTAGTATCCACAAGTGTAAGGAACCTTGGAGTTTTCTCATGTTCTTCATGATTATTTACTTTTCAAGAGAGGGTTGAGTGTTTGATATTTTATATCAAGTATTCAATTGCTATATGTTATGTAGTGGTACAAAACTAACATCAATACTGCCTTATTAACATTTTGCTGATGCCAACCATAGTCTCGGTAGCCTTGCTCCTTTTGGCTTATGTGTCTGCTGCAAAGGATAGCTTCCTCTTGGATGAGAACGAGCTTGGAATATCCACTTGTTCCTTTTGTCTTGGTTCCTGTACCGGTTGTTCTTGTGCAGGTAACTCATGTTCCTGTTCATCTTGTTTTTCTTCATTCTCCGATAGGTGCATCTTTTCCGGTAGGATTTCTACTTTTGGCCTTTCTTCCTCTGTTTGTGCTTCCACTTTCGGTTGGACTTCAACTTCTGGTTGAGCATCCTCTTCTTGTGGAAATTGCTCTTCTAGTGGGACTTCTCCCTTGTGCTGCTCTTCAGCTGTATGCAGATCACCCACAACAATTTCTTCTTCAACACCTTTAGTGTTGTCAATGGTCATCTTGACTGATAACTCTCCCAGATTCATCTGTTCACCAGATGTGAACTGTTCTTTATGAATATTCTCCTCACCGGTTGTAGGTTCTTCACGAGAAGTGAATTGTACCGGTGGTTCTTGTGCTGGTTTAGTTTGATCCTATGGACCTGTTCCCTCAAGAGCACTGAAATCATACTGCTGCCATAAATCTAGAGTCTCTTTATAGACTTCGTTTTCATACCTGTTGAGTATCTTAGCAACTCTATACTTGGTATCCAAGTTCATTGATGCTTCCTCTAGTAGAAGCTTGATTCTCTCTTCACTGAGACCAGGTCTGACCTGTGACAATGTCTCCTTATTGATTCTAGTATTGGGTCTTAGACGGGTTCTCCATTTTGTCATTAGCCTAGAATTGAGTTCAGGGGGAAACTTGGACCTAAAGTCCCTTGGAGTTCTGTTGTAATCCATAAAAGTTTCCACTAGAGCTAATATTACTGCCTGTTTATCTTCTTCTCCTAGCACACTATACCATGTAGCGGCATTGTCTACTTCTCCAAAATCCATCACTTCATCAACTATATCATTGACTGTCATGGTGCGAGTCTTACCTTTTTCTGAAGAGACAACAATGGTTGGGCGAGCTGGATCACTGCCTTTATCATCAGTGATGTCAACGATGATCGGTCCGGTAGGATTCTTCTGTTTAACCGGTACTTCTGCTCCAAGTACTCCTTTTCCTTTTCCAGTATCAGTGACTGGTGGCTCAGTAGTCCTTTGGTGTGCTTTTTTTGCCTGTTTTTGGGTCTGAAGAAGTTTGGTCCATATTGCTACTCCTTCCTTGTGAACCTTCTCAACTTCACCAATAAGCATTTGATTGATCCTCCTCTTTGTCAAGAAATTTTGTTTATACAATTTGGCTTGGTTAGTGGCCTCGTCCAGAGTAAGATGGTTCTGCACCTCAAGTAGAGCTCAAATCCTTAGCTCCTTTTCTCTGTCCATTGAAGTTTTCCATCTGGCTTCAAGAATTTCTTGGAGATCCTCAGGTACAACCATATGAATTTCAGTAGGAGAGAGGTTGAATTTGTAGATGCAGTGAACTACTGCTTCTATTTTTCTCGTATCTTCTTCATTGGCCATTTGATATCTTGTATGGACTGATCCCATTCCACCGGTTTCTATCAATCTTGCCACAAATTCATCAATTGTGGGCTTTCTTTTTCTTGGTGCATCTTCCTTTACCGGTTAACCAATTTTCTTCTTTCGGACTAGAGGGATTGCTTCCTCAGTTTCTATTTCCTCTTGTTCTTCCCCTTGAGTGCTGGGTACTGGTTGTGCTCTCTTCCTTTGAGCCTTGGGTTGTTCTGTCACCAGTTTCTTCTTTGGTGTGGGGGTCCTTTTGGTGTAGACATTCTTGATTGGTGCCCTTTTCTTCAGATTTTCTTGAATCTCTTCGAAGGTACCAAATTGTTAGGCTAAGAGATCTAGGTCAGCTTCGGTTAGGGCATCTGCATATGCCTTAGCTGTTTTGGACGCGATCTCGTATTCCAATTTAGAAGCATACCCAGTTCTTGGTTCCACTGCTTGTATAATGCAGTGATCGGTGGAAACCAGAAAACATACATCATCTTTATAGGACTCAACAATAGTTGACGACACTCTCTCCCTGGCGTGCATTCTCAGTTGGAATGCCTCAAAGTACTCGATCATTACTTGACCGAACTGGTTTCCCAGTTGGTTGGCCATAAAGCTTATCTGCATCATAACTGGCCGGTCGGTTGCCCAAGTCACTTTGCCTATTCCCTGGAAGAAATTTGAATGGTAGAAGTAGAGGCATACCAGTAGGGTCCCATACTTTAGGGATTTCTTTTTGACAAAGCCGAGCTTCTTCAGATTTTCAAATATTTGACCTCGAAGCATTCCGCATAGATCGTACTAGGCGTTGTCATACATTATGATGGAGCCCTAATTTTTAAAAAAAAATTAGGATCTCCATTTGATAAATAATGTTTGGAGACTTGATGAAGTATTGCCATTGATGTCATAACGAAGAGAGATGAGGAATATTAAGAAGTTAGTGAACAGAAATAAAAACAGTAAGTTCAAATTGGAGCAGCGAAATACAACTCAAGTTAGCAATGAAGATAGGAGTATGGTGATAAACTCATCCAATATATATACAATGATAATCGGTCCCAATGATACTCAATGATTATTCAAATACTCCTAAGTAGTCAATGTTAAAAAACAAGTCTGTAGATGGATATTATTTTCTGCATGTTTTGCATCAGACAATTGGAAGTATTCAATGTGCTAGACCTGGAAGTATCTGTGCATTCACGAGAAGAGGAACGAGTCTATGTATGACATGTGCAAAGATTAAAAAACTTTTGTGGCAGTAGTAACTACAATGACTTCCAATAATAACAAGGATGTCTATGCCGCAAATAATTAGAACATTATTGCGTAGACCATGTACCGTCAGGAGTGTTAAAGTAATGAGCGTTTGTGGAACCATGAGGAGGGTCTAATGTTTGCAGCACACAATCTTCATATCGAAGGTCACAGTGACGACAATTGGCTCCATTTCTGGCGATAATGATAAACAAGCGGAAGCACAATCTCCTGGAGTTCGCGTAAGAAGACGACCAATGACGTCAAGCAATATTCAAGATTAAAACATACAGTATTCAGTATTGTCTTTACACATATACGAACAAAGATTGGGCCCATAATATCCAAAAGGAATGAAGACAGATATTAAGAAAAAATGATAAGTTTTGAAACAAAGACCACCACGAAGTCATGAATCGGATACTCAGTTTATTATGATCTCGTCAAATAACAAGAGGACAAGTTCATTATTAATCAATATAAACCTTTTAGGAAACAAAGGCATTTGTAATAGCTTCAGCGATAGTTTAAGATCCTCGATATTAATAAGGAATGAAATGGGGTATTAATTAAAATGTGAAGCCTGATAAAGTCATCATTATAAAGAACTAAAAATATAAAACAAGTCTAAGTTACGATTATGGTAAAAGGGGATTATTTAAATGAAAAGATGCCATAAGGTTATAGGAGATGTCTCTTTTACCAAAAGACATAGCTCTTTGAAATTAAAAGATATATATAGACAGGTATTTGTTTGATAGAAGAGGACATAAGAAAAGGACATATTCGACAGAACAAAAAGAAGCATTGTAATTAGAAGAAAAATATTCGTAAGGAGGAATAAGAGCAATAATATGACTTTGTAATATAAATTCAATTATTTTATTATTATTCAATTATTTTATTTTAATAATAAAATAAAATGTCCTTTGTTTATTATGAAAGGTGTGGAGAATTAAACTGTAGATGAACTGTCATTTGTAATTATTTTTTGAATATTGTATATGATTTAAATATCAGATAAGTGGACATGGTCATTTAGCATCTTAAACTCGATCATCACAAATGTCATGAAATATTTAATTGTTTCCAAATTTGTGTCCAGTTTGTCTCCGAGGAGTTAAAGTTCAATTTGGACTAATTTAAGATTGCATAGATCTTTGATCTGTCGCATCTTGATTATTTAATTGATTGGCAGTATAAGTGCGTAGAACGTCATAAAGTTGTACGTAACCTTCACTAAAGTTGACTCTATCGCCCGAATGAGCAGAGGCACTGGTCCTTTTATTTTTGAAGTATTGGGTTTATATGTGAAGTCAGAAAATCTACCAATTCCTTCCTACAAACCTCAAATCCATTATTAAAAATCATTACGCAAAACATTTAATTCAAACATTCAGCATTCAATTTCATATTGATCAAGTTCAAGGAATTTGCTAGTCAGAAAACTCACAAGCATAAATTCGCTATAGAAAAGCCTTGAATGAAGTGATCAGGTTCGAGGTGAAGGTTTACCCGCCTAGGTGTAGCGAAGCCTAAAGTGCAGGGGAATTTGAATTATTCCCGTTTGTTGGCCAGAACTGATTTGGAATCCTATTGGAGAATTGGCAGGCTCTTGGATTTCCAATCTGTGGTTTTGGGAACCAACACATTATCCGGTGAGCGGCATGAATGGCTCCATCTGGTATGCTGTTAAGGTTGCTAGATTGATAGATCTTGTAGTCTATCACAGCTGATGTGAACCAGACTCCTTCGTCTTCAATGTCATTGACAGTCATAAGCCGAATATCAGATTTCGACTTCGTCAGCTTTGCGACCACAACATTGGAGATGTTCTTAGGGTTAGTGCTTCCGCTTCCTGACTGTATCCGGTCACTCGATGCAAGTCCTCCTTGGTAATTTGCGTGCATGCTCCTTTTGCGAGCCAAAACTCTGGATCGTGCACACGACTGAGAAGCAGTCAAATCCATTCCGGTCAGATGATAGTTGGATAGCAGACTCCGTTGATGAGACTGGATGACACTAGCTTCACGTATCTATCTGGAAGCTTTCTGTCCTCACATAGAGAGAGGTACTCGCTCTGGATGAAGGTCTCATCTAGTTCTTCTTACTTGGTGTGAATGAAAGCAGTCATGTCTTCAGTCATGAGAACACCGTCAGGCACAGAGGATAGTGCACCAGACATGTCATTTGCCCTGTTTTGAACACCATTATTTCGTAGACAAGTTGGTCGATTTAATTCCCTTGAATGCGCTTGGTGACAAATGAAGAAGATGCCATTGTTATCAACCAGTTAACATAGTAAATAGCTTGATCGGTCTTTCAGAGAAAACTTATCGTTGATCAAGGCACGAGAATATTACGCAAGCATAAAAGATTGTAAATCACAAACCGCAAAGTAAAAGAAAATGAGTAATCTTCTTCTCTTTATATAGATTTAAGGCATAACTGTAATTACCAAACGGTAACTATTTGATTAACGGCTACAACATTAATTGCCTTACCTAACCTTTCTTTCCCTTTTCGCCAACCGGTATTCAAGCTTTTTCGGTTGAGAAAACCCCGGTTGATCAATGCTTACCTGTCTGGTCTTTCTTGCAGACTGAGTGAGTTTGATACTCACCAGTTCTACTGGGAACAGTAGACAAGCTACCGGTTCCCTTTAAGTCCTGTAGGCTCAGTTTGCTGAAGAGATATCACCATCGGCTAATGATGATCTTTCCTCTGTTTTCTCCTCTGCGGAGCTCTTTGATTCCTTCTTGAACCAAATCTGCTTGACTTCTTTCTCGGTCTTCTTTCCTTTGTTCTTCTCATTGGAAGACGAGGTCTTCTCCACCGGTTTGACTGATCCTTTCCTTTTGTTCATTGACCGGTTTCTGCAGTCTTTAGCTAGGTGTCCAACTTTGTTGCAAGTGTAGCAGACTATCCCGGTTACCTTCCATGGATTTACCCTTCTCTTGTTGGGTGATTTACACTAGGAATCATGATGACTATGCATGCCACAGTTAGCACAGTTGGTTGTGCTCCGGTTCTCGTTTCTTTTGGGGAATACCGGTCTCGGTGGGGATGTGAATGCCATTGTCTTGGATCTGCATTCATCAACTTTGTGTCCAAACTTGTTGCATGCGTAGCAATAGCCCTTGAAGTTTCGCTTGCTTCCACTCGACACACTTGTGGGGCTTGACCGGCATTCATTGGTCTTGTGGCCATGCTTGCAACAGTTTTTGCAGTAACTGTTGGTTGGCTTTACCGGTGCATTTCTGCAGTTGCTTGTTTTATGGCCCAGTCTCCCACAGTGTTTGCAAGAAATGTTGAAGGTCTTTTTACCCTTTTGTTCTTCCGGTTTCTCCTTTTCCTTCTTGCTTTTGTTGGCTCCTGATGACTCACCACTCTCCTTGGTGTCTTGACCGGTGTACCCAAGTCTGGTGGGGTCTTTGTGCTTTCTTTGAGCTTTGAGTTGCTCATCAAGCTTGACCGAGCTCTTGTTGTATCTTCTTAGGGTTTCATTCCTTTCTTCAAGTTCTTTCATCTGTTCCTTCAGTTGATACAACTCTATTGCTAGCCTTTTGCATGCAGCATCTCTATCATTCCAACCCTTTTGCATGTTGGCATTTTCTTGAGTGACTATTTGCATGTCTTCTTGAAGTTGTAGAACGACAAGATCATTTTCCCTTACCGCTTCCTCTGCCAGATTCCTTGCTCTCTCAGAGGTTGTTAATGACTTGACTGCAGTGTTTCTTTCATCTTCAGCTTTCCACTTTTTCTCAACCAGTTCAGTCATTCTTAGGGCATTATCTTCCTGCTCCCTTTTTAGGTTGGAGATCTGATCGGTTAGGATCTGATTCCTGTCCATGAGTTCAAAGACTACCTCCTCAGCTTCATCTGATCCACTTTGCCCAAAGAGTTCATCAATTGTTTCATTGCTCTCACTCAATTGCAGAGCCAACTCCTTTCTTTTGGCAAGGGATCTCTCAGCCTATTCTCCAGAGAGGCTATGATGTTGTTGGCTTCCTCAAGCTGATTACCTGTAACCCTCCATGATCTTTTTCTCAAGCGGTTAAGCTTTATATATTAGAGAACTTAGCTCTGATACCAATTGTTATTCCTATCTGGTTACTGAGAGGGGGGGTGAATCAGTAAATACTATTTCTATTGCAATTTCACACTTGAACAAAGATTCTTGCAAGATAAACATAATGTAAACAATCATTCACAAACAGAAATAGAAATACTCAGATGAACACATCATGTATACGTGGAAACTCTCGGTTAGAAGGAAAAAACCACGGTTAGACCGAGCTTACAAAGCCCGATTAAGAGCTTACAAAGCACTTGCAAGAGTGCTACCCGGTTAAGGGATTTGGTAGAAGATCGGTTAAGATCCTAACTTTGTTAGGAGTTGCCTTGTTAAAGGACTTTCAACATCAACAAAGATGTTACCCGGTTAAAAGATTTATACAAAGAACCTATTAGGGTTCACATTGATGAAGGGACTTGAATATGCTTTCACAAAATAAAAGCAATAATCTTAATTGACACTATTTGTTTGATTAAATCATACCTGTTGACCTTACTGTTCTGCGTGGCTGTTGATCCTTTCTCGCTTTCACATTTGTGATTGTAGCTCTTCTTTGAAGATAACTCTCTCTTGCTCTGTATAATCAACAACTCTTTTCTTGCGTCCTATGACCTGTATTTGTGCAAAATTCATCTCAATAAAACCCTAACTCATAGAACCGCTAGGTTGTAAACTCGTCCTTAAATCATGCAACAAAGAAAAAGCTTTGTGTTCTGATCTTGAGTTTACCTTGAAACATCCACGTAGAAATAAAACTAACTCCTGTTAAAAAGCTAACTTCAGGTCTAAAAGGTGGATGTTCTGCATATTCCAGTTTTAACTTAAACAGCTCCGCATAATCCGGTGAGGATTTATATGCAGTTCGACCGGTATTAATCTTATACTCGGCCCATCCGTGTATGCAATATAAGACTGGTACAATGACAGTCCCAACCGGTGTTGAGAGGGGAGGGGTGAATCAACACCTCTAAAATTTTTTTCTCACTAAATCCAGTGACGTAAACTTACAGCACAAAAGGCAAGCAGATTTAAGCAAATAATAACAGTAAGTAAACAATTCCAAAGTGACACCAGATTTATGACGTGGAAACCCGGTTAGGGTAAAAACCACAGTGTGAGGAGACCTCACAAATTTTGTACTCTCCTGGAGTATGCCCTATTAAGAGCCTTCTTGGTTAAAGGATAAAAGCGCACTTGCTAGATTTAACCCGGTCAAAGGATTTGTTACAATAAGGTCTGTTAGGAGCTGCTTGGTTAAAGGACTTTAAACACCTTTAAAGATGTCATCCGGTTAAGGGATTTTACAAAGAACCGATTAGGTTCACCCTAATAGAGGGATTTCAATATGCTTTCATTCCTTATAAAAGAAATGATCTATTTTGACATTGACTGTCTGATTAGATCATACCTGTTGATCTCATGTCCGGTTTGCCTGGCTGTTGATCTCTCTTTGTTTCTTCACCTCTGTTCCTGTAGCACTCCTCAAAAGATATCTCTCATGTGCTCTATGAAATCATCAACTATCAACAACAACCCTCTTTGCATCCTATGACCTGTATTTATATAAGATTTCATCGTAATGAAACCCTTAACTCATAGAACCGCTAGGCTGCAAACTCCGCAATAAATCATGCAATCAGCCAAAAGCTATGCGCTTTGATCTGTCGTTCACCTTACAAAACATCCCCAGGAACAAAGCTAACTCCTGTTAAAAAGCTAACTCCACTTCTAAGCGGTGGATGTCCCATATAATCTGGCTTTTAACTCAAACTGATCCACTAAATCCGGTGCGGATCTTTAGGCCGTTTTAGACCGGTGTAACCTTATATCCGGATCAACTTATGCACAGTGAGACGACCGGTGCATGTTCTTAGATCGGTCTACCGGTTTTCTTTATCTATCGCTGCATACGTTATGTTGCTTGTCTACCAGTGTCTTCTAAGTGTTGTGAGTGACCGGTGACCCCTTACCAGTGTATAGTGTTTGTGGATGAACACTAATGACAACTTTATATTGCTAACAATCTTCCCCTTTCTCATTGGTGGCACAACTATACACAAACTTTACTCACTTACTAATCATAGTGCCTTGTATCGGTAGAACACTACTTCCCCTGTTCCAGACTTCCCTTGACTGAGTGCTCTGGGTGAAAGTTCTGCACTGTCCTGTAATCTGTTGCCTTTGCACTAATCCCTGTCTGCTCATTCTTTGTGTATCTTCTTCCCTTTTTTGCCTCCATAGGACAAAGGGTAATGCGTTTCTTCACATTTGAAGCTTAGTGAAGATATCCTTATATATTGTTCTGGCTGAGTGAAGGAATGGTGCCCACTGACCGGTTACATATTCTGTATTCTTTTAGGCTGCTGTCAAAGAAACAATGATATTCTCCATGTCTTCCAAAGTTTTGTAGGCTGGTTCATTGATTAGAGCTTCTGTAGAATTTGATGTTAGATTCATGATGTCAAATGTTGGAGCTAAAAACATTTGAAATCCAATGATATCTTGGATCCGCTTATTTTTCTCTTCAGCAATTTTTCTTAGTGCAAGAGTTAAACTTGTCATTTCTGTGCTGTAGGATGTTGCAGTTTTGTTCTTAATATCAAACTGAGAGGACAAGGCTTTAATCTCTTCAGTTATCTTGGTAGACTTTTCTGACAGATCTTGCAAAAACACTTCAAAGTTTGATGTTCTACTCATCAAACGTCTTGCTTCTTGAAGTTGCTGTTGTAGAATTCTCAGGTTGGTTGTCGCATTCACTTTGATATCTTCAACCTGTTTGTGGAGTATCTCCACTCTTTTCTTCTCGTAGTGGTCGATCGCCACTATTTCCGGATCTGTGAGATCCTCACCAATTGCTTGTGCCAACACTTCTAGCTGATTGATGACCGGTTCATTGCTGTCTGCGTCAGTATCAGGAACGAAGTTGCACAGAATGTTCTTTTCAGTGGTTAGGACCATGTCATGTTTTCTTTTGGTTAGCTCTTTGAGCTGCCTGGTTGACATCTTGCTGATGTCTACCCTTGTCTCGGTGATTTTGCTCCTTTTTGCTTCCTTCTCCTCAGCAAATGACAACTTCCTTTTAGAAGAGGAGCTTGGAATGTCTCTTTGTTCTTGTTGTCCTTGCTCTTGCTCCGGTTTAAGTTGCTCAGTGTGGACTGGGATGTCTTCGTCTTGTCCCTTCTTATCTTCTGTTCCTTGATGAGCTCTGTTCTCTGGTTGAACTTCTCCTTCTGGTAGATTTTGTTCTGCATGAGGTTTTTCCTTGGTTTGAGATTCTTCTTCCGGTTGCTTATTGACTTCAGCATCTTGTTCTTGTTCTCCCAGTGGGACTTCTTTTTGTTGTTGCTCCTTAGCTGTATGAAGTTCTCACATGGGTATATCAATTTCTGCCTCTTGTTCAACATTTATTAGTGCATTAGTTATGAACTCTTCTGTTTGAGCTTTTTCCTTTTCAGTAGAAGATGCTTCACCATTTGTGGATCTGACCGGTGGTGCTTGCATTTGTGCAGTTTGATCCTGAGGGCCTAGTTTATCCATTGCACTGATGTCATACTTAAGCCATTAATCTAGAGTCTCTTTGTAGACTCGATTCTCATATCCGTTTAATATCTCTGCAACTCTGTCTAATGTCTTTAGGTTCATGGATGCTTCTTCTAATAGAAGCTTTATTCTCTCTTCGCTGAATCCAGGTCTGACCTTAAGCAATGTTTCCCTAGTGATTTTGGTGTTTTTGGCTAGACCGATTTGCCATTTTGATTGTAGCCTTTTGTTTAGTTCTGGTGGGAACTTGGACCTGTAGTCCCTTGGAGTCGTATGATAATCCATGAAAGTTTCTACTATCCCTACAATTAGCTTTTGTTTGTCCTCTTTGTCTAGTACACTGCACCACTTTGCAGCATTGTCCACTTCTCCAAAGTCCATTACCTGAGTAATTATATCTTCAACATGCATAGGTTTAATGTTACCTTTGCTTGGAGAAATGAGAACTGTTGGGTTTGCTGCCTGATCTTTGGTTAGGTCCACACATATTCTCCTTGAATATACGTTTCACCCAATTCTTCTTGTTTCGCGTGAATGAATGCTGTAACGTCTTCAATTAGGAGGACTCCTTTTGGTACAGACGAGAGTGCCCCAACCGTGTCGTTTTCTCTATTCTGAATTGGCGCGATATCATAAGCAGGTTGTTCAATTTGATCTCCCCTAATCAGCTCTACGTTAGCGGATGATGAGGCCATTCTTGCTAACCGGTGACTTGCAGAAAATAGCTTGGATCGGTTTTGCAAACAGTGATTCTCTGTGATCAAAGCGTGAGAATAATACTTAGCACAAGAATTTGTAAATCACAAAGTAAAGTGAAGACTTGTGAGTAATTCTTTTTTTTTTTATAGAGTTAGGTTATAATGGTAATTAACAAACAGTAACTATTTGTTAAACGGCTACAGTAATAAATGCCTTACCTAACTTTTCTTTCCATTTTCCCGACTGGTTGACTATAATTTGCCTTACCGGTTTACCTTGCAGACCGAGTGAGTCCGACTCTCACCGGTCATACCGGGAACGGTAGAGGATATACCGGTTCCCTCTAAGCCTACACGGCTCAGTTTGCTGATGAGATATCGCCATCAACAGATGGTGATCTTTCCTCTGTCTTCTCTTCAACGGAGCTCTTTGATTCTTTTACTAACCAAATCTATTAACTGTTTTCTCAGTCTTCTCTTCCTTTTTGGTCTTTTCTTTAGGTTTGACCCGTTCCTTCTCCTTACTGGATAATCGGTTCCTGCACTCTTTGGCTTTGTGTCAAACTTTGTTGCAGTGATAATAGACTATCCAGACTGTCTTCCCTGGGTTCATTCTTCTTGTGTAATTGTGTAATCCACAGTTAATACAGTTGACTGTACTCCAGTTCTTGTTTCTCTTTGTTTCCCTGGGTTTGATTCTTTTACTAACCAAATCTATTAACTGTTTTCTCAGTCTTCTCTTCCTTTTTGGTCTTTTCTTTAGGTTTGACCCGTTCCTTCTCCTTACTGGATAATCGGTTCCTGCACTCTTTGGCTTTGTGTCAAACTTTGTTGCAGTGATAATAGACTATCCAGACTGTCTTCCCTGGGTTCATTCTTCTTGTGTAATTGTGTAATCCACAGTTAATACAGTTGACTGTACTCCAGTTCTTGTTTCTCTTTGTAAATACCGGCTTTGGGGATCTAAATGCCATTGTCTTGGATATGCATTCTTCTGCCCTGTGTCCAAATTTGTTGCATGCATAGCAGCAGCCCTTGAAGCTTCCCTTGCTACTACTGGACACAGATATGGGACTGGACTAGCACTCACTAGTCTTGTGGCCATTTTTACAACAGTTCTTGTAGTGACTGTTGTTGGTCCTTACCGGTGCATTTCTGCAGTTATTAGTTTTATGACCCGGTTTCCCACAATGCTTGCAAGATGCTTTAAAGGTATTCTTACTTTTTTGTGCCAGCGGTTTCTTCTTATCCTTCTTAACTGCTTTTACCCTAGAAGACTCACCATTCTCTTTGGTAACTTCACCGGTGAATCCAAGACCGGTTTGATCTTTATGCCTTCTTTCAGCTTTAAGTTGCTCATCAAGCTTGGTCGAACATTCATTGTATCTTCTCAGAATTTCATTTGTTTCTTCAAGTTCGTTCATCTGTTCCCTCAGTTGATACAATTCTAGAGATAGTCTATTGCATGCTTCATTCCTGTCATGCCAACCTTTCTGCATGTGAGCATTTTCTTGGGTGACACTCTGCATGTCTTCTTGAAGTTGTAGAATGATAAGTTCATTCGCCCCTACCGCTTCCACTACCCGGTCCCTTGCTTTCTCAGAGGCTGTCAAAGACTTGACTGCTGAGTTCCTTTCATCTTCAACTTTTCTCTTTTTCTTGATTAGTTTAGTCATCCTCAGGGCATTATCCTCTTGGTCTCTCTTAAGATTAGAGATCTGATCGGTCAGGATCTGATTTTTTTCCATGAGTTCAGCTACTGCCTCCTCAGCTTCATCAGATCCACTCTGCCCAGAGAGTTCATCAATGGTTTCATTGCTTTCATTTAACTGTAACGCTAGCTCCTTTGTGATCTCCTCAATCTATTCTCCACAGATGCAATGATGTCATTGGCTTCCTCTAGCTGTTTCTAATACCGATAAACGTCCATGATCTTTCTCTCAAGCTGTTAGGCTTAGTAGTATAGAGAACCAATAGCTTTGATACAAATTGACAGTCCCAACCAATGCTGAGAGGGGAGGGGTGAATCAACACCTCTAAAAAGTTTTTCTCACTAAATTGTTATGTCCCCATTTTTCAGACTTCGGGATTAGCTTGGTTTGACGACCCCGCAGGCTAATCAGGTGATTAGAGGAGGTCAGGTGTCAGAGCTAGTGGTGGGATTCCACTCTGGGGATTTAGTTTATCAGATTTGCTCTTTGTTCGGGTCAATTCGGTCGACTTACTATTTTGAGTAAGTGGTATTTGGGGATGGCCAGGATTAGTAGGGTGTCTGCACAAAGTGTCAGATGATTCAGGATTGAGCCTCAGGGAATCTCCAGTTTGAGAGACTTACTATTTTTAGTAAGTCTATTTTTAGCAGCCGGCTATTTTTGGCAGTGGGCTATTTCCGGCATGGCAGTTGGCGTTTGAGGATCTGGTGTGGGGAATGAGTTTGATTCAGTTAGCAGAATTCAATGGCTTTGTTTTTAAAGTTATCATTATTAAATTAAAGTATTTTAATTTAATAACTTAAGTACTTTATAACTTTAATGTTATAAAGTGAAATATTCATTTAAAAGCCTTTAATATGAAAAAAGTGAAATTGTGTTTTTTCCGAAAAAAAGCTATAAGTACAACTTGAAAAAGTACTTTCATTCACTGATTGATTATTTGATATTTTGTTTGTGTGAGAATTCTGCTTGGCTTTGGAAGCTAGGGTTTGAGCTCGGTCTTCAGCTTTTGGAGAGTTCTTCTGAGATTTGTCGAGTTTGGTCTTCTTCTGAACATCCACGTTAGGCAATACAACTGTTTGAAGCTATAGCAGGGCGTCAAGGTGCTGACAGGTCATGACATCACTCTCACTAGCTCACATGCCTGCATACAAGAGCTGTCTACAAGCTAGAAGGGCCTGCGTTTCAACAAAAACTAGTCCCATATTAATTCAACTGTTACGTGACAGTCCAGGGGGTTGTCAACACATTTCAAACTTGACCTGACATTAATTGGAGATTGTTATATTTACAAGGCGGCAGAATTATCAGCTTGCCTAAATGATTGGTGACCCCTTCGGTGTTGTTCCTTAGCCATTGGAGGAGTATTTTCAGAGTTGCGGCTAGCAAGTTTACACCAGCAGCAGGACGAGTTTCAGTGGTTTCAGAAGTGTGAATGAGTTGTGAATCTTCATCAACAACCGCTATTAGAGGTGCATCGAATTTATATAATGTTGTTAAAATGTTTGGTGATTTCAAGGGGTTGAGATTTTTTTTAAAAATAGAATAAATATTGGCATGTTGAAAGTTGTTGAAATTTGAAATTCAGAATTATTGAAATGTATCTATGTTCATAATATTTGTGGAATTCAATAAACAAGAAAATTCCAATTTTCCTCTAAATTTCTAGTTGAAAGTTTAAGAGCTGAGTCCGGCTCTTCACAGTGGTATTAGAGCAAATATCTTGCCATCATGTAAGGGTTATGAAATTAAATAATGGTAGACAGATTTATACCAGGAGGGTACTATACCTGCAGGGATAGAAATTCACCACCTCCTGAAGATTGTGAACAGGGTACACAGAATCAACAGACAGAGAATAGGAATGATACTGGAAATGATATGGACAGGGAGGCCAGAGATGGTTTCAGACATATTGCAGATGGTTAGCATCACGTTGCAACTGTATTGCAACAACTTTCAGATACTTTACAGCGCATTGCATTACCAGGTGCTAGAGATAGAGGTGCGCGTAGTGTTTCAGTCAGCTCACACAGGTCATGAGCTGATGGAAGGCGAGATTATGACAGGAGAGATTATAGAGCTGATCATACGGGTACTTATGACAGGCCTCATCGTCCGACATTCTTGAGGCCAGAGTTGGATGCAGTCAGTGTTGAGCCAGAGCCTGCACCATTTGTCGATGACATGGTGGCTCATTTTGCAGAGTGTGATGCTCTTCCCGAGGCACTAAAAAGAAATTTAAATTTTGATAGATATTTGACGCAGAAGCATGAGCATTCCAGAGGCAGGCCAGCTCCTGACACAAGGCAGAAACCTAGATAGAATGAATTAAAGCAGGCAACCAGCAAGTTGGCTTTGGACCACTTCGATGGAAGTGGGAAGACTACAACCAGAGCATGGGTCCACAAGTTGGACACTTATATTTCACTTCATCCTATGTCTGAGGAGGACGCTATTCGATTTGTTGTGTTACATTTGGATGGGGTTGCTCATGATTGGTGGTATCATGGGTTAGTGTCTTTGCATCATGATCATATTGTGCAGTACCAAGAGTTTGTAGATAGACTGATAGAACGGTTTGATCGGAAGGATTCAGAGACCTACTTCAGAGAGCTAGCTCAGCTGAGACAGACAGGTGGTCTTGAGGCATTTATCAGCGAGTTTCAGCGTCTATCAGTCATGGTTTATGACATCTCCGAGAGGAGAGTCATGTTGTTCATAGAGGATTTGTCAGAGCCGTATAGAGATTGGGTCAAGTCCCTGGATCCACCTACACTACAAGATGCTATGAAGAAGGAAAGAAATCTTGAGCCTTCTGTTTCACAGGGCAAGTCTACTGCTAGTCCTACTATTCCTCCTGCAGATGAGGTACCTTCACTAGGCGTTGACAGAAAGAAGCCTATAGGTAGATTTGATGATTCTACGCGAGAGAATTTGAGGAGGCAACTTTGCTATTGGTGCAAAGAGCCTTATGATAGAGAGCATACTTGTGCTATGAGGTCTAAGGGTAGGGCTAATCGCTCTATGTGGGTCTATTCTGGTGAGAGTGAGGCTGAGTATTCTCATTAGGCTGCTGGTTTTGACACATAGGAGGAGCAGAGAGTCACTCCAGAGTTTGGTACTGAAGCCAAACTGTCTCCGATTGTGTTGTCCACCTCTGTGCCACTTCCCTCTGCTTTCAGACTGAAGGGATTAGTGGAAGGACAATCTTGTGTTGCTATGTTGGATACTGGAGCTTCGCACAATTTTATTCATGAGCAACTTGTTAGTCAGTGCGGGCTTCAGGTAGAGGAGTTTGCAAGGTTTGGAGTTAAGGTAGCTGATGGCTACAATTTCACCTGTACCAGGCGCATCCGAGATCTCCCCTTATTTCTTGGCGATTACGAGATGATAGCTGATTTCTATGTGTTCGACTTGGGAGAGATGGATATAGATTTAGGGATGCAGTGGATACAGGAGATTAAGGAGTTCTGCCTTAGTGTGAGCCCGATGCAAATCAGATTTGAGTACCAGGGCAGAGAGTATGTGTTGCCGGGCATTGCTGATGGGAGTCTACGCACTATGTCTTTCTGTGCTGTAGATAGTGCTGATTTACAGAGACATGAGTCTATACAGGTAGAGCTGATGACATATCATGTCTCTCCGAGTTTACCCTTTTATGGCTCAGATCAGCGGGTGGGTGCTGTTCACTTTGTGAACAACCCTTTATTTGATGTGGATGTCAGCATGGCCTATGACAATCCACTGTTTGAGTTTAGTGATGATCCCTTACAAGAGATGTATGATCATGATGATGATGACGTTTGGAATCCGATTTGTGCACCTACTCATCAGGTAGATTATACAGGAGGCCAGTCAGGACTAGCTGATCAGTTTTCAAGAGTGTACACGTCGAGGAGTGCTTATAGCTTCACATTCGATCCTCACATTCAGGATGTCTATCAGTCACATAGTTCTTCAGTGCATCCATTCTATGACTGGTATGATGAGTTGATTAGTTCGAAGACTGGGAGTAAGTCCAGTCTGTTGGTTGAGTTACTTCCGTGTGAGTTACTTTCGATTGAGTTTCTCCCACGTGGCGATCCTGTTGCAGCATTATTAGTTCGGGTGTTGAGTATAGATTCTCAGTTACTGATGTTGGTACTGTTGATGATGTTGGCTTCTTCATAGGAGTATGAGGTTGATCGGGACATTATTCATGACTATCCTTGGGATTCGGGTGGTTTGTGATGGTTGTTTTTTTCTTGATTGCTTGAGGACAAGCAATCTTGGGAAGGGAGGACTATAATGTCCCCATTTTTCAAACTTCGGGATTAGCTTGGTTTGATGACGCTCGCAGGCTAATCAGGTGATCAGAGGGGGTCAGATGTCAGAGCCAGTGTTGGGATTCCACTCTGGGGATTCAGTTTATCAGATCTTCTCTTCGTTCGGGTCAATTCGGTTGACTTACTATTTTTAGTAAGTGGTATTTGGGGATGGCCAGGATTAGCAGGGTGTCTGCACGAAGTGTCAGATGATTCAGGATCAAGCCTCAGGGAATCTCCAGTTTGAGAGACTTACTATTTTTAGTAAGTCTATTTTTAGCAGCTGGCTATTTTTGGTAGCGGGCTATTTTCGGTAGGATAGTTGGTGTTTGAGGCTCTGGTGTCGGGAATGAATTTGATTCAGTCAGCAGAATTCAGTGGCTTTGTTTTTAAAGTTATCGTTATTAAATTAAAGTATTTTAATTTAATAACTTAAGTACTTTATAACTTTAATGTTATAAAGTGAAATATTCATTTAAAAGCCTTTAATATGAAAAAAGTGAAATTGTGCTTTTTTTGAAAAAAAGCTATAAGTACAACTCGAAAAAGCACTTTCATTCACCGATTGATTATTTGATATTTTGTTTGTGTGAGAATTCTGCTTGGCTTTGGAAGCTAGGGTTTGAGCTTGGTCTTCAGCTTTTGGAGAGAGTTCTTCTGAGATTTGTCGAGTTTGGTCTTCTTCCAGGAGAGAGCTCATTCTGATTCTGAATGGAATCTAGTGCTGAGGTATACTGGATATATATGAAGTTTATTCTACAGGCGAATTGATGTGTTCTCAATGGATTTTGAATTTGTCTCATGCTGAGGCTCTGGTAATTAGTGAAATTTGCTGTGATCATTCATTGTGCGTTTTGGTTAACAAATTGTGGGAGGATTTACAATTCGCCAGGAGAGATTGAATTTTTCTTCAAGCAGTGAATCATGGAGTGAGACGAATTTAATGTATAGGGCCTAGTCTTAATCACGCTAGGGTTGTTGGAGAATTCTGGTTGCTGCATGGGGTATGAGATGCCACGTTTTGTTCTTTCCAGCTGATGCGAGTTCACCTTGGGAGCCGTTTTTGGATCCTTCACAGCCTGCGGATATTTTCTGAAGATCCATGTTAGCCAATATAGCTGTTTGAAGCTACAGCAGGGCGTCAAGGTGCTGACATGTCACGGCATCACTCTCACTAGCTCACGTGCCTGCATACAGGAGCTGTCTACAAGCTACAAGGGCCTGCATTTCAACAAAAACCAGTCCCATATTAATTCAACTGTTACGTGACAGTCCAGGGGGATGTCAACACATTTCAAACTTGACCTGACATTAATTGGAGATTGTTATATTTACAAGGCGGCAGAATTATCAGCTTGTGTGAATGATTGGTGACCCCTTTGGTGTTGTTCCTTAGCCATTGGAGGAGTATTTGCAGAGTTGCGGCTAGCAAGTTTACACCAGCAACAGGATGAGTTTCAGTGGTTTCAGAAGTGTGAATGACTTGTGAATCTTCATCAACAGCCGCTATTAGAGGTGGATCGAATTTATATAATGTTGTTAAAATGTTTGGTGATTTCAAGGGGTTGAAATTTTTTAAAAAAATAGAATAAATATTGGCATGTTGAAAGTTGTTGAAATTTGAAATTCAGAATTATTGAAATGTATCTATGTTCATAATATTTGTGGAATTCAATAAACAAGAAAATTCCAATTTACCTCTAAATTTCTAGTTGAAAGTTTAAGAGCTGAGTCCGGCTCCTCACATAAATCCAGTGAAGTAAACTTACAGCACAAAAGTCAAGCAGATTTAAGCAAATAATAATAGTAAGTAAACAATCACAAAGTGACACTAGATTTATCACGTGGAAACCCGGTTAGGGCAAAAACCACAGTGTGAGGAGACCTCACAAATTTTGTACTCTCTTGGAGTACGCCCTATTAAGAGCCTTCCCGGTCAAAGGATAAAAGCGCACTTGCTAGATGCGACCCGGTCAAGGGATTTGTTACAATAAGGTCTGTTAGGACCTGCCTGGTTAAAGAACTTTAAACACCTTGAAAGATGTCACCCAGTTAAGGAATTTTACAAAGAACCGATTAGGTTCACCTTGATAGAGGGATTTCAATATGCTTTCACTCCTTATAAAAGCAATGATCTATTTTGACACTGACTATCTGATTAGATCATACCTGTTGATCTCATTTCCGGTTTGCCTTGCTGTTGATCTCTCTTTGTTTCTTCACCTCTGTGCCTGTAGCACTCCTCAGAAGATATCTCTCATCTGCTCTATGCAATTATCAACTATCAACAACAACCCTCTTTGTGTGCTATGGCCTGTATTTATATAAGAGTTCATCGTAATGAAACTCTTAACTCATAGAACCGCCAGGCTGCAAACTCCGCAATAAATCATGCAATCAGCAAAAAGCTATGCACTTTGATCTGGAGTTCACCTTACAAAACATCCGCAGGAATAAAGCTAACTCTTGTTAAAAAGCTAACTACACTTCTAAGTGGTGGATGTCCCATATAATCCGGCTTTTAACTCAAACTGATCCACTAAATCCAGTGCAGATTTTTAGGCCGTTTTAGACTGGTGTAACCTTATCCGGATCAACTTATGCACAATGAGACGACCGGTGTGTGTTCTTAGATCGGTCTACCAATTTTCTTTATCTACCGGTGCATACGTTATGTTGCTTGTCTATCGGTGTCTTCTAAGTGTTGTGAGTGCCCGGTGACCCCTTACCGGTGTATAGTGTTTGTGGATGAACACTAATGACAACTTAATAATTCTAACATACAATGTACTCTGTTCGGTCTACCGGTGCATCTCCTTTGTTTAGTCTACCGGTGCATATACTCTGTTTCTAGTCTACCGGTGCCTATAAAGTAATACAAGTGATCTACCGGTGAACCTCTAGCGGTGGGAATGGTGTTTGCATCTATCTTCACTAATGACAACTTAAATTTTCTAACAGTCACCAGCAATCAAATGATTAGTAAACAAAGAATGGCAGCGATTCAATTCATTAATGAAGTCTAATCCATGATGCAACAACACCATCGGCAGTAGTAGTGAAGTAATATATCATCAACCTATCCTACTGCAATTACTATTGGTTGGAGTATGTCAGGGACGACTATTGATACCAAAGTAAACGAATGACACTGATGAATAAGAATTAAGTAACACTGTGAGAGAATATTGGATATAGCAGTAGCAAACTCGGATATCTTATCAACTATAGATATCGAAAGGAATAAGAGTGATTTAAACCCTGTTAATTCATTGTAGCTATCATTATATTATCAATCCATTATATCATAAAATATTGGCGTCACGATAGACTGAAATATCTTCATCTTATATAAAGAAGAAATCTGTTAAGTTAACAATGATCGAGTACATTAAAGGCCATCACAATGATAAAGTCTTGAGGATGCTGCAATATAATTGCACAAAACACTCCATGTATATAGTGGGGATTTATACGGATGATTATGGAAATCACGAGGAGTTAAATCATTCTCATCCGGTATTACAAAGACGACAAACACGAATAAGATGATATGTAGAATTTCTAGATGGAATAGCGGTTATGTTGATGCTGAGGGGAGTGACCAACTATTATCAAGAAGTGGATAGCATTGATTAGGGATGAAAATAAATAAGATCTATTGAAGGATAAGAAACTAATCAAATGTTTATCCAAGTGGTGATAATAGAGTTGCTAAGATAATGGTTTGTAAAGTCATAAGAGATCGATAGATATATTACAGCATAGGATTATATTAGGCAACTCATCAATTGATTGGTTATTCAATGTACTAATAACTAGCGGCCCAAATCATAAAGGAAGATAAGGTACCTCTTGATCAGGAGCCAACAAAGGAAAGGATAAATATATATATATGTTTAGGAAAGGACGTATCTCTTAGAGTCTTAAGGGTTACAACCGTTCAACATGACAAGGTATATAAGGGATATCAAATCCATTCTTTCAGATCATCATCGGAAAACTAATCTCTTTTAGTTATCCATTTTGGACCTGCTCGATAGAGCATCTGCCTATTTGGCATAGAACTTGTTGCAAGCATCTAAGTACAAATCAGAGAAGGAACCATACTTAATACAAGATTATAACTTCAAATCTGAAATAGCAACCATATCGCTATAAGTGATATTATCAGTTCATATATTGTATATAATTAAGGATCATATTGGACATAGCAATCTAATCACTATAAGCAATTAACAGTCAAAATTGTAGCATATATTTTATTGCTAAATCAGAGATAGCTATTGGACATAAGATCATTTGCATATTCATAGCAGAGATATTTATACTGTCTATTGACTTAGCACATATTTAATGGTACATTCTGAGATAGCAGTGTTATTGACAAGAACAAACTTTCTCTAAAGTGATGTTATATATATATTGTTAATGGGACTATTATTATTATCTATCTATTATCAATTACATATGTCTACAAGTGGTAGATACTGTAATTTTTAGTGAGGAGAGAATTTAAGGTAACTGTCCTGAATTCCCAAGCTAGCCAAAAAGGGGACATTACATGCAATTGATGATTTTGATAATATTTGTGATTTGATGGAGATTGTCGCTGATATATTCCAATATTTAGCTCATGAAAATCTGATCTTCTTTCTTAAATACTTCATTGTAAATATTGGATGGTTTATGACTTGAAGTCTTGAAATCATTGTAATTATTTGGAAGGTCTTCAGCTAGGTTCATTTCATTCTGTTTTATTTGGATTATAATAATATTGGATAATGGATGGCCTAGCCACCAAAAGTGACATTTTTTATTTCATTATTTGCCAATTTGGTGATCTAGGTTCACTTGTTATCTGCCAGTTTAGCATTGATTGGGTTTTTAGTTTTTAATCAGCTAATTTGACTTTGACCATTTGCATACTACCTGCCAATTTGGCATTGATTATATGTCATGCCCCCTTTCTAGAGTGGACATCAGAGATGGAGGAGTTGGCCTATCATTGGAGTCTCGTAGGCTAGCAGAGATGGATAGGGACTCATTCAGTGCATACAGTGATCAGATTTTGGCTTTACAAGCAGTTTAGAGCCAGTTTGGAGCAGTTCCTAGATTTTAGGGGATATCCCTAAATTTTAGGAGGTTGTGACAGTTGCCAGTTGTGAGGTTATTCATGACCTTTCAGTTGGTGTCAGTTTCAGTGCGACAGGATTGGTTTCCTAACTTCTAGGAGCATCCCTAGATTTTAGGGATGGAACTGCTAGTTGACCCATCTTGTTCGACATCAGTCACAGACAGGTGACATGGTCAGACTCATGTTTATTTGGTTGGTTTGGGCTATCAGAGGCAAAAAGGGAAATATTTTAATATATTTAAATATTTCCTAAGTTAGTGATTAAATAATTTATAATAAAGCTATTTATATAGCCATTTTGGAGTAATAAGGGGAATATGGCTTCATTTGGTCAGGTGTGCCCTTGTGTTATAGCTTGTTGGAAAGGTCTCGAATTATTATAAACTATTTTCACTATCCGGAGACTTTTTGGTGCCTTGAGTTATGACATTTTAATAAAGTAATGTTTTTCCTATAGCCTGGACGCTTTTATTTGGAAAATGTTATTTTATTATAAAGTGCAAAGTGTAATTCTCATTTGGGTTCGATTTGCACTTGGGAGGAGTTATAAGGAGATGAAGACCTAATTGTTCATTACCTTTTTGACATTTTCGAAACTCTTGAATTGTGAAATTGCTCTGGAGAGCGATTTGTGGCTTGGGACGAAATCCTCAAGTCTGGACCGTTGGGATGCAAACCTCAGCAAGTCTCTGGTGATTGGATTGGTATTTCATTGCATTTAGATTGATAGAGGAAGTGATTGATTTGGTATTGGGATTGCAATTGGGGGAAGAGAATTACTTTCAGCTTGGCGGCCAGCTTATTGCCTGCAGGCGTTTCATTCCAGCAGCTCACGTGGAGTTTAGAGAAAGCCCTTTACTCATTATTGGGTGGTTTAGCATTCATTGACGCTTTGGTGGATTATTTACAGCATCTTCTTCAGATTTGGGGCACACATCAAGCATTCCCATGTAGCCGGTATTTATCCGCGTGATGGATAATATTGTATGTTTGTTTTAATCTTTTCTTGAAGCTAATATATCAGATTGTTGGATGGTTCAGGTATGTACTATTTCAGAATTCAGTATTGATAAAATTTGCAGCTTGTGTTTACTTTTCTTAAGTGCTGTTTATTTCCTATTTGTTATGCAATTATTTTATTTCCAAAAAACCCCCAAAAAATGAAAAACAAGGAAAATAAAAAGAAATCAGAATTCAGCTAAGATCATTCCGTGGTAACAAACTCTGGTTAAAGATTCAAATTCTGAAACATACAGTAAATTCCAAGGTCACCGGGATTGGGGAGCTTTCAGTGGTATCAAAGCCTTCTTCTTGCCAGCCTGTGGGAATTTGTAAAAAATTGAGTCAGTGATCAACACTCTATTGAAATTGAATGGATAGGTGCAGGGGAACTTATAGCAGTTGACAGGTGAAATTTTATAGCAGTAGATAGAAGAAACCATCAGATAGTTTGTCTGAATTTAAAAGGCAAACTGATGCCTTGGTTAGACAGTTGGATCATAGTTGGGATATTCAGAATAGGCTTAGTGAACAGTTATCAAATCCGGCTACCATTGACAAGGTGGCTAGATACATGGTTTCACTCTTGAGCAGATCTTCTTCTCCCAGGACACAAGAAACGAGACAGGTTGACACGGTGAGGGAGGTTAGGAGAGACCTGCGGGATGATTTCACAACTGCACATGGGCCTAGCACATCAGTTCTAGAGATCAGTGCCTCTCCAGTTGAGTTACCCCACACTTTTATTGTAGGGTCATTACCTATCTCAGTGGACGAGAAAATGACAGGTACACCGGCCGACAGATGCATGGAGACTCAAGACTCAGTTGATGGTCTGGTGATACAGTAGAAGTTGACGCCTGCAGT
The DNA here is from genome assembly GCA_027943335.1 of Chamaecyparis obtusa. Classification (NCBI taxonomy): domain Eukaryota; kingdom Viridiplantae; phylum Streptophyta; class Pinopsida; order Cupressales; family Cupressaceae; genus Chamaecyparis; species Chamaecyparis obtusa. Next base: position 967,702 of record BSBK01002765.1, on the reverse strand, counting down.
TGATGTTCGTGCTATATCGGATTTTATTATAGAGATAACCAGTGACTTCAGTTCAGTTTGCCTGGAGGATAGTCCTATGGTTGATGTTGAGGGAGTTGCTGATAGTGGGAGTGTTGTAGTGTTGGAGGATATGATGGTGGACTCTGGATCGCTAGAGGAGAAGGATACCACTTTTGAGGACTGCCTTGAGGAGATGGAGTCAAATAGTACAGATCTTGATAGTGGCAGTGCCAAGATGGGGTTACTGCAGGAGATGCCAGTATTCTCTTTTGTTGAGGATTTGAGCATGGAGTCCGCGTGTGATGATACCAGTGTTGAGTTTGAGATAGTAGACACAGACTCATGCCAGCATGACTTGGATTCATTTGTTAGTAGGGAGTCGGATGAGGTTCAGTTCGGGTCACCAGAGGAGGTAGAGCCCTTGTTAGCATCTTGGGTTGCTACTGGTACTTCCTATGTGACCCATGAGGATGACCCCATCAGTGGTGAGTCATATTTGTATCAGACCCTGGGAGACGACTTCTAGTTGCTGGAGAGTGCAGATCGGTCCCAGGATCTGGATTATTCAGAAGTTACAGAGGACGAGGCAGCTGAGAGTGTTGAGGAGGTAGATTTTGTGGCAGCTTCCTCAGGTACAGGGGAGTTTGATGGAGATGTGTTAGCTACTAGTACTCTGTTTGAGGATGTGGGTTCAGTCGTTACTTCTTAGAGCTCAGATGACAACACACTGGGGGATAGTGTTTCTGAGAGGAGTATGTTGGGTACCACTTCTATTCATAGTACAGATAGTGTGCCAAGGGTGATGCATAGGAGGCCTATTATTTAGAGTCATCATGTGTCTAATCAGTTGAGAGTCGGCGAGTATGATATTGTTACCGCATTTGAGCATTTTGATGTTGCTCGACAGCTGCTAGCTGTTCATGGATGGGGTGCTCCTATAGATGATGACCATGGTAGTTGTTACCTGACATTGACAGAGATTCATGCCTTACGGGAGGCTGTCAAAATTTTGAGACAAGATTATTTTTGGTTGGTAGCCGACCGAGATCACCTAGTAGAGTGGGGAAGTATAGCATATGAGGCACTCTTGGATAGAGAGGATGGGGTGAGTGAGCTTACTCGGGAACTCACAATGACTTCTGAGGTTTTAGAGAGCACTCAATTGGGTCTTCAGGAGTCACAGGTTCAATTAGCAGAGGTGACTGTGTAACTGGTGCAGCTTCAATCTACACCAACACCAGATCCAGTGCAGTTACATATTGTGGTGTCTGGTGATTTGGTGATGTCCATAGTTGGGGTTGTTGGATGTGATGGAGTTAGGGATACATCCACCCTTGATTCTAGTGTTGGAGGTACAGGTTCACTTCCATCGGATACATGTGCAGTTGGGTTAGGCACTTCAGTAGAGGGTTGCAGTGTGCCTAACATTGGGGTGGATATTCCAGTTGGGATGGATACTCCAGTTGGTAGCATTCCGTCAAGTGATATAGTACAAGACGTTGTGGGTAGTGTAGTTGACCCGTAAGTGATCAGTGTTTCAGTTCATGACACTACTTTGATTGTTCAGCAGGGAGACATGGTATCACCTGAGTTGGTTGTTAGTGATCGCATAGCTAGTGATGATAGGCAGTTGGCTACATCACAGTTACACAATGACCATGTTTACCCTCGTGGGGTAACAGACAGTAGTTGCGGAGCCAACAACTGGCAATAGTGAGAGTATCCCTTTTGGCAGAGACATGGCAGAAATGATGGAGCAGTTTGCCGAGTAGGGTAGGACGGAATCTGGTCAGGTACGGCTAGAGATTGTGGGGTTAGAGCTGGTGGTAACCTTTGGAGACTCCGTGTTGATTGAGTACGACCATGATAGTATGGATGGAGGAGTGCTCAACACCTATGTGTTAGACTGGACCACCCGTGCTAGGGCGTGCTAGTGCTTTTCTGGCACAGAGATCTCTCACACCGGTGGTACGGGGATCTGCTATTCTGTCCCCTCAGCGAGAGGATTCCCATTTGGAGGAAGGCGCAGTGGGTGATGCTGGAGGTGGCGGACAGAGTGTAGAACGAGAGGCAGCTGAGGTGCCGGCAAGGAAAGGGAAACCGGTCGAGGTGTTGATGGCAGAGGATCTGGCAGACTATATGGAGTCTCTGGAATTGGTGATTGGTAAGGGCCGGCAGTTTGTGCAGATAGTGATCATGACACGTGAGACAGAAGAGGCTCGGGAGAGGGCTTGGGAGGCAATAGAGAGATCTTGGGAGGAGATAGCCGCAGAGTTAGCAGCAGAGCGGAGTGCCTGGCACGCAGAATGTGCAACATTTTTGGCACAACTGGAGGCAACCACTACAGGCAGGAGTCTTGCAAAGGGCTAGTTAGCTCAAAAGGATACGAAATTCCAGGAGGCTACCCTGATGCTCAAGGAAGTAGTTGAGGTCAATTCGCAAATCCGGACAAATTTGGATATCCGTACGCAGTAGGTCTACCAGTTGAGGCGACAGGTCAACTCTTCCGCGTCCCAATCATCGGTTCCAGGGATGCCCTCTTCCACCTTTGCTTAGCTGATTTCTATAGTATTCACCAATGGCACTTGTCCCTATCTCTGTGTAACTGGTGGAATCGTATTGTGTGGAGTCGTTGGCTCCAATGGGGGTTTCACCTAGGCGTCACTAGTGCCTTTGGTCGTACTGTCACTGGCACCTCCAGTAGTACTGTCCCCTTCGGCCGTACTGTTCCCTTCGTGGTCTCGGTCTTCCACACTTGGTGTACGGGTCAAATCTTCAAACCGGTCTCGCTCTTCTTGTAGTAAGACTTTTCTCAATCGTGTTTCTTCGAGTAGTTCTTCTCTACTCCACACTCTTTGATGCTCCGGCGAAGTGAATTGTTCTCCGTCGGCCTGTGCACCCTCCGTACCACTTCTGAGGTTCCCTTTGGGCAACCCTCAAGCAAGCTGGTCTTTGGAAAGTTGCCTTAGCCTATACCGATGTTCACGTTGCTGCACGGAGATCAAAGCCGTGTTTGCGGCCTCCCCTTCGTCATCTATTACTTTCTTATTTCTATCCTTATTTAAAGTATTGGGCATCTAGACTGAACAAAAAACATTGCCTTACAATCAAAAGAACACTTATTTTTATTTATTCATGTTGATTTACAACATTTGCAATTGCATTACAATTGTTTATGTGTTCCCTTCCCTCTTCCATTCATATTTCAAAGACCCCGATTGTTGCCATCGCCTTCTTCTTGACGACGGAGGTGCTCCCGAGTGTGGTATGCACGGAGGATTTCCTTGTGGTGTTCCTCTCGGGCAATGTCCTCTTGGCGAGTGTGTTGTGCCAATGCTGCTTGTGCTAGCAACCGAGGAAGATGGTTCAACAGTCGATTGGCTGTAGGGTTAGCCCCAATCGCATCCCACACGGCGCCTGTCGAAACTTCCTCATTCGTGGCTTCTTGTTGAACGTAAGTTTCGATTGCTACTTAGAATAAGATTCTAAATTCTTGTGTTTGGATATCTTCCCCTTCGTACAACTCTATACGGGCATCATTTGCTTCCGGATTTATCTCACCAACGGGTAAGCCCATTCTGTCCACACGCCATCCGAGGGGGTCTAGGCAACGACGCCAGATGTTTACCCTCGTGGGGTAACAGACAATAGTTGCATAGACACAGTCAGATACTCAGCATGTAATATAAAAGACTATTGTATTGATGTAATCACAATGGTTTCCGTACATAACAATCATGCCTTCATTAAAGGAACAAGTTCATACATATAACATCCGAAGGGGTGCGAGGCGAACTGTCGCACCCGTGTAATGCCTCCGGACTCCAACCATCAAACTACCCCAGAATATCCGACAATAGACTAGTTATGGATCCGAGGGGGGCCGATGGATGCTACTACCTATAAATTCTATTGCACAGAGCCATTCCTGGATCACCTTCTTGAGAGTTCAGAATTTCGGGAGGAATCTTACTGAGCTTTTGAGGGTGTTTTCATCTGGGGTATTGGTGCGATTTGGCGTTTGGTGAGAGAGATTGTAGGTACCTTGACTACGATACTCCCTCACAGAGATTCCGAGGTTGGGTTTGTTGAGAGGGTCACCCAGGAGCCTGTCCAACCAGTTGTGCAGAGTTCGAGATTGGAGCCATCTTTGGGTTCGCGACTGGTGGATGATGAGCCTCTGACAGAGATTGGAGCAGTTTATTGTCGTTACACAGTGAGGAGTGCTCATTATTTTTCCTTTGACCCACATGTTGATGAGTTGATGGCACATAGACGTGGGTTGGCTCCTAGCCCTTATCATCCGTTATGGGATGGGTTCTTGCCATCAACAGTTGATGGGAGTTTTGGCTACAAGTCGGTAGGAGGTGACTTGTAGAGTTATGGTGACTACAAAGATTATAGAGTGTGTGGATATCCGGGTCTTGGTACAACTTTGTTCAGGGGTATTCATCACTGTTGTGCAGATGGTCTACTCACTCAGTATAGGTCAGTTGGGTGTGCAGTGGGAGTTCAGGGTGTATGTGATCTGAGTCACCCATACATTTTGGTTTTTGATGGTCTTGAGATCTATTTCTCTTGGGATCCGAGCAGAGACGGATTCAGTACGGGAGTGAGGGTGAGTGGTTGTTATGGATCTTTTTACAGAGTCATCCCATTTGTTTTTCAGGGGATACTACAGGAGCCTGCACTTTGCGCAAGGGGCATGGCTTACAGTTTTCCGTGGGATCTAGGCAGTGGGCATACATTGTATTTAGTCAGAGTGGAGCAGTAGATGCAGTCAAAGTACTGCATACGGTATAAACAGTATGTCTGCGATGGTGGTGATATAGTGTTGCATTGCTTGTGGACAAGCAATCTCTGGGAAGGGAGGATTGTCATGTCCCCTTTCTAGAGTGGACATCAGAGACGGAGGAGTTGGCCTATCATTGGAGTCTCGTAGGCTAGCAGAGATGGATAGGGACTCATTCAGTGCATACAGTGATCGGATTTTGGCTTTACAAGCAGTTTAGAGCCAATTTGGAGCAGTTCCTAGATTTTAGGGGATATCCCTAACTTTTAGGAAGTTGTGACAGTTGCCAGTTGTGAGGTTATTCATGACCCTTCAGTTGGTGTCAGTTTCAGTGCAACAGGATTTGTACCCTAACTTCTAGGAGCATCCCTAGATTTTAGGGATGGAACTGCCAGTTGACCCATCTCGTTCGACATCAGTCACAGATAGGTGACATGGTCAGACTAATGTTTATTTGGGTGGTTTGGGCTATCAGAGGCAAAAAGGGAAATATTTTAATATATTTAAATATTTCCTAAGTTAGTGATTAAATAATTTATAATAAAGCTATTTATATAGCCATTTCGGAGTAATAAGGGGAATATGGCTTCATTTGGTCAGGTGTGCCCTTGTGTTATAGCTCGTTGGAAAGGTCTCGAATTATTATAAACTATTTTCACTATCCGAAGACTTTTTGGTGCCTTGAGTTATGACATTTTAATAAAGTAATGTTTTTCCTATAGCCTGGACGCTTTTATTTGGAAAATGTTATTTTATTATAAAGTGCAAAGTGTAATTCTCATTTAGGGTTCGATTTGCACTTGGGAGGAGTTATAAGGAGATGAAGACCTAATTGTTCATTACCTTTTTGACATTTTCGAAACTCTTGAATTGTGAAATTGCTCTGGAGAGCGATTTGTGGCTTGGGACGAAATCCTCAAGTCTGGACTGTTGGGACGCAAACCTCAGCAAGTCTCTGGTGATTGGATTGGTATTTCATTGCATTTAGATTGACAGAGGAAGTGATTGATTTGGTATTGGCATTGCAATTGGGGGAAGAGAATTACTTTCAGCTTGGGGGCCAGCTTATTGCCTGCAGGCGTTTCATTCCAGAAGCTCACGTGGGGTTTAGAGAAAGCCCTTTACTCATTATTGGGCGGTTTAGCATTCATTGACGCTTTGGTGGATTATTTACAGCATCTTCTTCAGATTTGGGGCACACATCAAGCATTCCCATGTAGCTGTCATTTATCTGCGTGATGGACAATATTGTATATTTGTTTTGATCTTTTCTTGAAGGTAATATATCAGATTGCTGGATGGTTCGGGTATGTACTATTTCAGAATTCAATATTGATAAAATTTGCAGCTTGTGTTTACTTTTCTTAAGTGCTGTTTATTTCCTATTTGTTATGCAATTATTTTATTTCCATAAAACCCCAAAAAACTGAAAAACAAGGAAAAGAAAAAGAAATCAGAATTCAGCTAAGATCATTCCGTGGTAACAAACTCTGGTTAAAGATCCAGATTCCGAAACATACAGTAAATTCCAAGGTCACCGGGATTGGGGATCTTTCATTATAATTGGATGGATTTCCAGTAATTAGAAATTATTTGCTTATGTCCACACCCCAATTTTTTCATGTTCTCACCTTGCTCAAATTGAGATATTGGTGATAAAAAAGAACCTGGGTTCATGTTGATTAATCTAAATTGGGTGAAATTTGGTTAATTTTCTTGGCATGGATATTACAATCAACCACATATCATAACTTTAAGAGCACCTGATGTATTTTAAATGATATTTTTGACAAACCTTTATTAAAATGTTTTGCAACTTTCAAGGGATGCTTCTAGAAGATGTATAGGCACACAAAGAAATCACATCCAAAGTCTCATATGTCTGAAGACGTCTATATATTCTCCGAAATGGGACACATTTCTAGTATGGGAGACAATGCCAAGGGTGAAGGAGTCTCCTAGCAACGATTACATTATTATATATATGACATTTTTATTAATGTTGCAACCAGCTGTATCCATATTAGGGGGACAAGAAAAACAGTCATATCTGCATAACTCTGGTTTCAATGCTTCATGGAAGGGATCTTACCTCCCTTGTTTCCTTTAATGTTGTGGTTTAGGAGCTTGTAACATATTTGAGTTCTCCCTCTTTATTTATTTGATTTTGTTTGCTTTATTAGTCTTTAGTTACTTTTATGGTCTACAATCTTCTTATGCTAGTTCTCATCAATAATAATTGATTATACTTTCAAGTACATTGACCTATTTTGTCATTTTTTGACTTCAATATAATTTCTTTCTTTCTATTGCCTACGGAAAAAATCTTCCTTGAATTTGGATGACTATTCTCACAATTTAATCCGTTTTTAAGCAATAAAAATATTGCATTGAAATCAGGCATTCATAATACAAGCATGTGTAAACTAAAGGCTAGTCAGGGTAAGAAAATGAGGCTTCAGATGTTCTTTTGCATGTTTGTAGTTGCAAAGTTGGTGTTATTCTATTGCAGTTTTTGTGTCCTCAATTGTAGGAAAAATGGCTAAGAAAAAGTATCTGGAATTTATAAGAATGCATTATGAAGGAGATGAAGAGGATGGCCAATAAGGAAAGGGAAGATTTGGCATTGTTCATAAGTATGCAGATATGTGTCTTTGAGGGCAAACTGAGAAACTTGAGGTAAATTCAAGTAGAATATTTGAAGTTAGAAATTTGTAAGCAAGAGATGCAGATGTAGAGGTTGTTAGATATAACTTTTATATGCCTTCATAATGAATACATCAATATGGGAACAGAGTAGGAGATGATTCATTGCTAATTTCCTTTTTTTGTTATGTAAAATAATTAATATCTGTATTCTCTAGGGAAGAAAGACTTTGGAAATAAATAAATAGAATACCTTATCCCTAATCATGCAAGGGAAACTTCCTAACAATTGTTAACTACGTTGCTGGATCAGCATGTTTACCCACTGATTTTGGGTACCAAATGCTCCAGAATTGGAATCTGTCCTGAAATGTTGGCAGACTTGTCCAGGGTACTGTATTTTTGCAACTAAAACAATTTGACTGAGCAACTCTCGTACGTACGCAAATCTGTCCATTATGTTAGATATCCATAGTGATTCTGGGCGTCGATTGTTTCTCTCTGATTTTTCAAAAACTTAGAAACTCTAAAACGAAGCGCTTCCCTAATGCAAACAGGGACGAACATGATCATGGATGGGTTATCTATTTTCCTGTGAACAAGTATTTCTGATTTTGCAACTGTTGCCACATCTTCAATGCGTCAAAAGTGTTGTTGATGGATGCAAACTGGTTTTCCAAAACTTTCCGAGAATAGATGTATTCTTAAAAACCGCACTTTGCATTCAAACTCCACATTTTATTAATATATTATTACTTATGCAAATACTAATTTATTATTTATCATTTCTAGTATTAATGTATTATTATTTCTATAGCTTATTAAATATTATGAGTAAATAGTATATTTAATATTGTTAATTTATCAATTAGAAATTTATCCAATATAATTATACATATAATTTATAAATATATATTTTATATATTATTAAATTATACATAATTATATAAAATATATAATATTCTAGAATATAATATAATATATAATATAATTTAATAAATTTATTAAATAGTGTATTTATTTATATTAATAAATGTGCTTATATACATATGAATATATACAATATTTATATATTATATTCCTGGTTTGTACAAGCTTGGTCAAACACACCTAAACCCTCTTAAATTTTTTTGCCATATCGGCGCACTCTATCCACGTACTTGTACCCAATTTGGCATCTTTGCTCTTTTTCCAAGTTGTTCTTGTTACACCTTCTGTAGTGCTACAAATCACTCATGTATAATTATATTACGAGTTGACCTCAAGGCTCACACACTTGTGATTCTTGGCTGTATAATGAATGAGGAATGCAGTGTTTGTTCCTGCTTTGTTGTCTATTGTTCCAATTGTATTTCTTATGCAGATTTGTATATGGCATTATTTTCTTTAAATATTTCTTCACTATTATATTTGTACAATATTTTTGGGAAGATGGAAGTTCTGTGCACAAATACATTTATTGTAAACGTTTTCAAGCAAATCTAATTATATTTGCTTTTACAGGTCAGAAATGAATTAGAGCATTTGCTTGATGATCATGAGGATATGGCTGAGATGTATTTAACAGCTAAGTTGATGCAACAACTGGATGGGATTTCTTCTTCCTCCTCTTTTCATGGTGCTAGAGGTGGAGAGGAGCATGATCTGGCTTATTCTGATGCAGAGGACGAAGGGTGAGATATTCACCCCTTTGGGATATTTTAAAAAGTTGAATGAGCTTTTTGTAATATATGACGAATTCTAAATAAATGTTTCTCTATGAAATTATAGATCCTTTTGTATGTATCTATTTATTATAAGCATCCAATTAAGGATTGCTTTTAAGCGAGACACTGAAGCACAAAATATGTTGAACTCTTCTGTCAGTGGTGTTGAAGCAATGAGTGGTACATTGAATTCATTAGATGGAGACAAAGGGACCAGCGCAAGTAGAATCCACAGTGGTCGTAAGGGTCTTGATGTGGAGGAATTGGAGATGCTTTTGGAGGCTTACTTCGTCCAGATCGATGGAACTCTTAATAAGCTATTAGTAGTATGTTGTACAAATCTATTGTCATTTTTCTGTCAGTCATTTGCTTATTTTTTTAAAATTTATTTAGATGTCCATATACTCTGTAAGTAAATATGTCACTGTTTGCACATCATATATTTTTTTCTCTACATTATGTTTGAATCTTAGGAAGAGAACCTTCATGTCCAGCTATCAATTTGTAGTAAATGTTGCTTGCTAGCTTGGTATCAAATCCTCTTAATTGCATTGAGGTAACTAATATTATACAATTAAGTAAAGATGCACTACCATGTTATACTCTAAATTCTGTAAAAAACAACATGAATGAAGTTTGGTCCTTGAAGTTGAGTACTTATAAATGGTAAGATGAATGACGCCTTTTATAAGTATCATTTATAAAAAAAATTGTATCCGACAGATGTTAAACATACAACAATCAACATAATATACAAGAATGATTTCTGTTATAATTGTCATTTATAAAGAAAATTTGTGTCAGATATGATGCAGTATAGGCAAGGGCTCAATGAAAGGCCACCCTACCTAGCAGCCTACAATTGTTCTCACAATCGTATGCACGATGCAGAAACCTATGAGGGCAGAGTTGACACAACTATATTTTTAATTCAAAATGACTCTGCCCTTATAGGCAATAATTAGTATTACTGAAAAAAAGCCTAACTGGTATTCACATGCTCAATCTCACATGCTGTGCCAATTAGGGGTTACAACAGGTTTATATACTTTACAGGACGGCAATAAACTACAAGATTGATATATCTTGTACCTCACGACTTCCCTCAATTCCTTTTTTCCCTCTCAATCTCAGGAAACTACTGCGACTATTCTCTAGCCACCTCACATTTTATACCTAACTTTGCCTGGCCACCCTCTGAACTCTTATCCATTGACTATCCTTGAGTTGATCCCCCCTCCTCTTTGTCTGCACAAATAAATTCTCTTTGCCCTCGTGTTATCCATTTCCCCACACAAGAAAATGACACAAGAAAATATGATAGGACACATGGCAAGCATTTATTGGCCCTTAGGATTTTTGTGCAAGTTGTTATAACCGTTTGTCATTTTTGGCATCATTTTGCATTCTGACAACAATTGCGGGAATCTGAGGCGTCAGGGGCAATTGCAAAAATTTGAGTATAGGGTTATATCGTGATTACATAGAGAGTTCTGTTGCATGAATTGCAGGGAATTAGTGTCCTTTAGGGTCTAGTAGGGATTCATGAGGCATTGGGATGTGTCCGATTTCCCATGAAAACTTTGTACCAAATGTCCCTTGTCGATAAAGTGGAGAAATAGAGCACAAAGGGGTATTGTTAAATTTTGAAAGTTCTGTATGGTTAAAAGACCTAGCAGCCAACGGGAGTTCAAAGTTCAAAGGGACTTGGCAGGAATTCAGAGGCATCCAAGATGGCTCAAAATTTCTGTAGATCCAAATACACCAAAAAATTCTGCAATCTAGATAAAAGATACAATTCTGCAACTCCATAACTTGTGCTAAGCAGCTTGGATCTTCACCAAATTTGGAACTAAGTAACCATTTGGCCTCTTAACAAGGTGATGTTGCCACTTGGCCAAGAAAGCAAAAAAAGGTAAGAAGGAAATGAGAACAGCTAACTACGGAAAAAACTCTTTTTTTTCTCTAAAATGTTGATGCAAGATTGCCCATCCATCCTAGATGCTCTTGCATCATCTTTGCAATAGTTCATGGGAGCATAGATTGTACACATATCTCTAATATCCTATTCATAATGAATAGAAGAGCTATGTTTCATATCCTCAATCTTCCTCAAATGCGTTTTGGTTCTTGAGCATTGTTAGTTGTCCTACATGCAACTCCCTAGGATTGGCATGAATCACTAGTGCCATAACATCTTCTCAACTGATATCCAATTGTCAATATTGTAAAAAAATCCTTTTACTTGTAGTCATGCATGCCTAATTGCTTAGAATATAGAAAACAACACAATTACATATAACCTAGCTCCATTTTAGAGTACTTGGTAGAACAATGGCATTAAGGCCTACATAGCTAATGATGCAAAGAAATTTGCTTTAGTAGAAATCCAATAACTTATTCAATAAGCTTTTGAAGGATTAAAGAGCAATTTCAGTTGCAAATTACACAATCTTATGATCAGCTAGGCCCTGCACCATTTCTTGCTGCTACCAATTCTTTATTCCAACACCAGATTCCATTCAATTTGCAAGTTTTCCTCAACGTTGTAGGGTTGCAACTTGCAATGAATAATTTTGGTCAACACATGTGATGATTAGCTTTGACTATTAGATGGTATATCATCAAGAGGATGATATGTGCTGCAAAGGTCACATTTGCAATGTTGGAGATGTCAAGCCAATGCTTTGTAGGGGAAGGCTTATAGTGTGAAGCATAGGAGCAAAAATATTCTGGGGAAAAAATTATCAAACCAAAATTATATGATTTTAAAAAAAAATTGGATTATCAAAAAGCATAGAAAAAGTAAAGAACAGCAGAAAAGCATACCAGCTTTTTAAAATTTAAAGGCATTTTAATATAGATATATAGAGAGAAAAAATAAAATGGAAAGCAGGGATGCAGGGTGGCAGCCCCTAGCATGGTCGATAGGCTTTGCTGCTAGTGGGGATTTGGTTTATGACCAACGAGGTTGAGGGGTAGTGACCCTCATGGGGGTCTAGTGGCATGCTATTTTTCATAATTTATTGCTTTTAACCAAGCTTTGAGACCCCACCAATCCTTTTAAAAAAAGCTTGAGGTGCACACTTTTAGATTTGGCTATTGCCGATTTTTTATTCATATTTTAATTAATAATCAAGTAAAATTAATGTTTTAAATTATTACAAATTTCAATTAGAATATTAGAAATAGATAGATCCTAAAACATGCTAACGCAACCTATGAATGGAACATGGAAAGCTGATGAAACTCGAAATTAATTTAATTCCCACAATTATGCTTCACTGAAATTTATTCAATAGTAAAGAACCTACACTGCATGAAACTAACAACTAACCTTGAATATGAATATTGACAAATGCCAATAACGGTTTTGAAACAAGGTAAATTCACTTTAAACAAACAACAAAAAAGAAGTTGCCAATCCTAGTATTGAAATGGGCATTTGTTTCGAGGCCTCGTGTATGAATATGGGTTCAGATATATATATTTTATATGTTTACTGATAATATTATTATTATCGTTATGTCCATATATCAAATTAAATCAATAAGGAAATGTATTTGTAATGTTTTCCCATTTTTGGTCACTTCAGCATGGTAGTTAGCTCCGACTTTCTTAGTGACCGCCAACCTTGTTAGAAGGGATGCTTATTGTTGGCACTGTGCTCGGTTGGTCTTGAGGACTCTGTTGGATTATTTGTCATTAATGTCCAGGGCCATTCAGTGGCATTTTGGAGAAGAAATTAGGAGATTTTATTTTAGTAGATCTATTGAGTTTAAATAAGCAGACTTAGAAGAAAAGAGCAATTATAAGTAAATAAGGAAGAACAAGTAGTAAATGCTGGTCGACCTTTAAAAAAAAGAGAAATGTTTTTGTGAGGGCCTGACCTCTTGAAAGGTGGTGACCATTTAGGAAGAAATTATTTCAAATTAAATTTCTTGTATGAACCTTGGCCAACCTAGTGGGGAGAAATGTTCCTTGGTGAAGCTGTGCCTTTTGGAAGGAATAAATAGGACATTGATGACAGTCATTTATTCACCAGTTCATTGAAAATCATTTCTGATTTTGAGCAGAGCTGCTTGTGTATGAACTTGAAGGGCAGAAAAAAGGGTCTATTGCAGCAATTATTGATCATCTATTTGAGCAGATTCATGAAGTCATGTTATTGAAGATACTCAAGGAAACATTATGCAAATGGTGTGAAGAAATATTTTAAATTTATGAGAATACTTTTGAAGACTATATTGCAGATCTGAGTGAGGGTTTGAGAGCCAAATTTCAAGGCTAATTTGTGTGAAGTTGTGGGCAGACTTTGAAGACCTTTAAGGGATCTAGGTCGGATCCAAGTACAATACTCTTTTTACTTCTCGAAGATTGTTGCCTTCTACTTAGGATATTTAGGAGGCTGGTGCCTCTTACTCAAAGAGATCAGAGTCTTTTGCTAAGTTGGTGCTTAGTGGAGGGGATTGGTGTCCCCAGTGGGTTGCTGTGTACAAAGCTGTAAGTTCTTTATAAAGGCAAAAATTTTCCATGGTTTTCTCCCTCAAGGGTTTCCACAAAATTGTGTGTGCATCTCATGTTTCTTTTTTTAGATCTTAATTGTGTGGATGCTTTGTTTTTTGCTTTAAGATTGCTAAAATCAAAATTGAAAGATTTGGTCTTATATTGATACACACCCCCTCTCAGTATAAGTGTATTTTATTCAATTGGTATTAGAGTGGGTTCCTTAGAAAAAGCCTAACCGCTTGAAGGAAAGATCTTAAGCATATATGGTGAGCCAAGAAAGGTTTTCTTCAAGCCGAGCTCCCTTTCTCAATGGGAACAACTATATTTTTTGGAGTTTTAAACTGTGCGCCTATTTAATCACACATGAACTTGATATATTGAAAGTAGTTGTAGTGCCTATGTAGTACCATCTACTCCAACTATTGATCAAGCCAGAAAAAGAGCATTTGAGAACAATGCAAAAGCTATGAATGCAATCCTAGGTGGGCTAATCATAACCAAATTAGTTAAAGTCATGCATTGCACACCGGTAAAAGAAATGTGGGATAAGTTTCAAAAGAATTTTGAAGTAGATGACAAAGTAAAAATGCCCAGCTCCAAACCCACATTAGACAATTTGAAAGCCTAAAGATGTTGGATATTTTCTCCATGTGGATGAAATCGTAAAGACTGCTTGTGGTCTTCGAGAAAGGATTGAGAATGAGGTTATTGTGCAAATTGTATAAAGATCTCTCCTCATGAGATTTGATCCAAAGATTTTGGCCATCGAAGAAATGAACGATCTAGACATCTTGAAGATGGACGAGTTGCATGGCATTATTGTGGCGTACAAAATGCAGACCAAGGATAGAATTACATCAAAATGAGAAGTTGACTAAAAAGCATCAACAAGGATGAAGACCAAAGTTCCAACAACAAGTGAATGTTCTAGTGATGAAGAAGTAACTTGGTAAAGAAATTCAATATAGCAAGCGCAAAGGAAAGCATACTCTTAAATGTTTTTATGTAGGTCATTATGCTACCAAATGTTTGTAGGTTGGAAGTGAAAGAAATGGAGAGGAAGAAGTATATTATGAAAAGAGAAAAGACAAGAAAAACCATCAAAGCACGAAGAAGCTCGCTCAAGGAAAATCCAAGAAGAAAACTTTTTGGAGACAAAAGAAGAGCCTACATGTCCAAGGAAGTGAGAGCTTATTTGAAAGTGATGAAAGCTTTTTGGAGAGAAAAAGAGAAGAATTTTTTTTCATGGCCATGGAAACAAAAGAAGAGTCTCCAAGGATTGAAGGTAAAGAAAGTTTAAGGACCTGTTGTGTCGTAAAAACACACAACCCATTGCAAATGGGGAACCCTTCTTTTTCTTAGTTGCTTAGTGTTTATCTTTAGTTGTCGTTGGTGTTTGTTAGGTTTGATCAGGCTTGGCAGTAGTTGAGCCCCTTAGTTTGCTAACCACACAATCTTTTTATTTCATTTTCCTATCTTTCTCTCCCTCTCTATATGTTTGTCTCTATGTATCTCTCCACCTCTTCTTATCTTTCTCCCTTTCCCTCTTCATCTCCCTCTATCTCTATCTCTCTACCTACCTCTCCCTCTCTCTCTCCCACTATTACTCTTTCTTTTTACTTCTCTCCACTTATGTCTCTAGTTATCTTCATTCCTCTCTCTCTCTCTCTCTCTCTCTCACTCACTCACACACACACACACACACACACACACACACTCCCTGTTTCTCCCTCCGTAGAAAAATAAGTGAGAGTAGAAAGATATTCCACACACCTCATCGTGAACTAATATTCAAATACAACTAACATAGAAACATGTAAAGTAGAATGATAATCAAGATCCATTACCAATAGGGTGAGAGATATATAGATGAACATAGAGATAGGGAGGAAGCTAGAGACACAAATGAAGAGGATGAGATAAACAGAGGGTGAGGGATAAAGATAGGTAGAATAGATAAATATATAAAGAGGGAGAGAATGTGTGAGAGAGAGAAATATATATAGATAAAGTTAAGGAGATCTATACAAGGTTAAAGAGAGATGCAGAGATAAGGAGATAGATATAAAGAGAGGGCGAGATAGAAGGAGAATTATAGAGAGATAGAAATACCTAGAAAAGAGATAGAGATAGAGATAGAGATAGATATAGATATAGATATTAAGGTTTAGGAAGAGTGGGAGAAAGATGTAAAGAGGAGGATGCATAGAATCATGGAGAAATATCTAGATATAGAAAAGGGGAGAGGAAGATAGAGATAGAAAATGAAGATAGAAGGAGAGGGAGTCAAATAGATAGAGAGAGGTAGAAGTAGAGATAAATATACATAGATATAGGGAGGTAGGGGCTGAGAGGGGGATCTAGAGGGAGATAGAAAGAGGAATAAATTGAGAGATATAAATGAGGAAGATGCCAGATAGAGAGACATAGATGGTGTGATTGAGTGATAACGATAGATATAAAGATAGAGAGGGATATAGAGAGAGGGAGTGAGAAAGAGGGAGGTAAAGAGAGATGTAAAAGGAGAGAGAGAGAGAGAGAGAGAGAGGAGGTGATGGAGAAGTAATAAATTGGAATAGGTAGAGGGAGATAGAGGGAGGGACATTAATAAAGAAGAGCAATTAGTAGATATATATATATATATATATATATATATATATATAGATAGATAATAGATAGATAGATAGATAGATAGAGAGAGAGAGAGAGAGAGAGGGGGGGGGAAACAGTGAGAAAGAAAGGAGGTGATGGAGACAAGTAATAAATAGGAATAGGTCGGGGGAGATAGAGGGAGGGACATTAATAAAGAAGAGAAATTAGTGGAGATATAGAAGTAAGGAGAGAGAGAGAAAGAGAGAGAGAGAGAGATGGATTGTGTAATGCACCGAAAGGGCATGGCGGAAACAGACACCCGAGGATATGTCCAAAGTCCCTCGTTACAGTTTCCTGAAGGCTTGGCTTTGAAGAGTGGCCGTACGGCCTGAGACTCCGATGTTCCACAAGTGTTGTCTGCACAGGGTGATAGTTGACTGTACAAGCCTGGTTAAGGGCCGTATGGTATTGGCCAAGATCACTATACGGTATTAGTGGATAGGTCCGTACGGAGGAAGTGTGGCTTGAGCTGTTCGGTGACGGTGAATGGAAAGTTGCCGTATGGTGATTGTATGGTGCACCTGTGTATGTCGTATGGTAAAAAGGTTATCTCCGCACAGTGATGCCTAAGATGGAATGTTGTACAGTCTAGTGCAAACTCCCTAGGTGCAGTTTGGATTGCCAACAAAGGTGTAGGTATTCTCTAGATGTGAATGTGAAACAATAAAGATTAATTGTACGGGAAACAAGGAGTGATAATAAGTATTATGCCAAATTACTCGCATATGATGAAGAATTCAATAACATAGATCAACAAATAGTAGATGAAACACCAGATATAGAATTTCAGACTCCAAAATGATAGCCTTCAGATTTGTCAAATAGATGGTCACCAAATACCGACGACGCCCGAAGTAAATTCAATTTTAGAATATATATTCAGATTACAAGAGCCTCCGACAAGATCCGAATAAATACATAGTAGTCGCAAAGTGACAACGATCAATAGATCTAGCACACAACGTGAAATATCAGGATGATATCTCCAATGATAGAATAGGGTGGCGCTGAACTATTGAAACTGCAACAGATGGAATAGGGAGGGTCTTCCACCTCCAAAACTGCACGCAACTTCCTTAACCTTCAACCTTTAACCTCCGGAAATACAAAGACATGTCAAATTCCATCCATGATAATTCCTACAATGCCAACAACGACCTTATAAAGGCCTTCGGGATGTTTCTCGAAGGATTACAAATAGGACTTCGACCGACAAACTTTAATTATTATTATATTATTTGGGCCCTTTATTAATTAAATAAGTCCTTATGATATTATTTAATTTTTAGGACCATTTAATTAATTAACCTAATTAAAATATTTTATTGAAAATTGGGGACATTACAGATTGACAAGGAGATAAAAGGAGAGGGGGAGAGAGCGTGATACAATTAAGTTAATGGAGAGAGGGGAAGAGAGGTATAGAGAGACATTTTCTCCTAGGTTAGCCTGGGCAAATGTGTGCAAAAGATAAATGACAAGGCAAACTTCTATGATGATTTATGAACATTTGTTAGTCTCATTAGTATATAAAATATAAATTTTCCATTATTTTGTACTTCTTAACTTTTTCAATTCTTTTGGGAGCAAAAATAAATTTAAAAAGAATTATTTTGTATGCAAACGTTTGTGAGTATTTAAAGTTCTAAAATTAAGTATTAACATCAAATTATTATAATTAAGTTTTGGTCTATAATCTAATAAATTACCTCTCCATGTTGTAGGTCTCTAAATCACCTTTCCGACGCCTCTAAAAAATCAAAATTTCGATAAGAAACACAAATTTATGCCCATTTTACTGAAGTATGCTTTTCAGGCTAAACAAAACAGAAATCAAAATGGATATCCATTTTGAAAAACATGATGTCACAAGAATGATGCTAGGAAAAGGATATCCGTTTTGGTTTGGTATTGACAAACCAAATTCAAATTTTGTGTGACCCATACAAAAACTCAAAGCGGATATTGGCGTGTTTGGCAACAAAGAAAACACTTTTTTCCCATTGCCACTTTTTGGCCCCTCATGGTCTTGCACATACCCATATGCAGCCCAAATAACTGTATACTCTCCCACAATATGTCACCATCCTCCCGAATCATATAATCATGAATCTCATGGAAAAAGCTATAGAATGAAGAGAGTAGACCTGTAAACCATAACCTGTCCTACCAACACCTCAAACAAGCAACACTATGTGAAGCATGATTTCCTCTAAAGCATCCCAATTGAAAATCCATAACAACGCCTAAACCTGTTCAATTTCTTAGATTAAAAAAACACTTTTATCATGTAATGCCAACATGGATGTAAACCTGTCATAACCAAGAATATTAAACTTATAATAACCATTCCCAATGAAGGAAATGAGCCTAATAAATAATCTCCCAATATCCTGATAATGATAGAATAATATAAAACCATATGCACAAGGAAATAACCAATGCCAAACATCTCTCAAAATGAATCCTCTAGAACTAGCAATCTCCATAGCTCAAGATCCATATGTTATAAAAGATAAGCATAAACACAATATACCTGAAAGGAACAATGGGCAATAACTCTCAAGTAGTAAACTGCCGAGTAGACCAAGAGTGGGGAATGAGAATGTTCATCAAGATATCTAAGTCAACATGAGTCACTCTAAGAACAATGTCCTCAGTCTTCCTGCTGAAGCCATCGACCGTCTGAACTCAAGTCTCTAAACACAACAAGATATCAATATCACGTAAGTCTCCATGTATCCATGAGCATTTGTAACCGATCAATCATGCCAAACCTCCAAATGCAACATAGCACCATCTTGAAGTAATCAAGTAAATGATCTATTGATATATTGTCATTGATGTCATGAAATATTTAAAGATCATTGCTCACACACTTGATTATATCTTGAAGATGAACTCTAATACAAACTGAGTATTTAGATGAAGATATACAAATGAAGATTATTTGCAGCCAGAATGTCGAAGACCCTTATACAAAGATAATTACAGGCAGAATATATATAACAAATCAATTACCATCAATTGCTTTTATAAACAATAAACTATAAAGTTACAGCACAATAAAGAAATAAAAAACAGTAATATAGAGCAAAAGGATATTCTATGATGCAGTGGTTTAATAATTCATAAGGTTATTAACAAGAAAAAACAATGATTGGTTAAAATCAACACATTAGCAAGTTATTAGTCAAAAGACAAAACTTGTCTCTGTAAGCAACTACCATACAAAGGAAACGAAAGACTTGTTGAAAGCAGCAATTAAAATAAGAAATGTTTCCCATATGAGACAAATATGTCAGAAACAAGACAAATGGTAGTATTTGATAAATAACAAAAACAAAATGACAGCAAGAATTATGTAATTGCAAAATCAGCGACTGTCTTATTGGCAGTGATCAGATTTAATTATTTAAAAGGTGTGAGTCATTGGAGACAGACAAATCAGAAAAGACAGACAAAAGGGTGCCATGTAATATACAAAGACAAAGGAGTGATTCAATTAAGCAGTGATTGATGATGTTGATTATTATCAATAAAACAAAGATGATGTTTAAATAAAATGATTACTAAGGAATTAGTAATCAACACCAATTAGGAAATGACAACCAAAGGGTGTAATTAAATTAAGACAAGTCAGCGATTTTCCCAAGTCTTCAAAAGGTATGATATGTTGGTTATAAAGAATTTAGTTTGTAAAGAGGAGGTGGAATTTGTGAAGGGGACAATTTGAGGTGACATGACCAAATCATTGTGTTTATTTGTGAAAAGGCATGTCCTTTTAGAAGGGAATGCATGACTTAAAATTTTAAAAGATATATATAGAGATGTGTTGTTTATAAAGATTTTAGTTTGTAGAGAGGAGGTGCAATTTGTGATGGAGACAGTTTGAAGTGACATGACCAAATCTTTGTGTTTATTTGTGAAAAGGCATGTCCTTTAAGAAGGGAATGCATGACTTGAAATTTTAAAAGATATATATAGAGATTGAATTTGAAGGACAAAAGTGTGTTGTGTGAACAAAAAAGATAAAGTACATATACCGAGAGAGCAATATATAAAGGGGATTAATTTAGGAGTATGTGAGAAGTTCATAAGTGTTTACCACCTACGGAAAACTGGGTTTAATGCATACTACTGAAGGAATTTTATAACAGATAATAAGTGCAACAAGATATCAGAGAACTACCATATATTTCATTAGTGATAGCCAAGTACATCTAATGCAAGCATAACATAATATAATATCAGTTCTGTCCTTTCTCTTTTATCCGAGAGGATGCATATATCACCCGAAGGGGTGCGATTGAACTGTCTCAGCATAATCGCTTACCCTCCGGTCACTAACGACTGAGACTAACAACTTAATTAACATAACACTCCTGTACATACAAGTTTACAGACAACATCATCCCCCCCCCAAAAAAAAATCAAGTTGTCCTCGATGACGTACACAAAATGGGGATGAGAACAAAACATGACTATATAACAGAAAATACTACCTAGAATCAGGAGGGGGCGTAGGAAGCGTCCGTGAAGAAGATGGTGTTGACGGTGGTGCCAGGGAAGCTACTCGAGCCCACAACTCATACACCTAGTCAATCCTCAGTCGTAAGTCGCACTCCGCTACCATCTTCATTTCCAGAGCAGTCTTCACCATCCCTACTGCCTCTAATACCGCTTTCTCCTCCGTATCAATACTCTCCATAGCACTAGCAAGACGGGTCTCTAAAAGAGCCCACTCTGCACGCTCTGACTCTAGTTGTGCTCAAATTGCCTCCAACTCCCTCACCATACCACTCCTCTCATTTGCCCATGACTCTTTTTCTTTGGTCAATGTTTCCTCTACTGTTGCAAGTCAGGGCTCGATATCCCGAGCCGCTACTGCTACCACCATCATAATCTCATGTCCTGAAGAGATGTGCTTAGTGCGGAGGGTAAAGTATCCCTCACAAAATGCCTGCTCCACCTCGTACAGTAAGGCACAAATCCTACTCTCTCCCTCCTCCCGAAGGGCCCAATCCTCTAGCGTAGCCAAAGTTTCTGTGGCTGGCCATCCCTTGGACTTAAAACAGTCAGCAAAGGCGATAGGACAACCCACTAGAACAAAAGTCAGGAGGCGCTCCAACTCTTGGGCAACGTCCTCCTGGTTCTGCGACTCGGCTGAGGCTATCACCTATTGTGCTCCTCCAGCTACATCCGCCAAGTACTTCTCTAAAACACCACTCTGAGACCCTCTCGCCAGCTCCTCACTAGGCTCTCTCTCCAGCCCTAGCATCTCCACATCACTAAACTCCTGTTGTGGCACATGTGTCAAAGCCCGCCTCTCAGGTGCATCTTCTGTCTTCAACTCCTGTCGCATAGGTGAGACCATGGACTCGAGATCCACTATCTTCGGAGGGACAACCAACTCTCGCCATGGGGAAAGAAGGCTGGATATTTGCTGGTGCCAACGGTGCCATTTGGAATTGATTGAGCCAAGTCATGATCGTCGGCAAAGCCTCTGTTGACTAATCACTACTCTCCACTAGTCGTGCTTCACTCGGCGGCTCGGCGGCTCCTCCAACACCCTTGGGCCCACCTTTACAATGGCCTATGTCCCAACTACCTCGAGAGTGACCTGAGGCTCACTCTTCGTCTGTTCTGGCAACTCCAACTCCTCCCTCGGAGGCACTTCTCTGGCCTCAACAATCCCATCTGTGGATTGGTCCACTGCTAACCTAACTGTCGCTGGCACCGCTACTGCCCGGTCCACACTTGGCAATGTCATGGATACTAGGACCCTCAATTGGCCAAACTTTGGTATCAGAACTGCGTGCGTAACGGTACTGGATGGTGCCGATGGTGTCAAGGAAATTGTGATTGAGGTGACCGACGGGGTGCAAAAAACCTGTCCCGAAGCAACTTCAAATGGAGTGGGTATCTCCATACCTACTATGCCCGAATCTGCAGTGGCTCCTTCTGCTATTGCACTCTCACTAGTCCTCGAGTCCTCACTGGTATCCTCTCGACCACTATCTGCATTGTCTCCCTCAGACTCGGAGAGCACTAGTCGCTTCCTCTTCGACCCTGTCTGTACCCCACCTGTATCCAAATGGCGCCGATGAAAGATAGGGTGTTCGCCAGTTGCCAAGCTGCCTAGCTTCGTCCTCAATTTGTCATGTGGAATCTGCTCTCGGGTAGCATTGAGGAACAAGCCAATTGTATAATGAGGCATGTAGAAGGTCTTGTGCTGAACAGTCATAAATTCATAATCCTCTTGGCCATGATGGGTGCCCAATCATAAACAATGGCATTTTTTAGCCCATTCATAAAAAGAATGTGTGCAAGGGCAATGACAAAAGCCCTACTTGAACCTGTGAGCCTAGTTTTAATAACATCCATGAGACAATGCCTTTCACCTAGAGCCACAAATGACTTCTTGATTCCACAATTTTTTGAAGACGCACCTGTTGTAGACTCGAACTCGCTCGGAGTTAGTTTCCTAGCAACCAACTTTATGAATTTTTCTTTCTCCTTTGGAGACATTTTCTTGGGCTTCATGTCTATTTTCTTCCATTGCCCGCTAGGTATGCAAAAAACTTGTTTAAATTTTGTGGTTGTAAATGTGACATGGAGATTCGTACCTAAATACTTGGAGAGTGCTGGTACAGCTAAACCAGTCGAATGTGTCCATTTCGCGCATGGTTCCGTCAAAATTTTTGATTGAAAAAATAGGCATTTGAATTGTCTAGTGCACTTGTGCCTTTCACAGCTGCTCTTTCAAAAAATTTGTATCTGGTGTCTCCTCCCACCAAGTTCGGCACTCATACCTGTTCAACTTTTCGAATGTGAAACTCTTCCATGTAACCTCCTCCTTCTGTTGCTGTGTCTGGTTTTGCACCTTGGGACAACCATTCTTCTCACCGCTGTCCATACTTCCAACAATCCTGACTCTAGATGGCAAAACCCTCATGCCCTTGTCTTTGGTAATACTACTACTTCCTGGTTTTGATACCTGTAATTGCTTCTTCCAATCTTTCTTTTGTTGCTAGGATCACAAGCCGAGAAAGAAATAAAAACACTTGTCGTCAATAACTACCTGTGTTATGGTTTACGAATTTCTTCCTGCATTCGTCAATAATCCTTTATCCATTGTACGTACTGTCTCCCCTTTTTCTTTTTTGTTGTCCTTCCACTTGTATGGATTTCCCAGTAACCATACGGTGTACGATTAGACTTTGCATTAATTTATTTTTCTCTTCCCTTCCGTATGGTCGTACAGTCTTGCTGCGGTTTTCTCTCTTGCTGTCCGTACAGTCGTACGGTTCCTATATTTTCCTAGCCGTGTCCCTCCTTTTTCTTTCGTCGACAGTTTGTTTTATGTCGTACGACCATGTATAGTACGACCTTTTATGCCATACGACCATGTGCCGTACGGATTGTGGATTGAGCTCCGTACGGTCATGTGCCATATGGTCATTTCATTTTGCATTGTACAGTCATGAGCGGTACGGTGTTCTCTAATTTTTTAAAAAAATTATTACCTAAGTCTAAATGATCCTGTCTACCAGAGTTATCTCTCCGGTTGTTGTGCCTTTCGTAGTAGGTTTTCAATTTCGAGCCATTGACGGGTCTGCGACCTCCTTCCCATCCAAAGTCCACAACTTGATTGCTCCGTTATCCCCAACCTCTCACACCTTATAGGGCCCAAGCCATTTCACTTTGAACTTGCTTGGCTTAATTTCATTCCTCCCGGTGTATTTTAAAACTAGTTGCCTCGGAGTAAACCTCGTTTGTTTGAGGTGCTTGTCATGCCACACCTTCCTTCGTTGCTGAGCTATCTCAGTTGTCCATTGTGCCGTCAAACATTGTTCCTCCAACTTGTTGAGATTGTATAGCCTCTCTCTTAGACTCTCCATATCTCCCAACCTATTTTCAATGGCTATTCTGAGACTTGGCACCATGAATTCAACAGGTATGACAACCTCTTGTCCGTACATCAACTGAAAAGGGGTCTGTCCGGTAGTGACTTTGTACGTGGTGCGATAGGCCCACAACATTGATGGCAACCTTTCTTCCTAGTCATCTCCTTCAACCTTTCTTCCTAGTTGATCATTGATACCATTATCTTATTGGTAGCTTTTGCTTGGTCGTTGGATCTCAGGTAGTACGGGCTCGAGAATGAGTGAAAAATCTTAAACTCTTTGGTGAGCAACTTTATAAGATGATTGACAAAATGTCCCCCTTTGTCACTAGTGAGCTGGATAGGTATGCCATACCTTGTAATTATTTGTTCGTATATGAACTTGGCTGTACTCAAGGCTGAATTATTAGGAAGGGCTCGTGCCTCAACCCACTTGGTGAGATATTCCATCGCTACGACAATATATCTACACCGATGTGCTCTACTTGCCTTAAGTGGCCCCACAAAATGAAGTCTCGATCATTCAAAGTTCAAACGACTCCTGCGCGCTACAGGGGTTCAGAGGCATGAAGTCTCTTTTCAAGGGCTTCCCTGGTCTTTGACATGTGTCACAACTCACCACACATTCTCTCGCATCATTGTATATCGTCGGCCACCATAACCCGATGAGTAACACCTTCCCTGCAGTTGTGTCAGGTCCCATATTCTTGCGGGACCTTCGAGGGCTTCCCTCAACACACTTGGAACTTCTTCTATGACACATCGATGGAGTAGTTGATCGAGTCCCATCTTATATAGCAACCCATTGATTAATTGAAATGTTCTCTTCCGTAGGACTAGTTTCCTTCTCACGCTTGGTTGCATATCTCGAGGGAGCCGTCTTGTGGACATGTACTCTCCAATACTTCTATACCAGGAGGGTAGAATTGCTATTTTGAAGAGATGGGGATCCAAAAAGTCATCATTGATACCTTCTGGCGGCTTTCGTGATGTGATTTGGGATTGGTGGTCTGCACTTACATGGTTTTTCCTGGGCCGTACTATAATATTGAATGTGAACTTCAGTAGAAGCAGCCATCTGCTTACCCTTCTCTAGATGATTGACTTATTTACCATGTACATTAACGCTTGATGGTCCAAATAGAAAATAAATGGAGTTGCCAACAAATAGTGTCGAAACTTTTGTACAACATAGACCATCCCTAGGGCTTCCCTCTTTGTCGTGTTGTAGTTCTTTTCTGCCCTTGATATAAGCCTGCTGGCAAAGTATATGGGGTGGTCCAACTCGTGATTGCCCATTTGTGCTAGCATAGCTCCAATGGGAAAATTTGATGCATCGACATGAACATGAAATTCTTTGTCCCAGTTGGAGTATGCCAGGATGGGCATTGGTGCTAGCGGTGTTTTAGGTTCTTTGAATGCCTTTCCTTACTCTGTTTCTCACGTGTATGGGTCCCCCTTCTGGGTCAACTTAGCTTGTGGGTAAGACATGTGGGCAAAATTCTTAATGAATCTTCGATAGTACTTTATGTGCCCCAGAAATGAATTCACTCCAGTCACATCTGTTGGAGGTTCCAACTCAAGAATCACCTGTACTTTATCCGGATCCGTCTTCAGTCCCGCTTTGCATATAATATGTCCCAGTAGTTTTCCCTAGGGTACCATGAACCTGCATTTGTTAGGAGTATGTGCAAGTCTCGCCCATCTGCACCTCTCCATGCGTTCCCCAAGGGTTGCTAGGTATGTGTCCCGATCACTGTATATAGACCAATCGTCCAAGAAGGCCTTAAAATTCCCCACTGACATTTTATCAAAGATATGCACGATGATCCTCTGAAATGTTGCCAGAGCATTACAGAGTCTGAACGACATTCGATTGTAAGCATACACTCCATCTTCTACTACGAAGGTCATCTTGAGTTTATCGTCTTCGGCGATGGATATATGGTTGTATCGAGAGAATCCATCCATAAATGAATAAATTTCGTGCCCTGCGACTTCCTCCAAAATGGTATTGAAAATGGATCCTTAATGGTTACTGCATTCAAGCAGCGAAAGTCCACACATATTCTAATTTGATTCGCTTCCTTTTTCAACTAGATAACAATTGTGGATACCCACTCACTTGTCTGCACCTTAAAGAGAATTCTTGCCTCAAGCATCTGTTGGATTTCCTCATTCACCTTTGTTGCGTAGTTTTTGTTCATCCGGTACGGTCTTTTCCGTATGGGTACGGCTCCAGGTACCAAGGGGATGTGGTGTACGCACAACTCCGGTGGCACACCCTTAAGGTTTTTGTAGCTCCATGCAAATACATCCTTGTCTTCCATAAAGATTTTAAATGTTACAGCCTTTAGCACGGGATCCCAATCCTCCCCTACTAGTATATTGTGTGTATTTTCTTCATCCTCAAGTTTGGTAATTTGTAAGGACAGTTCTTCATACTAGATTGATTTTTCTGCATCAAATCGGTGGGCTGGACTATCGTTTATGTGGGCATCCCCTTCCTTGTATTCCCCGTACTCCAACTGAAATACATCTTTCTATGATACTTGTTTATTTCCTCTACCCCCCAACATGTAATTGTGAAACAATTCGTAGTCCTCCATTTGCCAATGGAAGAGTGCGTTCATCGAGCTTGTATCATCCTCCGAACATTCACCCAGTTATAGAACACCTTCATCATTAGGCTCAATCTGATTCGTTCCTTCATCCAATCGGTCATGTTCTCTATCAGACTCCGATTCTGAAGAAGATGCAATCTCCTCACTCACCATCTAGGTACGATGATCGATGACAAACATCCGTCCATGCTTTCCATGGAGAGAGTGTTTTTCTTCCAATTATGATTGACCTTTGTCGTTACTAACCATCCTCTACCTAGAATGGCATCATATCCTTTCTTTTAAAGTGGAGTCACAACAAAGTCCAACACGAACGGTTGCTTTCCTATGGTAACCTATTGGGCCAGTAGTGTTCTGAGGGGTTTAATTCCCTGTTGGTCGGTACCCAATAAATTGAAGGTCAAGGGCCACAAGGTAGGCTTCTTGAGTTTCTTCCATGTCTCCTTGTTGAGGACAGTTACCCCAGACCCGCCATCCACGATGGTGTTCGTCAGGATCGTTCCAAGGATCCCATTTCCACGATCGCAGGGTGTCGACCATTATTCACTGCCAATGACATAGGATCCATTGCCGATCCACTAGGGACATGCATTGGCCGTACAGTGTCGGCTTGTACGGTGTTGCCGGGTTGTGTGGACAAGGTACCTAATAGTGTTGTCCTCAACTGAGGCATAGTATGAAGGAGGTCTTGGATTTTGATTTGTACCTCCATTTGTTACATCTGCCATAATATGTTATTTTCTACTTTTGTCTGCTTGGAAGTGCTAGCCTTGTCATGTGTATCCTGTCGTACCTTTATTGCTTTCTCAATCTCCTCTCTAGCCTCTTTTACCCTCTGCTTCTCCATACAGGGATCGGGGTACATGGCCTGTTTAGCTTGGTTCCGAGTGATAGCAAGTACTTTTTCTTCGATGTTGAGAAGGTTCACATTGGGTTTCAGACAGTTAGCGCCCTCATGATCTCCAGGGCCGCACGATCGACACAACTTCTGTGGTGTGGCGCCCTTCTGGCAGACTGGTTGCATGCCCGACATTGGATCATTGACTGTCCCATAGAATCATATTGTATCCAACTCCTATGACTATTGCCATTATTTCCTCTCCCTCCGCGCCGGTTATTTCGAAACCCGTTGGACGATGCATTATTGTTTGTTTGTTTATTGTGCGGTGTTTGCTGCCCTAGAGGTCGACGGTTGTTATTGTGTAAAGAGCACTTGTTGGCTCCTTGTCTTCATGTTGTATGGGCATTCCTTAATGGAATGACCCATAACCTTGCAGATGTCGCAAAATGATTTCCTTGGGCACGATCCCTTCATGTGCTCGTTCTCCTTACACTTCGTGCACCACAGTTTTTGTTATTACTAATCGGTTACTGAGAGGGGGGGTGAATCAGTAAGTACTTGTTTCTATTACAATTCAACACTTGTTTAATTATCCTTATTAGATAAGTAGAATATAAACAATCATTCATAGGCATAAATAGAAACACAGATCAACACAAGATGTATACGTGGAAACCCTCGGTTAGAAGGAAAAAAACCACGGTGAGACAGAGCTCACAACTTCACTACTGCAGAATGAAGGCGCCCTGTCAGGAGCTTACAAAGCATTGGTGAAGGTGCTACCTGGTTAAGGGATTTGGTAAACCGGTTAAGATCTTAACTCTCTTAGGAGTTGCCTTGTTAGAGGACTTCCAACATCAACAAAGATGTTACCGGGTTAAAGGATTTTTACAAAGAACCAATTAGGGTTCACCCTGATAGAGGGATTTCAATTTGCTTTCACACCTTATAAAAGCAATGATCTTCTATGACACTGATTGTCTGATTAGATCATACCTGTTGATCTCTTTCCTGGTTTGCCTAGCTGTTGATCTCTTTTGCCTTTCACCTCTGTGACTGTAGCACTTCTCTCAGAAGGTGTCTCTCCTCTGCTCTGTGTATTCACCAATTATCAACAACTCTTTTTTTTCTTGCATCCTATGACCTGTCTTTATACAAGAGTTCACCTTAATGAAACCCTTAACTCATAGAACCGCTAGGCTATAAACTCAACATTAAATCATGTAACTAGCAAAAAGCTTTGCATTCCGATCTGGAGTTTACCTTGAAAACAACCGTAGAAATAAAGATAACTCATGTTAAAAAGCTAACTCCTCTTCTGAGCGGTGGATGCTCTGCATAATCCGGTTTTAACTCAAACTGCTCCGCAGAATCCGGTGTAGATCTTTATGCAGTTTAAACCGGTATACACTTATACCCGATTCATCCTTGTATGCAATATAAAGCCGGTATATACTTATTTCGGTCTACCGGTGTATCCCCTCTGTTTAAGCTACCAGTGCATACACTTTGTTTCTAGTCTACTGGTGCCTTTAGCGTAACGTGAGTGACCAGTGAACCTTTACCGGTGGGAATGGTGTTTGAGATTTACACTAATGAGAACTTAAATTGCTAACAATCTTCCCCTTTGTCATTGGTGGCAAAACCATGCTCAAAACCATACTTAGTTACATATCTCAATTTATACCTTGTTCTGTAGACTTCTCTTTTCTTTGTAGCACACTTCCCCTGTTAAAGTGCTTTAGCTCTTCTTCTGTACTGTATACTTCAGTTCCGCTCTCTTCTAATTGCAGACTTCCCCTTGACTGTTGTATCCCCTGTAGCTGCGCTGTCCTGCTTCCCATCTGCTCTATCCTGCTTCCCATTTCTTCTGCTTCTTCTTCCCCTTTTTGCCTCCATAGGACAAAGGGTTAAACTTTATTTAGGATTTCACATTTGTAGCTTAGCGAAGATATCCTTATAGATATTCTTAGCAGAATGAAGAAACGGTGCCCATTGACCGGTTATATATTCAATGTTCTTTTGGGCTGCTTTTAGAGAAACAATGATGTTCTCCATATCCTCCACAGTTTTATAATCCGGTTCATTGATCAGAATATCTGTAGAAGTTGTTTGCTGCATGGAGTCAAATGTCGGTGCTAGAAATAACTGAAATCCAATAATATCTTGGATTCTCTTATTCTCCTCTTCTGTAGTCTTTCTGAGAATTAGAGCCAGACTGGTCATTTCTCTACTAAAATTTGTTGCAGACTTACTTTTGATTTCAAATTGAAAAGACAGGGCTCTAATATCCTCTAAGGTCTTTGCAGACTTCTCAGTCAGATCTTGCAAAAATATTTCAAAGTTTGAAGTTCTAGTCATCAAACTTCTTGCAACTTGGATCTGTTGTTGAAGAACTCTTAAGTTGGATGACAAAGTTACCTTGATATCATCAATTTTTTTGTGGAGAATCTCTATTCTCTTCTTCTCATAATGATCTATAGCTACAGTTTTTGGATCTGTCAGGTCATCACCGATTGCTTGTGCCAAGACTTCCAGCTGATCTATCATAGGTTCATCTTCATCTATGTCAGCGTCGGTACGAAGTTGCACAAGATATTCTTCACAGTGGTCAGGACCATGTCCCATTTCCTCTTGGTCAGCTCCTTGAGTTGCCTTGTTGACATCTTGCTGATGTCTACCACTATATCGGTGGCCTTGCTCCTTTTGGCTTCTTTATCCTCAGCAAATGATAACTTTCTTTTACATGAGGAGGAGCTTGGAATATCTGCTTGCTCCTTTTGCTTGGGCTCCTGTTCCGGTTGAGCTTGCTCGGTGTGTACATGAATTTCTTGTTCTTGTTCCTTAATTTCTTCATCTCCTTGTTGAGTTGCATCTCCTAGTTGTGCCTCTTCAGGTAGGTCTTCTTTAGCAGGTGCCTCTTCCTTATTATGAGCTTCTTCTTCCGGTGGCACTTCAACTTCTGGTGGGACATCCTGTTCTTGTTGAAGTTGTTCTTCCGGTAGGACTTCTTCTGTTTGCTGCTCTTCAGCTGTATGTAATTCTCCCATAGGAATATCATTTGCCAGTTCTTGTTCTACTGGAGGAACTACCTGTTCAACATTTATCTGTTCACCAGATGTGAACTCTTCTGCTTGAACATTTACCTTACCGGTTGCAGGTTCTTCACGAGTAGTGAATTGAACCAGTGGTGCTTGTACCTATTCAGTTTGATCCTATGGACCTAAATTCTCAAGTGCACTGAAGCTGTACTGCTGCCAGAAGTCTAAAGTCTCTTTATAGACTTGATTCTCATATTCATTTAGTAATTGGGCAACTCGATACTTAGTATCCAAGTTCATTGTTGCTTCCTCCAATAGAAGCTTGATTCTATCTTCATTGAGACCAGGTCTAACCACTAATAGAGTTTCCCTATTTATTCTCGTGTTGGTAGCTAGACCGGCTCTCCATTTTGTTTGAAGCCTAGAATTGAGTTCCGGTGGAAACTTGAACCTGTAGTCCCTTGGATTTTTATGAAAATCCATAAAAGTTTCCACTATAGCTACAATTACTGCCTATTTATCATCTTCTTCTAGTACATTGTACCACTTAGCAGCATTATCGACTTCTCCAAAGTCCATTACCTCATCAACAATATCATTGATAGACATAGGGCGAGTGTTACCTTTGCTTGGAGAGATGAGAATGGTTGGATGTGCTGGATCGCTGCTCTTGTCATCGGTGATGTTGAGGATGACTGGTTCTGTAGGATTCTTCTCTTTAACCGGTGCTTCAGCTCCAAGAACTCCTTTTCCTTTACCGGTGTCAGGGACTGATGGAACTGTGGTTCTTTGTCGAGCTTCTTCTACTTGTTGCTGGGTCTGAAGAAGTTTGGTCCATATGGCTACTCCTTCCTTATGAACCTTGTCATCTTCTCCTATCAGCATCCGACTGGTCCTCCTCTTTGTCAGGAAATCTTGCTGATGCAGTTCAGCTTGTTCAGTCGCTTCTTCTAGAGTGAGGTGGTTCTAAACCTCTAGTGGAGCTCGTATCCTCAGCTCCTTTTCTCTGTCCATTGAAGATTTCCATCTAGTGTCAAGAATTTCTAGAAGATCATTAGGCACTGTCGCATGAAGTTCCGCAGGTTACAAATTAAACTTATGGAGGTAGTACACTACTGCTGCTTCAATTTTTCTTCTATCTTCTTCATTTTCCAGATCGTATCTTCTTTTGACACCACCCATTCTGCCATGTTCTTTGATTCCTGCAACAATTCATCAATTGTGGTCTTGGCTCTTCTTGGTGGATCCTCCTTTACCAGTTTACCTAACTTCCTCTTTCTGACCAGAGGAATTGTTTCCTCGGTCTCTATCTCCTCTTGTTCTTCCTCTTGGGTACTAGGTACCGGTTGAGCTTTCTTCCTGTGAGCCTTGGGCTGCTCTGTCACCGATTTCTTCTTTGGTGTCAAGGCCCTTTTGGTGTAGACAATTTTTAATTGCTGCCCTCTTTTTCAGATTCTCCTTGATCTTATCGTAGGTACCGAACCGGTGAGCACCGAGATCTAGACCAGCCTCAGTCAAGGCATCTGCATATGCCTTAGTAGCCTTTGTGGTGATCTCATAGCCTAGCTCAGGAGCGTACATGGTTCTCAGTTCCACGGCTTGAATTATGCAGTTATCGGTGGTAACCAGAAAGCATACATCGTCTTTGTATTCGTCAGCAATGGTTGACGGCACCCTCTCTCTTGTATGCATTCGTAGTTGAAATGCCTCAAAGTGTTCAGTCATTACTCTTCCTAACTGGTTTCCCAGTTGGTTGACCATTTCACTAATTTGATGCATGACCGGTCTATCGAATCCCCAAGTCACTTTTCCGATTCCCGGGAAGAAATTTAAATAGAAGTACAAACATACTAGCAAGGTTCCATACTTCATGGATTTCTTCTTGACGACTCCGAACTTCTTCATGTTTTCAAATATTTGTCCTCGAAGCATTGCACAAATGTTGTATTGAGCATTATCGTGCATAATCTGGTGTGCGGCGTGAATTGCACCACTCGGTATGCTGTTTAGGTTGCTTGACTGGTAAACCTTGTAGCCAATCATAGCGGATGCAAAGCGGACTCCATCATCCTCAATGTCGGTCACGGTCATAAGTCGACCATCAGATCTCGACTTTGTTAGCTTATTGACAATGGCATTGGAGATGGTCCATAGGGTTAGTGCTTCCCCTTGGTCACTGTATCTAGTCACCCTATGCAGATCTTCTTTGGTGATCGGATGGCATACACCTTTATTTAGCTAGAAACCTGGTTCATGAAGACGGCTTAGAACCATTCAAATGTAGTCTTCCCGGAAGATGGTCGGGTAGCACACTCCGTTGATAAGTCCAAATGATACCAGCTTTGCATACTTATCAGGTAGTCTCCCTTCTTAGCATAACTCGAGGTACTCGCTTTGAATATAAGTTTCCCCCATTTCTTCCTGTTTGGCGTGAATGAACGCCGTGACATCTTCGGTCAAGAGAACCCTGTTTGGCACAGACGACAGTGCACCAACCATGTCTTTTTCCCTGTTCTGAATCACCACAATATCATATGCAGGTCGGTCCACTTGATTTCCCTTGATCAGCTTCACTGTAGAGGATGATGATGCCTTTTCCTGATAATCGGTTAACACAGAAAGTCGCTTGATCGGTATTACAAACAGTAGCTTACAGTGATCAAAGCGCGAGAATATTACTTAGCACAAGAATTCGTTAATCACAAAGAAAGAAAAGTAAAACTAATGAGTAATTCTCCTTTCTTTTATAGAGTTAGGGCATAACGGTAACTATTGTTAAACGGCTACATGATTAATTGCCTTACCTAACTTTTCTTTCTGTTTTTGCTAAACGGTATTTCGGTTTTTTCGGTTGTGCTTGTCTTGGTTGATCAATGCTTACCTGTTCGGTTGTCCTTGAAAGCTGAGTGAGTTCTCTTGTCACCAGTTCTACCGAGAACATTAGATGGTCTACCGGTTCCCTCTAAGCCCTTAAGGCTCAGTTTGCTGAAGAGATATCACCATCAGCAGATGATCTTTTCTCTGTTTTCTCCTCAGCGGAGATCTTTGATTCCTTTTTGAACCAAATCTATTTGACTTCTTTCTCAGTCTTCTTCACTTTGTTCTTCTCATTTGAAGATGAGATCTTCTCCACCGGTTTGACTGATCCCTTTCTTTTGTTCATTGACCGGTTCCTGCACTCTTTGGCTAGGTGTCCAACCTTATTGCAGTGATAGCAGACTATCCCAATTGCCTTCCATGGGTTCACCCTTCTTGTGTTAGGTGATTTGCACCATGAGTCATTGTGACTGTGCATCCCACAGTTTGCACAGTTGGCTGTGCTCCGGTTTTTTTTCCTCTTGGTGAATACCGGTCTTGGGGATCTGAATGCCATTGTCTTTGATCTACATTCATCAACTTTGTGTCCAAACTTTTTGCATGTGTAGCAATAACCCTTGAAGCTTCCCCTGCTTCGACGCTTCCACTGGATACAGTTGTGGGGCTTGACCAGCATTCATTAGTCTTGTGGCCATATTTGCAACAGTTTTTGCAGTAACTGTTGTTTGGCTTTACCGGTGCATTCTTGCAGTCATTTGTTTCATGACCCGGTTTCCCACAATGATTGCAAAAGGTGTTGAAAGTCTTCTTACCTTTTTGAGCCAGCGGCTTCTTCTTATCCTTGTTGCTTGTCTGAGCTCCAGAAGACTCACCAGTCTCTTTGGTATTTTTACCGGTGGGATCCTTTTTCTTTCTTTGAGCTCTGAGTTGCTCATCAAGCTTGACCGAGCTCTCGTTGTATCTTCTTAGGGTTTCATTTCTTTCTTCAAGTTCTTTCATCTGTTCCTTTAGTTGATACAACTCTAGTGCTAGTCTTTTGCATGCTTCATCCCTATCATGCCAACCCTTTTGCATGTCGGCGTTTTCTTGGGTGACAATTTGCAATTCTTCTTGGAGTTGCAAAATGACAAGTTCGTTTGCCCCTACAGCTTCCTCTACCCGATTCCTTGCTTTTTCAGAGGTTGTTAATGACTTGATTGCTGTGTTTCTTTCATCCTCAAGTTTTCTCTTTTTCTCAATCAGTTCAGTCATCCTTAGGGCATTATCTTCTTGCTCCCTCTTAAGGTTGGAGATCTGATCGGTTAGGATCTAATTCCTCCCTATGAGCTCAGATACTGCTTCCTCAGCTTCATCAGATCCACTCTGTCCAGAGAGTTCATCAATGGTTTCATTTCTCTCATTCAACTGCAGAGCCAGCTCCTTCCTTTTTGCAAGGGATCTTCTCAGGCTATTCTCGAGAGAGGCAATGATGTCGTTGGCTTCCTCAAGTGTTTTTCTGATATCGGTAACCCTCCATGATCTTTCCCTCAAGCGGTTAAGCTTTATATATAGAGAACTTGGCTTTGATACCAATTGTTATTACTAACCGGTTATTGAGAGGGGGGGGTGAATCAGTAAGTACTTGTTTCTATTACAATTCAACACTTGTTTAATTATCCTTATTAGATAAGCAGAATATAAACAATCATTCATAAGCATAAATAGAAACACACAGATCAACACAAGATGTATACGTGGAAACCCTCGGTTAGAAGGAAAAAAACCATGGTGAGACAGAGCTCACAACTTCACTACTGCAGAATGAAGGCGTCTTGTCAGGAGCTTACAAAGCACTGGTGAAGGTGCTACATAGTTAAGGGATTTGGTAGACAATCGGTTAAGATCTTAACTCTTTTAGGAGCTGCCTGGTTAGAAGACTTTCAACATCAACAAAGATGTTGCCCGGTTAAAGGATTTTTACAAAGAACCGATTAGGGTTCACCCTGATAGAGGTATTTCAATTTGTTTTCACACCTTATAAAAGCAATGATCTTCTATGACACTGATTATCTAATTAGATCATACATGTTGATCTCTTTCCCGGTTTGCTTGGTTGTTGATCTCTTTTGCCTTTCACCTCTGTGACTATAGCACTTCTCTCAGAAGGTATCTCTCCTCTGCTCTGTGTATTCACCAATTATCAACAACTCTTTTTTTTCTTGCGTCTTATGACCTGTATTTATACAAGAGTTCACCTTAATGAAACCCTTAACTCATAGAACTGCCAGGCTGTAAAGTCGATATTAAATCATGCAACTAGCAAAAAGCTTTGCATTCCGATCTGTAGTTTACCTTGAAAACATCCGTAGAAATAAAGCTAACTTCTGTTAAAAAGCTAACTCCTCTTCTGAGTGGTGGATGCTCCGCATAATCTGATTTTAACTCAAACTACTTCGTAGAATTTGGTGCGGATCTTTATGTAGTTTAAATTGGTATACACTTATACCCGGTTCATCCCTATATGCAATATAAAACCAGTATATACTTATTTCGGTGTACTGGTGTATCCCCTCTATTTAAGCTACCGGTGCATACACTTTGTTTCTAGTCTACCGGCGCTGTTAGAGTAACGTGAGTGACCGGTGAACCTTTACCGGTGGGAATGGTGTTTGGGATTTACACTAATGACAACTTAAATTGCTAACAATTTTCCCTCATCACTTCGTCCTGTGTTCCCCTTGATTACCTTAAGATCGTTCATCATCCGTTCCATATCCTTTTGAAGAGCCTGCACCTTCTTGTTCGACTCGTTGTCGTTGTTGCTTTCCTCGGATGATTCATCACTTTTCAATGAGGACTTGCTCCTCTTCTTCTTGGAGGTTGACAGTCCCAACAGGTGTTGAGAGGGGAGGGGTGAATCAGCACCTCTAAAAACTTTTTCTCACTAAATCCAGTGAAGTAAACTTACAGCACAAAAGGCAAGCAAATTTAAGCAAATAATAACAGTAGGTAAACAATCACAAAGTCACACCAGATTTATCATGTGGAAACCCGGTTAGTGTAAAAATCACAGTGTGGCTCTTTGGTGCGTGGTTGGAACAGATAGTTGACAGTTGACTATGACTTCCTCGGTCCATACCGGAGTCTTATAATATATCCGATTGAGTCCTTCGATCCGTTGTAGTCTCTTTCTTGTCTTACCGGTTGCATTGTCCTCGGTGTGCTTCCTCTTGCGTGAATGACCAAGGTTGCATTATCAAAGGAGATCAGGTGGATAGGCCAACATACAACATCTTGTCGGTTTAGAATCGAGAAAACGACATGGCTGGAGCACTCTCTTCTGTACCAAAAGGAGTTCTCTTGACCGAGGATGTTACAGCGTTTATTCACGCCAAATAGGAAGAACTGGGAGAAACTTACATTCAAGGATAGTATCTGTCACTATGCGAAGAAGGGAAACTTCCTGACAAATACGCCAATCTAGTATCATCTAGATTAATAAACGGTGTATGCTACTCAGCAATCTTCTGGGAAGACCAAGTAAGATTGGTGTTGAGCTGTCTTCACGAACCAGGTTTCTGGCTCACCAGAGGCGCATGTCACGAGACCACCAAAGAAGATCTCCATAGAGTAACCGGATACAATGATAAAGTGGGAGCACTAACCCTTCGCACCATCGCCAATACTGTCGTCAACAAGTTGACCAAGTCGAAGTTTGATGGTCGACTTATGACTGTGAATGACATTCAAGATGATGGAGTACGCTTTGCATCTGCTGTCATCAGATACAAGGTTTATCAGTCAAGCAACTGGAACAGCATACCAGGTGGTGCAATTCATGCTGCGCACCGCATCATGCACGAGAATGCCCAATA
Organism: Chamaecyparis obtusa; assembly: GCA_027943335.1. Lineage (NCBI taxonomy): Eukaryota > Viridiplantae > Streptophyta > Pinopsida > Cupressales > Cupressaceae > Chamaecyparis > Chamaecyparis obtusa. The sequence goes on along the minus strand of BSBK01002765.1, from coordinate 930,311 downwards.
CAACATCTGTGCAATGCTTCAAAGCCAAATATTTGAAAACATGAAGAGGCTTGGAGTTGTGAAAAAGAAATCCATGAAGTATGGAACCCTCCTGATGTGCCTATACTTTTTCTACTTGGATTTCTTCCCAGGTATCGGTAAAGTGACTTGGACAACCGATAAACCGGTCATGCATCAAATCACTGAAATGGCTAACCGACTGGGAGATTAGTTAAGCAAAGCGATGACTGATTATTTTGAACAGTTTCAATTGAAGATGCACGAAAGAGAAAGAGTACCGTCAACTGTTGTTGACCTTTACAAGGACGACGTATGTTTTCTGGTTACCACCGACAACTGCATCATTCAAGTAGTGGAACCAAGAGATGTGTATGCTCCTGAGCTGGGTTACGAAATCTCTGCCAAGGTTGCTAAGGCATATGCCAATGCACTAAATGATGCAAATTTGGATCTCGGTGCCAATCGGTTGGGCACGTATACTGATATTCTTCAGAATCTGTCAAAAAGGGCACCAGTCAAGTTCGTCTACAAAAGGACGCTCACACCAAAGAAGAAACCGGTGACAAAACAGCCCAAGGGTCGAAGGAAGAAAGTAGAACCAGCGCCCAGCATCCAAGAGGAAGAACTAGAAGAGACAGAGATTGAGGACACAGTTCCTCTGATTAGAAAGAAGAATACCGGAAAAATGGCAAAGGAGGATCCACCTAGAAAAGCCAAACCCACAATTGATGAAATTGTGGCAGGACAAAGAATTTGGAAATTTAGGTTCTGCTAGAAGAAGATATGAACTAGCCAATGATGAAGACAAAGGAAAACTTGAAGAAGCTGTAGCATTCTGTCTCCATAAATTTAATCTTCATCCCAGTGGACTGCACACGACTCTACCTGAAGATCTTCTACAGAATATTGAAGCCCGGTGGAAAGCCGCAAAAGATAGAGAAAAGGAGCTAAGGATAAAAGTTCTTTTAGAGGTCCAGAATCACCTTACTCTCGACGAAGCTACAGAACAAGCTGAACTTCATCAGAAAACCTTTGCAACCATAAAAAGGATAGGTCTCATGCTTATTGGAGAAATTGAGAAAGTACGTAATGAAGAAGTAGCACTATGGACCAAATTTCTCCAGACCCAGCATCAAGCAGAACAAGAACCAGCTCGAAGAACAACAGCTAAACCCGGAGCTGACACCGGTAAAGGGAAAGGAGTACTTGGAAAAGAAACACCAACATTAGTAGACTTAACCAAAGATCAGGCAACAAATCCAACAGTTCTCATCTCTTCAAGCAAAGGTAACATCAAACCCATGCATGTTCATGATATAATTACTGAGGTAATGGACTTTGGAGAAGTAGATAATGCTGCAAAGTGGTACAGTGTACTAAATGAAGAGGACAAACAAAAGCTAATTGTAGGGATAGTAGAAACTTTCATGGATTATAATAGGACTCCAAGGGACTACAGGTCCAAGTTCCCACCAGAACTGAATAACAGGCTACAATCAAAATGGAAAACCGGTCTAGGCATAAACACTAGAATCACAAGGGAAACATTGCTTAAGGTCAAACCTGGATTCAACGAAGAAAGAATAAAGCTTCTATTAGAAGAAGCATCCATGAACTTAAAGACATTTGACAGAGTTGCAGAAATTTTAAATGGATATGAGAATCGAGTCTACAAAGCAACTCTAGACTACTGTCGTAAGTATGACTTTAGTGCATTGGATAAACTAGGTCCTCAGGATCAAACTGTCCAAATGCAAGCAACACCGGTCAGACCCACAGCTGGTGAAGCAACTTCTACTGAAAAGGAAAAAGCTCAAACAGAAGAATTCATAACTAATGCACAAGTAAATGTTGAACAAGGGACAGAAACTGATATACCCATGGGAGAACTTCATACAGTTGAGGAGCAACATCAAAAAGAAGTCCCACCGAGAGAACAACAACAAGATGCTAATAAGAAGCCAGATAAAGAAGCTCAAACCGAGGAAACACCTTCTGAAGAAGAAAATCTACTAGAAGTTCAACAGGAGAACAGAGCTCATCAAGGAACAAAGATGATAAGGGACAAGACGAAGACATCCCAGTCCACACCGAGCAACTTAATCCGGAGCAAGAGCAAGGAAACCAAGAACAAGGAGACATTCCAAGATCCTCTAAAAGGAAGTTGTCTTTTGCCGAGGAGAAGGAAGCAAAAAGGAGTAAAACTACCGATACAGTGGTAGACATCAGCAATATGTCAACCAAGCAGCTCAAAGAGCTGACCAAAAGAAAACAAGACATTGTCCTAACCACTATAAAGAACATTCTATGCAACTTCGTTCCTGATACTGATGTTGATAGCGATGAACCAATCATCGATCAGCTAGAAGTGTTGGCACAGGCAATCGGTGAGGATCTCACAGATCCGGAAACAGTGGCGATCGACCATTACGAGAAGAAAAGGCTGGAGATACTCCACAAACAGGTTGAAGAGATTAAGGTGAATGTGACAAGAAACCTAAGAATTCTCCAACAGCAACTTCAAGAAGCAGGAAGTTTGATGAGCAGAACATCAAACTTTGAAGTATTTTTGCAAGATCTGTCAGAAAAGTCTGCCAAGATCACAGAAGAGATTAAAACATTGTCCTCTCAGTTTGATATTAAGAGCAAGACTGCAATATCCTACAGCAGAGAAATGACAAGTTTAACTCTTGCACTCAAAAAAATTGTTGAAGAGAAAAATAAGCGGATCCAGGATATTATTGGATTTGAAGTGTTCTTGGCACCCACATTTGACATGATGAATATAAAAACATCTTCTCTTGAAGATCTAATCAATGAACCAGCCTACAAAACTGTGCAAGACATGGAGAATATCATTATTTCTCTGACAGAAGCCCAAAAGAATTCAGAATATGTAACCGGTCAGTGGGCACCGTTCCTTCATTCAGGCAGAACAATATACAAGGATATCTTTACCAAGCTTCAACTGTGAAGATATGCTTTACCCTTTGTCCTTTGGAGGCAAAAAGGGGAAGAGTATATAGTGGAAGGAAAGGACAAAACCGAGGAAGCAAAGGACACAGTCTGTCAAGGACACAGGACAGAACCGGACAAAACTTTGCATACCGGAGCATTCAGTCAGGGGAAGTAGCGTTCTACCGATACAAGGTACTGGTAGCTAGTAAGTAAAGTTTGTGAAGCTTTTGCCACCAATGACAAAGGGGAAGATTGTTAGCAATATGAGTTGTCTTTAGTGTTTTTCACAAATCTCACACCGGTAAAGAGTCATCGGTCACTCACATTACTTACACACCACCGGTAGATGAAGAACATAATGTATGCACCGGTTGACTATTTTGATAGCTTCACCGGTAGACCGAATCAAGAACACAGAACCGGTCCTATGAAGCATACAGGGACAAACTGGGTATAAGGGTATACCGGTCTAACTGCAAGATATATCCGATCCGGATTTTATGGATCAATTTGAGTTACAATTTAAGTCAAAAGCCGGATTATATGGGACATCCACCGCTGAGAAGTAGAGTTAGCTTTTTAACAAGAGTTAGCTTTATTCTTGCGGATGCTTTCGGAAGGTAAACTTCAGATCAAAGCGCATAGTTTTTTGCTGATTGCATGATTTAATGCGGAGCGTAGCCTGGCGGTTCTATGAGTTAAGGGTTTCATTACGATGAACTCTAATATAAATATAGGTCATAGGACACAAAGAAGTGTTGTTGTTGATAGTTGATGATTGCTTAGAGCAGAGGAGAGATATCTTCTGAGAAGTGCTGTAGGCACAGAGGTAAAGAAAGAAAGAGAGATCAACAGCCAGGCAAATCGAAGAAGAGATCAACAGGTATGATCTAATTTGACAGAAAGTGTCAAAATAAGATTATTACTTATATAGGTAATGAAAGCATATTGAAATCCCTCTATCAGGGTGAACCTAATTGGTTCTTTGTAAAATCCCTAACAGGGTAACAACTTTGTAGATGTTCAAAGTCCTGTAACTAGGCAACTCCTAACAGAGTTCAGATCTTAACAGATCTTTTGTAAAATCCCTTAACTGGGTAGCACTTCACTCAGTGCTTTTGTAAGCTCCTAACAGGGCGCCTTCATTCTGCGATAGTGAAGTTGTGAGCTTTGTCTCACCATGGATTTTTCCTTCTAACCGAGGGTTTCCACGTATAAATACTTGAGTTGATCTGTGTGATCTGTTTATGCTTGTGAATGATTGATTATATTCTGTTTTACATTTAATGATCTGTTTACAAGTCTTAAACATGCAGAAAGATAATATTTACTAATTCACCCGCCCTCTCAGTAACCGATTTAGTATTAACAAAGCTTACCGGTTACCATCATTTGATGCTAACAATCCCCCCCTTTGGGATTGATGGAAAAACCTTGAAGGGCATTTGGAGTCTTGCATTACTTCCCCGGTTTACTAACCGGTTTGATTCCGATTGCCAATTGCCACAATCTCTCCCCCTTTTTGACAATAATGCCAAAAGGCTAATCAAAAAGATTTCCATTCTTTAATCTGCTCCCCCTGCGAGCAGCAGTCCTTTTCATCAGTTCATAAAAGATAAGGTGTAACCTTTTGTTAAGTCGTAATGAACTGATGACTCCCTGTTGATGATTACTAATGAGCTGAGATGGGTACAACCCCCAGTGTACCTTTGAGATACTCAAAAGTACTCTTTGGTAATGGCTTTGTAAATATATCAGCAATCTGTTCTTTGGGGGGTACATACTCCAATCTTACTTCTTTATCCTGTACTAGTTCCCTCAAGTAGTGATACTTGATGGCAATTTGCTTGGTTTTGAAGTGCATAACAGGATTTTTGGATAGGTTGATGGCACTGGTACTGCCATAGTGAATTGTGATCGGTTTAGGTACCTGTTCCTGAATACCTTCCAGCAGTTGTTTGATCCAAATCACCTGTGTGCAGTTGATTGCAGCAGCAACATATTCGGCTTCAGTAGTGGACTGTGAAATACAATTCTGCTTCTTACTTGTCCACGATACAATCCTCCCACCTAGAAAGAATGCACCACTGCTTGTGCTCTTTCTGTCATCAACGTTGCCAGCTCAGTTTGCATCATTGTAGACTTTTATTTGGAATCCTCCCTTGTGTGGAAACCACAAGCCATATTCCTTGGTTCCTTTTAGATATCTGAAGATTCTCTTTACTGCCATTAGATGTGTTTCTTTGGGATTAGCTGAGAATCTTGCCACTATGCCAACTGCATGAGCAATGTCCCATCTACTGTGAACAACATACTGCAATTTTCCTATCATGGACCGATACATTGTTTCATTTACTTCTTTGGCATCATCCTCTTTTGATAACTTAAGATTAGTTATCATCGGAGTTCCAACCAGTTTGGATTCTTCTAGTCCAAAAGTCTTAAGAATTTCTTTTATGTACTTGGACTGAGAGATGAAGATACCTTCTTTTAGTTGATGGACCTGTAGTCCAATAAAGAATTTTATGGGCCTTATCATAGACATCTCAAATTATTTCTTCAGCAAAGGCTTTGCTCATCCTGTCATCTCCTCCAAAAATGATGTCATCAACAAAGATTTCAGCAATTAGATTTCCATCTTTTCCGGTTTTGAGATACATATTGCTGTTGTCACCGGTTCTTGTGAATCCAATGGTCAGAAGGTATGAATGCAACCTTTCATACCAAGCCCTTGGAGCTTGCTTAAGCCCATAGAGAGCCTTTTTTAGTTTGTAGGCCATATCAGTCTTTTGAGCAGATGTAAACCCTTCGGGGGGTTGCTCAATGTAGACTTCCTCCTCCAGTATTCCATTGAGGAACGCAGACTTCGCATCCATCTGATAAACTTTAAAACTTTTGTGAGCTGCATAAGCAAGAAGAATTCTTACCACTTCCAATCTAGCCACTGGTGCAAAAGTTTCCCCATAGTCTAGTCCAGCTTCCTGAGCATATCTTTTGCAAACTAGTCTTTCTTTATTCCTGATGACTTTACTGTCCTCATTCAGTTTGTTCCTGTAGACCCATTTTGTCCCAATGACATTTTTGTCCTGAGGTCTAGGCACAAGTTCCCATGTATCATTCTTCTCTATTTGTTCAATTTCTTCATCCATGGCCTTGACCCAATTCTCATCTTCCAGGTCTTCTTTGGTGGATTTGGGCTCAACACATGAAAGCAGACAGATGTTCTCTTTGGCCTTCTTCCTGGTCAAGACGTTCCCATGTTTGTCACCAATTATATTGTCAGTAGAGTGATATGTGACATACCTTGGGAGAATCGGTCTCTGTTCCCGGTCAGGTTCATCTTGTTGAGCAATTTCTTCATCATGGTTCAGAACATCTTCTTGTTCACCATCCTGTGGTGGCCTGTCAGCTTCGGGTACAGTCTCCCGCTCTTGATGTCTGTCCATGTGTGTTACTCCCTCATCTTCATTTGTAGCTTCATTGAACTCAAATGCATCTCCTCCATTAGTATTTTTAAGACTTTCATGATTGTCATGACCGGTCTTCTTATTTGGTTTTGAAGATTCATCAATTCTTACATTGATGCTTTCAATTATCTTGCCCGTTCTCTTATTCAGACACCGATAGGCCTTGCTTTTGGTAGAATAACCCAAGAATGTTACTTCATCGCTCTTGGGATCAAACTTCCCAGAATACATCTCTCTTTTGATGTAGCATTTACTACCAAAGATTTTGAAGTAGCCTACACTGGGACTATGCTTAAACCATAGTTCGTAAGGAGTCTTACCGGTTCCCTTTTTGACTTGAACTCGGTTGATGGTGTAGACAGCAGTACTAACAACTTCTCTCCAGAAGTGGTGAGGGAGATTCTTCTGGATCAATAGAGTTCTGGCACAATCGATCAGCGTCATGTTTCTTCTTTCTGGTACTCTATTTTGCTGAGGAGTCCTAGGTGTAGAAAATTGTCTCTTTATGCCATGTTCCTCACAGTAATGAGTGAACTCCTGAGAGGTGTACTCACCTCCTTTGTCCGACCTCAGACATTTCAAGCTTCTACCGGTCTCCTTTTCCACTCTAGCCCCTTAAACTTTGAACATGTGAAAGGCTTCTGATTTCTCTCTGAGAAAGAGTGTCCACATCATTCTTGAAAAGTCATCTACAAATAGCATGAAGTACCGGTCTTCATGATAGCTCTTTGTTCTCATTGGTCCACACAGGTCTGTGTGCACAAGGTCTAGAACATTTTCAGCAGAGAAGGACTTACTACTGAAACTTGCTCCTGTTAGTTTTCCTAACTGACAATCTTTACATATACCACTTATGGGTTTTGCAATTTCTGGGAGTCCTCTGACCGATTTCTTTTTACTTACTTTGACAATACTGTCAAAGTTTATGTGGCAGAGTCTCTTGTGCCATAACCAGCTATTGTCTTCTTTGGAGATAAGACTGATTTTTCTTGACTCTCCTCTGACCAAAGCTATTAAACAAGCTCCTTCCGTTGAGTCTAGGTAGAACAGGTTGCCTTTGCTCTGTTTGTCGGTTGCAACATGAGTTCCAGACTGATTTTTTTCTATGCAGGAACTTTGACCGAATTCCAACTAGAATCCTTTATTGTTCAGTTGTGCAACACTCATCAAGTTGTACTTGAGTCCTTCAACCCAGTACACATCTTCACAGACAACATTGTTGCAGAGAGCAATAGATCCCTTACCCCTGATGGCACAAGGGGCATTATTTCCAAAGGTGATTGATCCGCTATCATTCAGCTCCAAGTTGATGAACTTATTCTTGTCACCGGTCATATGGTGTACACACCATTCACTGTCAATGATCCAATCATCATGCTGATGAGATCTGGATATGAGTGCAACTTCATTGACAACTGGGGTCTCCTCCTTTATTGCAACAAATGCAATTTTTGGATCGTTTGAGTCTTCAGACTCATTGTCTGTGACTCCTTCCTCCGCAAGGTAGCATTCCTTCTTTGCTTTGTTCTTGAACCGGTCTCTTTTGTCTCTGTTATCATTGTCTGGACACTGGACAACAATGTGTCCTATTTTGCTGCAGGAGAAGCATTTCAAAGGGAGTTTTCCTTTGTACTTCCCTTTCCCTCTGGGAAATCTCTTAGCAATGAGAGCTTCAAACTCATCTTGCTCCATCTCCTCTGGGAGCAGATTCTCAACAAGGTTGCCGATCTTACCGGTAGAGGAATTACCGGTTTCTCTTCCCTTTTTGGTGGAAGAGGTGTTGACAGAGGACTTACATGTTGCTTCCTGAACGGACAAGCTATTATCAAAGTTACTTAATTCAAAAGTAGCCAGCTTACCGATTAGGGAGTCTAGGGTGACTTGATCTTTGGTCACAGACCTGAGCTCTTGAATGGCAGAGATCTTTATGGCATACTGAGGTTTGAGAGTTCTCAATATTTTGCCAACCACCTCTTCTTCAGTCAGCTTGCCTCCAACGCTTCTGATGGAGTTGATCACCTCTTTGATTCGGTTGCTATATTGCTCGATGTCTTCTCCTTCATTCATCCTCATGTCGTCATACTTTCCTTTGATGCTTTCGACCTTGTTTCTCTGAACATTAAGATCTCGTCCATAGACCGTTTGTAACTTGCCCCACATCTTGAAGGCAGAATCAAGATGTTCAATCTCAGCATAAACATGATGAGGCAGTGTGCTAGCTATCATATCCATGGCTGCCGTGTGCTCAGTCTTGATCTTTTCTTGATCAGGTGTCAAGGTGCCAGCGGGCTCACTGTAATCGGTGGTAACATGATTCTAGTACTGGTCATCGATGGTCTTCATATACAGCTTCATTCTGCTGCACCATAAGGTGAAGTTTTCTTTTGAAAACTTTGGTCGTTCCTTCCTCATCATCTTGACTTTTTCCTTGTGCGGTTAAGCAGCAAAGAAAACAAAACTTGGCTCTGATACCAATTGACAGTCCCAACCGGTGTTGAGAGGGGAGGGGTGAATCAGCACCTCTAAAAACTTTTTCTCACTAAATCTAGTGAAGTAAACTTACAGCACAAAAGGCAAGCAGATTTAAACAAATAATAACAGTAAGTAAACAATCACAAAGTGACACCAGATTTATCACGTGGAAACTCGGTTAGGGTAAAAACCACAGTGTGAGGAGACCTCACAAATTTTGTACTCTCTTGGAGTACGCCCTGTTAAGAGCCTTCCCGGTTAAAGGATAAAAGCGCACTTTCTAAATGCGACCCGGTCAAGGGATTTGTTACAATAAGATCTGTTAGGACCTGCCTGGTTAAAGGACTTTAAACACCTTGAAAGATGTGACCCGGTTAAGGGATTTTGATACAAGGGACCTGTTAGAGTCCACCCAAATACTGGGATTTGTCTATTGTAGTTTGCTAGAAAACAATAGAAGTATGATCTTTACAGATGGCTTTGCTTAGCCTGATAAGATCTCTATTTGTGCTCAACTGAGCATTATCACCGGTCGCTGCAAGTGTATTCTCATCTACTGTTGTGCTTCTTTGCACAATCTTCTATCTCTCTTTCTCTATTTTCTTTTACCCTTGCTTCTGTAGCATATAGGTTCGCTCTTTTTCTCGACAGAATCAAGGAAACTTTTATTCTCAACAAGCATAAGAATATATACAGTTTTGTTGCCCTAACTGCGCCTCAAATGCATGACCTAATCCTGAGATCTTACGAATACATCACTCAGTGGAGTATTGGTTCATTGAGCAAACATCTGATGCATGCTCTAGCTTTATCCACTTCATGAAGAAAACAACAGTTGCGTGTCAGGTAACCTTCCTTCATAGGAGATAACGCCTTGATTTAAAGCCACTGATTCCGACTTTAAATCCTTCAGTCACGCCTCAAGAAACCATTGATTCCGACTTTAATTCCTTTACCTGCGCCTCAAACCGATCACCAAGACAGCTCAAGATCACCCGGATTTACTGCCATAAATCCCGGTAGAAAGAACTGGTTGGAACAGATAGTTGACAGTTGACTATGACTTCCTTGGTCCATACCGGAGTCTTATAATATATCCGATTGAGTCCTTCGATCTATTGCAGTCTCTTTCTTGTCTTACCGGTTGCATTGTCCTCGGTGTGCTTCCTCTTGCGTGGATGACGGTTTACATTGTCCCGGTTGTGTTATAGACACTAGTTGGATATTGCTTTTAGCTGTACTTGTCTATACCAGTTGTAGTTTGGTCCTTGGTTGATACTGGAATACTCTCTTCCCTAATTGAGTGCATTGCCCTGTTACTAATGCTTAGTGTAGCGACCGGTTACAATGGATTACAGTTATTCTTTTCTTGGCAAACCAGCCTCTCTTGATGTAGATTTTCTTAGAGCTTCAGCCTGTATAGAGATGACAAATCTCTATCCTCTTTTGCCAATCAATGACAATACTTGGACCGGTAGAGAGCTTACCGGTTACCATCATTTGATGCTAACAGAGGTTTTTTCTTCACTCTCAGGTTCATGGCCCTATCGTAGGTGTCTGCGTACAACGTGGACGGTACTATCTTCATCTTTTTCCTGAGGGAATGCTTTAATCGCTCCACAAACCATCTCTTTTTCAGTTCATCAGCTAGCTGAGCCTCCATCTTCCCGAGTAGCTCTTTAAGCCTCCGATTGTGTGCTTGTACTATTTCCTTCTTTCCTTGTTTGGCATTGTAGATTTTGGCAACTATTTCTTTGTCATGCTGAAGCAATTAGAACTCAGCTTGAAATTCCTTCCTGAGGTTATCCCAAGTGTTGATTTTTGCTTTATCCATGTCGGAGTACCAATCAATGGCAACTCCTCGTAGGGTCATTGGAAACTGTTGGATGCATTCATCTTTGTCTGTGACTCCGTTCGCCTTCCAAATGGTTTTGCAGGTCCTATAGTGCCTTACAAGATCTTCCTTCCTGTCGCCATTAATATTTGGTAGTTTTTGCTTTTGGGACAACATATTTCTGTTTTCGCTGCCTCCAATGGTTTGCACTCCCAAGTTGGTTGGTTGTGCTCCCAAGTTGGTTGAGGTGGATCCTGACGGGTTGTGTTGACTGCCATGCAGTGTCTCTCTGACACTCCTCACTGCCCCGGTGTCCTCGACTTCCCTGGTCTCTTCTTCCTCATTCATTCAAGTCTCCCTAGCCATTGTACGAGGGGTAAGAGACAAATCCCTCAACCTATGTCGGGTCTCCTCAATCAAATACTCACTACTCCTTCCCCTACGGTTTCCGACCTTCCTGTACTGGTCACCTTCAACTTGGTGACCTTCCCTTCCGTTGGGTCGCTCCTCTGCGAGTTGCCTAAGCCTCCGTCTCCTTTTAACCCGTTGCTCAAGAATCAAAGCTCTTTGAGTTGCTTTACACTCCTATATATTCTTTCTTATTTTTATCCTTATTTAACAGATTGGGCATCAATTCATGAACTGTACTGAACATAAATTATTCAAAAGAAAACCTTGCATTAATTCATTGTGTAGAATGTGTGTCAACCATGTGACAGAATCACAACAATATAGAAGTGCCCTCTTTTATTCTTATTTCCCTCCTGAAGGTTTAGTTATTGCTTTGCCTTCGCCGAGTTCCATCGCGCTCCTCTTCCTCACGACGGTTATGATCTTGGTAGTTACAGAGGATTTGTTGGCGTCGTTCTCGTTCAATCTCCTCCTGTCGGTTCCTCTGGGCGAGGGATGTCTGTGCCAATAGGTAAGGGAGATGGTTCAACAACCGGTTTACCACGGGACCTACATCGAGAGCGTTCCACACCGTACCTTCGGGGACTTCTTCCCTTGCAGGCTCCCTCACGTAAGTTTTGATCACCGCCTATAACAGAATGACCAAGTCTGACGTCAGGGCATGCTCTCCCTCATACAATTATTTGTGTCCGTTGTCATCCCACCTGATACCAGTGTCGACGGGTTGGCCCATATATCCTCCGTATGCCATTCACTCTTTGTCACTTCCTAGCTTCGTACGACAATGATGCCAAATGTTTACCACCTATGGTAAACTGGGTTTAATGCATACTACTGCAGGAAGTTATAACAGATAATAAGCGCAACAAGATATCAGAGAACTGCTAGATGTTTCATTAATGATAGCCAAGTACATCTAATGCAAACATAACATAATATGATATCAGTTCTGTCTTTTCTCTTTCATCAAAGAGGATACATATATCAACCGAAGGGGTGCAACTGAATTGTCGCGACATAACCGCTTACCCTCCGGTCACTAACGATTGAGACTAACAACTTAATTAACATAACACTCCCGTACATACAAGTTTACAGACAACAATAAGCAGATTATAGAGAAGAGTTTGAGATCTCTTTGGAGCAAATTTATGATCAGGTTTGTAATAGATTGAAGGAGTTGGTTTTGAGATTCTAAGAGGATCTAGTAATCAGGTTGGTGCCTCATTTTGGTGGAGTTGTTGCTTCACATTTAGGGGTTGGTGCCTCTAGCAGGTTGGTGCCTAGAAACATTGGAAAAGGGAATATTCATTTATAAGCATCTATTGCCATGGTTTTCCCCATTAGGGCTTCCACATAAATTTTTGTGTTGTTGGGTGTCCTTGTTTGATAAAGCTTGCATATGTGTTGATTAAGCTTTAAAAAGGCATGACTATTATTTAATCAATTTTGATAAAAAATAAAATTTGTTAATATATTGATTCATCCTCCCTCTTAGTATATTTGTGTGCTCTTCATGATCATGTACTCGATGCAAAGAGAACCAACCAACATTAATGTCACATATCCAACCTTGGAATAAAAAACAAAAATATGACAACATGATCTAAACATCTCTTCTTAGGAGATCACGTGCTGTATATGAACATATCAAATAACTGTATCATGTGAAACAGTAATGCACAATCAAGAGTTTACCATGAAATGATAACTATCCCATCAAACAGGGATAGCATGTCAAACAAAAAAGCATATACAGTACCTCAACCAAAGACTCCATGAGTCGTCCATGGCTCCAAAATGTCAACATCTTTAATAATCATGAAGATAACGATCTCCTACGAGTGAACCCGCACATGTGAAAGACCCTCCCACAACAACAGTATCAAGAGCTCCTCCAAACATCTACACCACTAAAGAAGATCATTTACCATCCAATGGTCAATCCATATCACTACCAACGACTCCCATTGAACCGTAATACAGAGTCACACATGAGATCATAATCTAACCATCTCTTCCTTGGAGATCACATTCTCTATATGAAAATATCATATAATTGTATCATGTGAAACACTAATGCACAATCAAGAGTTTACCATGAAATAATAACTATCCCATCAAACAGGGATAACATGTCAAACGAAAAAGCATATACAATACCTCAACCAAAAACTCCATGAGTTGTCCATGGCTCCAAAATGTCAACATCTCCAATAATCATGAAGATAACGATCTCCTACGAGTGAACCTGCACATGTGAAAGACCCTCCCAGCCCAACAGTATCAACTTATCAAGAGCTCCTCCAAACATCTACACCACTAAAGAAGATCATTTACCATCCAATGGTGAATCCATATCACTGCCAACGACTCCCATTGAACCGTAATACAGAGTCACACATGACATCGTGATTACCATCTCCTAAATAAAGATAATCCAGGTCTATACATACACAATTGAAATGTCAATAACATCAAGTGAAACCAAGATCTCCAATCCAAGGAGATACATGCAACTGTCAACAAACCACCAACCAAGAATCAATCCTACACTGTCAAAAGCTCCCATTGAAAAGTGGAATCAATGAACAACCAAGCTATCATGACATCACAATAAAACTACATGTTACAAGTCCCAATCAACCATCCAAGTACTCAAAACATTATCCATCCTTTCATCTCAAATAAAACATACTGATGCACAAATAACCACTGACAGCGCCAACTAACAAAGTCTGCATCAACACTAAATCAATTATGTGGATATGGACAATCCACTATGAGTCATCCCACTTCAAGTGAATGAGTAGCTAATCCAAAACCTGCATAAGTCAAAGATTTAAGCAATGAAACACGCAAACTCATCATCTAGTCTGTTACTTGCAAACTGATATATCAAAGAGAATAATCCCGTAGACCAAATGACTTAAACACCAAATCAACATCAAATCTGATATGCTTATCATGTCCACATCCAAGTACCATAGTCAAGGAACCAAACAAGTATGAAGAAGATAAGAAACAACCTCTTCACATCAAACCAAATTACCACCAAACCACCACAATCATGATCATCTCTGTCAATGCAAAAAGTGTACCTGCATAACCATGAGATCATAATCATCGTCAACACTATACTTGCCAACCATCACCCACACAAGATTGCAAGTCTTAAACCATGTCCAAACATGTCCTCAAACCAAAGACGACTTGTGTACCCATCACCATCAAAGTCCAACTTTGAGAAACACCTGTAAACTTGTACCAGGAAGCATCGAATCTGATAATCAGTTGTAACATCGTAAATATCTCATAAAAACATATACTCCCTCAAGATTTTCCCTCTTGACTAGTCCTTGTGCCCCAACAATCACACCTCGAATCGCAAGCAACTACAAGTGATAAAACAAGTACACAACTCTCCATACTCATCAAACTGATAAATACCAGCACTATCTTGTACTAGACTGAACATGCTCTCCAACGCTTGTTCAAAATCGAAAATCCAATTCCATATGCAAAAAGTTATGACCAAAATTGTATAAAGGAGAACATTTGACTTTCAGGCCTCAAAAACAAGTCAAAATGACAAAATCAGGGAACCAAACCTATACTACTACTACGTAGTGCTTTAAAACAACTTTCAAACATGTATAACAAGTTGAAAATTTAACATATTGGGTGAAAGATATGCTTGTTAGAAAAAAAAACTTATTAGGCTATATATGCAAGTTTGGTGGATTTCAAATTTAATCTAATCCGGTTAAATTTACTTTTAAGTTTTTAAAATAAATAATTAAATGACGGGGACACCGACCCGACCCAATCCAATTATTTATTTTGGTTCAATTTCATAAAATTTGGCAAGATTTAATATTCCTATGTGCCACGTCAAAATTTCACAAAGCACATTAAAAAGGGTTCACATGTGGTTTTTATTTAAAATTTGGGTGGTTAATATTTAACTCTCACCGCTAGGGCGGGCCCTCGGCAGGAGGGATCCCCAGTATTGGCCCCCAATACATGGACCATGGGATGCTAGGCGTTTGTAACAACCACACCCACCCTTCCCCCCAAATCAAAGCAAATTTTTTTTTTGTGTGTTTTCTCACAAATTAGAATAGCCTCATGATCGGATTTTTTGTTTAAAATTTTTTGCAGGCAATTCTTAAAAATGCTGAAATTAATTTTTTTTAACTTTAATTTTCTAATGACGCTCTAGGCCGTACAGTCATATGGCTTGGGACAATTTTTTTTCCTTTCTTCAACTTGACCAAAATAGGACAAGTTATATATCAAAATTCATTGCTCAATCAACCTGAATCGAATGGTAAAATCCATTTTTGCCTAGGTCATTTCTACAAACTTTTCCCAAAACTCTCATTTGATTGCACATCCAAATTACCTATTTGACCCAATTTTATCTCAAACCCTAGATCAGCCAACAAACCATTATAACAACAAACCCAAAAACTTCAAATGTGCAATAAAACAACTTGCAAATGTGTTATGTTGATTCCCAAATCAAGAGATTGTCAAACCCTAAAAGTATACCGGGCTTTATCATCGAGATTGACAAGGGATTTGGCCAATGAACGGAGTTAGCCAAGATAGTTAAAATTCCCTACTCTTTAGGCTCTGCTAGACCTTGGTGGGTGTACCATTATCGCCATTAAATGCTAACTCTTTGAGATTGACTGAATGATGATTAAGCAGATGAGAACCTCATACAAAATTTGGAGGTTTATCCAATTACATTTTTTTCAATAAAATCATCCTCCTTTAATCTATTTCACACTAGCATGAAAGTGAAAATAGAAAAATCAAAAGAATCTAAAACCTACAACAAAATTGAAAAATATTTATGAATGAAATTTTTAATAGAATCTGTCTTAGGATCATAAAATTACTGGTGCCTTCTTCCACAGGGTAAGGAGTCAAACCATAAATTGATGTGTGTCTTCTTAATGGTTCTAATTCAAGTTGTTTGGCACTTCTCTATTTATGACTTGCATAAACGTGCAAATAACTTAATTATAAACCAATTAAATAAATCACATAGAATATGAATTTGCTTTGACAAACCATACATATACTTGATAAACTGATTCACATAACAAGAAAGAAAGCAAATTGGAGACAACTAGATAATATTATTTCAATAATGATATCAAAACATCCAAAAGCAGAATTCGGCGACCAATTTATTGGACTATCTTCATTACTGCTTCAAAAGTTCTTACAATATGTGCATACTGTTTGAAAACAAATTCCCCTCTTCTAAGCCCCTACCACAGTCTCAGTTTCCTTCTTACAACAAAACAAAGAAAGCGACAAGCTTCAGATTGTTGAAATTCAAAACTATTCAAAGTTCAAACTATCCCCTACCCGAATATGAAAAGTTACAACCTTTTGTTTCTACCATGTTATTTCTTGTACAAACATAAACTAACGTCATTAAATGACATAGCAAATGAAATCATACATGGCACAAAAGGCAAGAGAACAACTTAACAAGTATGAAAATAGAGGAACTGGTGAATACTCTCTAACTTCAATCTTCCGGTAGATGCTTGTGACATTATTGAGTCTGGCAAGGTAGTACAAACTGTGGAGTGTCACACCAGGCTGCTTTCACAGTTACACGATCTGAGCATTGAAAAGATTTACCTGTGAAAGGTGATTGATACACTTTTGATCACAATAAGTATCAACATTTACAAGAAAATGCCTCATTTTGTACTTGAGAATACATTTCATTCAGTATGACACTGGTTTTCTCTACCACTCTCTGCTCATCATTGATATCTTCCAATGCTTGAGGCAATCTCTGTGCTAATTAATTCTTCCACTCTTCTTGCTCCTTTAGGCTTCCATTACTATTGAGAAACAAAGGGAATTCAACTTCCCTTTTGAGATTGAAGTCATTTATACTATCAGTAAATTCCTCATGAAATTTCTTGTGTTTCTTCATCAATTGCTCCAACCTCTCCAAGGCCTCCACATCGACAGGGTCTTTAGACTGCAGTTCTTCCCATAGAGATTCTAATCTCCCTTCAAGTCTATTATGTTCATTAATAGCTTTATAGGTTTTGATATGAGTGGCCTAGAACCTTGTTGATGTCAGTTTTGTACCACTACATAACATATAGCAATTGAATACTTGATATAGAATACCAAACACTCAACCCTGTCTTGAAAAGTATATACTCATGAAGAACATGAGATAACTCCAAGGTTCCTTACACCTGTGGATACTAACTCAGTTATATTAATGTGATTTGTTGGTTAATCACGTAGGCGGGCTTACGTTGTTCACTTCAGGGATGTCAGATTCTCGCTATGATGATGATGGGGTTAAGCTTTGCAATGTATACTTAATTGATTTTCTTCCTTTTATATCACTTCCAACTTTGCTCTTCAAACTTCAACTACTAAACTACTTCTTGCTTTACTACTACTCCTATGGAATGGAAAGATTGGCAAATGGATGGGGATCAACCTAATGAAAGCTTGCCAGTGGTGCTACCTCCATAGATGCAATGATTCAAGGGGAATGAGGCTAGATTACCACACAAGGCTCCTTAACAAGCCGCTAAGATGCTAGTGGCCTAGTATATAGATCCCTATCAAACATTTACCAATATCACCATACAACTAGCCATCTACTTCTATCCTTACAACATGAAATGAAATCCTACTTTAATTTGAGAGATGAGAAGAAACATGCAATACACCAAAATGATCATGTATATCCACCATGCAAACCACAACAATGAATAGAGAACAATTTTGATAGTATTTTGGCAACAATTCTCCAACATAACTCCCTTTTACAAATGAGAACAAATGGCCTTATATAGAGGCTCAAAATTACGAGTGGCCAAGATTAAGGGGCAAAATCAAGGGCCAAGATTAAACCTTACAAACCCTAATTAGGGTTACCATCTTTCAACCAATTACATGAGGGCACCAACTTTGTGGGTCAATGAGAAAATTACAATAATCTGTCAACCAATGAGAACATAGGACACTTGGCATGATTTGATTGCATGCACATGAAATTGCCACCTCATCAACCTTATCTTATAAATTTATTTAGTCCTTGAGATGAGGTGAAACCTTGGATGCTTGAGCTCGTCCTTAGAAACTTTCTCATCACCACTTGAACTTGCTTGTACCTGATGTCCTGACCTTGAAAAGGTGAGGTCTCTATGCACTTGGGTAATCTTGCCTTGGCCTCAGTGGCTTGCCTGAGCCTTACTCTCGGCCACCCCCTTGAAATCGAACTTGACCTCCTTCATTATCCTTGCGTTCCTTAACCTTCCTGGTCCTCTCTAACCTTCCTACTCGAATTTGGTTTGCATGAACCCCCCTCTGCTTCAATACTCTTGGGTTCTGGGGGCACCTGCCTTGGCCATACCTCCTTCTCAAATCTAACCAAACTAGCTTGCACGAATAGCCAAGCCTTGCCTAGCCTCAAATATCTTCAAATCTCTTCCAATCTGCAATGGAACCTGCTTCCTCACTAATGTTCTCCTCCTTGGCTAACCCTTGAATGTCTTCAACTATTCGGACTGCCACAACTTCGCCCCCTAGCATAAGCATCTGCCTCAACTATAGTGGTGCAGTGCATCTCCCCAAAATTGGATTTGGTTCGACTAGCAAAGCATCACTAACAGCCTTCCATTCAAATAGAAGAGGTAGGACCCCATGTAGAATTGCTTCCGATTTTGCACTATCCTAAGTCGCAACTCTAAATTCTTGCCAATGATCCTAACCCAATCAAACTTTCTCTTTCAATTCTCAACTCTTTCAATAAAATAAAACATCCAAGGATCAAACTGTGTACCTGGAGTAGAGCCCATGACTCGGTTGAGAAGCACAATAAGATCGCCATACTCTGATTTGAAATCTGACCTGGTGAGCTTTGATGACTTGGTGACTCCCTTCTTGCCTTCGTGCAACCAATTCTGCTTTAGTAGAGCGAGGTAGGCATCATGATTGTCTTGAAAGAACCTGGCCGCTATCATGCCCTTCTGCTGGGGTATATTGAACACTTCCTTGTACAATTCCACACTTACTGATCTTCTTTGCCATAGAGGACTGGCCCCCTTTCAACCTATCTCTCAATTGTACCATATCTATGGTGCCAATGTTGGTGTCACTGACTCACTTCAATTTCGAGAAGAAGGTGGTCTTGGGCGTCATGGCTTGTCTCTTTTGATATTAATTCCCTTTGGGTTCTTGCTTGCACTAGCATCCGCCATCCTAAACACTTATTTTTGCCCCTTTTTCTACAGTGAGGTGGGACTACACTTATTTCTGCCCCTTTGCCTAGGGATGATCAAACATTTTTCTGCCTCGCCAATTCTTATCACACTACACTTATCTCTGCCTCTTTGCTTAGGGATGGACTACCACTTATTTCTGCCTCTTTGTTACCTATGAGATGGACTACACTTATATCTCCCAACTTCGTTCCTAGGGGTGGGACTACCATTTATATCTCCTTTCTCCAAATCCTAAATGGAAACTGCACTTATATCTTCCAACTTCAAGCCCTAGATGAGATGATGAAGTGATGGATAGATGATGCAAGCAAGAAAATAGGGAAATGTACCAAGCAAGAACAAAGAGAAAATTTTTCTTTTAGACCAGCCTTCACCCTCAAGCATGAAGATGCTCCTCTACACCAACAAATTCTCCTCCAAAGAAGAAGAAGACAACACCAAAAATGCACTCCTCCACCAAAAGGAGAAAATCACCCCTTGCTAAATACACTCCTTGCAAAATTTCGCTCTTTTGCTGCTCCAAGAGCTCCTCCTTGGCTGCCAAGAGACAAGGCAAGAGTGAATGAGAAAATGAGGAGACAAGCCCTCCCTTTATACTAAATTTTTGCCTCTTCAAATAGGGTCGGCCTGCATTGGAGGGAAAATAAAATTAATTAAATTGCCAAACATATAACCCAAATTAAATGCATTAAATCACATAGCCTTGGGTATTTAATTTTAATTTAAAATTTGGGCCAGCCTAGTGCAAAATTATGGGTTTAAATTAGCCAAATTTGAAATTATCATAGGCCCTAAAATTGAAATTTTGAAAAAAGGTCATTTAGGCTTCTAATATAGCTTTAAACCTTCCCCATTGTGGACCCAATAACTTACCTTGAATTTCACACCTCTTAGGCCTTATAATACATTGAATTTAACACACAAAGGGGCCCAAATTAAATTTCTAAATTACAAGCACTCAGCCCAAAAATATGATTTTAATGCATTTAATCATGACAACCAAAATTAATTTTTATTATTTTGCAACCTCAAAATCATTTTGCAATTTAATTTCCATTTGGCAATTAATTTTTTTTTTTTTCACAATTTATCTCCATTTGGCAATTAATTTCAAATTTGGCCATTTAATTTTTTCATTTAATCTCCATATTCACCACCCAAAAATTTACAAGGTTTCCCCAAAAATATCCAAATTCACAATTAAATTTTGGAAAATGTTCAAGTTATGCAATTATATCAATTTTCCAAAATTCATCCAAGTCTTAAAAATATTGCAAATTTATCGTCTCAATACCCCAGGGTTACTCCAAAACTCGCTAAGGGCCCGTTTGGTGCATACCAAATGCCAGATATAGTCAATTCTGGAAGATGCTGCAATTCTGGAAGATACATATCCTCAAAATGATTTCCAGAATATGTCAAGAACTGTTTGGGTGCCACAATACGAAATTGGAATATGCACTGAATAATTTATTATTTTAAATTTGTCGAGAACAATACCCAGTAGCCCCTACTATTCTAAGGGGAGTTTCGGATCGATATTCAGTTTATAGAGATCGAGACTCAGTAGCCGTTCGTCTCGGTTAAGATTAAGTTCCATAGCCCGTTGAAGAAGTTGTTGATCCCTGCACAGTGAATGATCTAGTTGATTCATCGGTTGAATAACCACCATATCTATCGTCTTCAGAAACAACGCACACAAAATGAGTAGATGAGGAAGCAACCCAGAAGCGGAGGAAGAGCCTTTCTCGGCTTCCGCTACTATCTACTTCCCGGCCGATGCAAAGAGGTGGCGGAGATCCCTCAGTGCGGCTGCGCAGGAATAACTGCAAAGAGGTGGCGGAGGTTGTGTTCGCTGCAAAAGCGGCAGAGGTTGTGCATCAGGACGAGTGCGGATGGATTGGAGAGATAAGGAAAATATGGGGGCAAATACGGCCCCGAGACAATTGTGAATGATGCAGGTAGGACGAGTTTGGGGAAAATGCCAGTCGCGGCGGCAGTTTGGCAGAGGAGTTGGGCGTGCCAGTCGCGGCTGCAACGGTGAAAATGCCCAGAGGAAAGAACATTTTCAAAATGTGCCACTGTGAAAATGCCCTAGCGGATGCCAAACCAAAAATTTTACATGCACGCGGACCCGACAGACTTTTTCAAAATAGGCATTTGAAAAGTGGAATTTCTAATTCCACCTTTTCAAGTGGAAGATGAGATGCCCATTTTGAGGGCAAAATTGGAATTTCCAAATTCCAATTCCAATTTTTTAGATGGACACAAACATGGAATTACATTATCCGGAAATCTAATTTCGGAATTAGAGCTCATATTCCATGCACCAAACGGGCCCTAAGGCATCCGAATACCCGGATCTAGGAAAATTGCCAAGGCCGGCTCAAAATTTGGGGTCCCCAAATTCTTTGGGGCGATGGTGTGAAAACCTCACAACAAACCTATTAACATGAGAGATCATCTTTTCATATCTTTCCTTTACAAGTTGTGTAGCAATATCATATTTTATAGTCTTTATTTGTGTCACCAGTTGTGCATTCTTCCTTTGTGGTCTTTCTAACATCTCTTTCCAATAGTCCACTTTTGTACTCTTTTCATGAACTGCCTTATCAGACTGTAATGCTTGCTGTCATGAACTTGCAGGATATTGCAGTTAGTCTTTATACCTAGCATTTCCTTTTTTCAAACTATCATTTCAATTACATATCTTTTGTTTTCCTTGACCAATTTTTCAATCTATGCTTTGTTGAGCTTAGCAACATTAACAATCAAATCTGCAGTCTCCATGAGATCAGTATCCCCCACCCTTTGAATCAAAAGGTGACCAAATGCCTTGCAATAATCATCAATAAGTATTGGCCTTTTACTAGGTGGATACAATGCCCAAATGGCAAGACTGATTAATAGGGTTGTACCTTGATCCTGTATGAACCTGATCAACTGCTTCTGAATTCAATTTCAAGGTCTTATTTTGACGCAATCTAAATCTGTCAAAGACAGTGGCTGAGCCTATATCCCACCCAAGAAGAGTCATTAAGCTTCTTGTAGAAGCTCTCTTCCTCTCTCCAGGGTAATATTTTCTATCTCTTTGTACACTTCATCTTGTAATTCTTTGAGAACTTCTTTCCTTTTCTCAGGAGTGATCTCCTTAACCTTTTCTCTGATATGTTTCCTTGACATTCATATGCAAATGCTCTGAATTTTAAGGAATTAATGAAAGAATCGTCTAAAACAAATTTCTTACTTGCAAGATGCCTTACATCATTTGTAATGTCCCCATTTTTTCGTGAGCATCAGAGTTTGAGGGATTAGCCTATTCTTGTGTCCCTCGTAGGGTAATCATTGTGGATAGAGGGTCTCCTGAGGTAGAGGCTTGGTTAATGGAGGTTCTTAACTTCTCTAGAATTCCGTCTATTCCAGTTTGGTCTTCGTTTGGCTCAAATTGGACTTCGTTTGGGCTCACTTTCATATACTTACTATTTATAGTAAGTCTGAGGTTGATAGAGATGGGCCCATTCTATTTTTAGTAAGTCCATCATACTGACAGAGGATGCAGTGGTTGACTCCGGTTTTAGACGGCATGGCTAAATGCTAAGTATTTTTGGAGTTATTAATATTTTTATGGCCAAATTGATATTAAATCATTAAAAGGGTTTATTATAAAGTTATAATTTAACTTCATAATTGCAGGTCTTTTCATCATTAAAGAGGGGCCAAATATTTAATTAACTACTTGGCACATAACTCAAAGTTTTATTCATTAATGAAGCCAATGAAATATTATTTCATTTAAATGATAATGAAGTGCTTTTTGGAGGTTCGAACTGCTTTATGGGGAATATATATACTTGGAAATGAGGAGTTCGATTCATTCCTTGATGCCTAGTTATTTTCTTGATGGTTTTGGTGTCGGTTCAAAACACAAGGGTTTCAGCATTTTGATCTGAAGAATTGTTAATTCTATCAGATTTTCATTGCACTTTGAGTTGGTATTCCATTAACCAGCGAATTGTGCCAGCTATAACCTTAACTCAGAGGTTATGAATGTGCAAAAAGGGTTTGATTGTATGGAGATTTCTGCATGTAGTTCCAGAGATTGTTGGAAGAGCTAATGAACTGAATTTGAGGCAGTTTGCAGCCTACTGTAGAACTGTGTCAGAGCATACAAGATTGTTGTGGCCTCATTCTGAGACGGCATTATCAATTGTGGGCAGCGGCCCTTTCATCATATAGCTGTGTTTCTTATTCTGGGCAGCATATATCACAATAGGAGCTGCGATATTATTAGGGGGCCTGTGAATGGTTGATGAAGGCCCGTTTTGTAATTACTGGAGCTAGCAATTTGATATCAGTGTCTACAACATAAATATTCACCTTCCAAGAAGCTGTGATTTTCCACTGCTCAATTCAAGGTTTGGCAATTGCAAATAAGTCAGGTTCTTTAGTTGTTAGAATAAATTTTGATACATATACATCTGATTATGAACATTAGCTTGCAGAATTGTAGTGAATAAAAAATTTGTGAGTTAAGTTGTGGAAGATTGCTTTTGAATGTCAAGCTTGGTATTTGAATTCCATATGTGGTTTGAATCTTTAAAAGCATATATCTCAAGGAACCGAAAAGTGTGTAGACATTACAAAAACCAAACAAGAGTTAAGAGTTTAGACATTGCATGACAACTGTTTGACGAAATATCAATATCTAAAATTGAGTTTTCAGAGTAGAACCATGGGGGTTCTTAAATCATTGACTACTGGTCAGAGGGTTCAAATGCAATCACATCCCTCTCAGGTGGAGGATCATATTCTTCTACAACTGGACAATTTGCTCACACTCAAGATCTTCATCACTTTCTCTTCCACTTAGGATAGGTTCATTAACTTTAAGAAACTAGTCTTTGCAGTGGACTGCAGAGAAATGTGATGTATTGGAGATACATTTTCAGCTTGCATCCTCTGAATATCATCTACAAAAGGCTCATTTCCTCTTCTCTTGAATACATATGGTTGTACACCCTTGATAAGTTCTGCTTCGTGCAAAATCATACTCTAGAATATTTCCAAGGTGTCTTCTATTTTAGGAAAAGCACCTTGATACATTTTGTCATGTTTTATTTTCCATGCTTCTACTACCATTATCCTGTTATATATAGCTACTCTTCTTGTTGCATGTTTTTCATCCGCATTCCTAATTAAATCATCATCAATAAAAAGCATATGCTTGTATCCACTCAACTTTTGTTTCGACTTAGCATTGTGGATAAAAGACTTAGGATCAAACCATTGTCTTCCATTGCCCCTTGGCATATCATAGTGCTCCAATTTCTTGTCAATAAAGTCATATCCTTTCTTAGAAGCAACAGTAGAATCTCCAAAACATAATGTACCAGGCATCGATGATTGTTTTCTATATGATCTCAAATGCATAAAATTTGAATAGGCTAACTGCCTAACAATAACCAAGTATGCTATTCTGTTTGGAATTGTTCTTGGCAATACAAAAGGAGCTCCCTTAAAGCCATACACTTGAATCTTAGTACAATCATCAAAAGTGTACAAATCTCCCCCAATTATGATCAATTCTTCTTCTCTCTTCCTTGTCCTTTGGCCTTAGAAACTATTGAATCTTGAATGATGGATTATAATGACATGGGGGCCCAAGATGCATATTAATTCTCTTCACAAAGAACTCTTCAAAGTACTGATAAAGGGATGTGATGCACATGCCATCTCAGATAGAAATCCACATCTGATCAGGTCTGATATTTCATCATCCATAGCCTTTGTTCTCAATTGTCTTGGCCACATCTCCATTACATGCCCCTCATGCAAGATAAGATGCATTAGCAGTGAGTAGTGCTTGAAGTGAATATACTCACTATTTTTCTTGATAGCAACTAGGCCATTATTTATCTCAATATTCTACATAATAAATTGGTTTGGTGTTGTGGCTCTGTATGCCAGTAAGCAATACATTAGGGGCTATCAACATCTTTGAAGGGGCATCTAAACCCAAAACTTGACAAGCTGAGTAGTATGTGAATCGGTAACATTCTTCAAACAATTCTACTGCAAATGGTGGTTTCTCATCATCTGTAAATACATGCAATTTTTCCTTCTCGAGCCTAGGCCTATGCAAAGGTAATTTCCACCTCTTATAATTGGTATCCATATTATGACACTCCTCCCTCAGGTCCCTAGGTCAGAATTTCAAATCCATGCTACCAACCAATTGAAAGACCATAGACATGCAATGCTTTGTAATTGGAATGAAAGTAGACTTATCTACAGAGTATATCATTTGTGTGCTTGGGTCATATTTCTCTACAAGCACTTTCATTAGTTCGACATTGACAAAGACATTGGGCACCACCAATTTTCTTAAATTCATTCTCCAAGGGTTATACAACAAGCTGATCTCTATGCATTTTTCTATAATGGTATCTAAACATGTCAAACCCCCTTATTGGAGTTCACGTGTCTTCTAGATACCTTTGTTTGTCTTCTAGTTTTTTAGCTGCAGGGTTCTTTTGTGCACTTCTTTTTTATTTGGGACTAGAACTAGGACACTGGTCGATTAGGTCCTGGTTGGCATGCATAGAGTCACTTTTTTTCCTTTTATCTTTGAGCTTTTCTGATGTATCCTCCATGGTATTCAAAATTCCACAGACTAAGCACAATGTATGCCTTATATCTGGTCAATAACTGAAACAAGCCCTCAAATTGACTAGAACCCTAAGATACTCTTCATTGATTCAGTTTGACAATAAATTACACCAATTTAAGTTCGGGTGCTTAGTGATGGCAATTCACGTCTTGAAGCTATGTGATGTCAAATTTATTCTCCAGAACACCTCTGCAACTCTAGTGTTTCTTCCTCTGAGTGCTCAAAACCTTTTGTAACAAAATGAAATAAAATTGCGCTTATAATTCACTCGGGTGCAGCTCATAAATGATTTCTCATATGAGCTTTTACTGTCAATAATTTAGCTATCGATGGTGTCAAATCCTAACCGTCGATTTTCAAATCAACAGTCATCAGAGCATATTTAATTGAACCTTACACTATATTATCTTTCATCACTGCATCAACGAGGCTTGAAAATTGTCTTATCGATTATTCCTTGTTCATGATATTCATTATATCGAAGGGACTGAAGAAATTCTCATTCCAATGTCTAGAAGTCACTTCAATAAGCATACTCACCATAGATAAATCGAGGAGATTTGAAAACCTTTTCTCTGATCACAACTTGTCTCATCGATATGTATTTCATCACCAACCATCATGCCTATGAACAAGTCAGAGAGACTTCCCAATATTCTCCCCGATGTGTGTGTCTTAGTGTCAAACTTGCCTCGTTATATTGTGAACATCTTCTTATCCATCAGACAGACCTGGAAAGACTCCTTGCAATAAGGTCTAGTCTCATTGATGAACTTTATTCTCTTGCATATCCCTTCATTGTACATCATCGATGTGTCTTGAGAAAAATATTTGATACTCTTGAGTCACACTAATGGAATTGACTCTATTTTCGGCTTATTCCATCGACAATCTATCGAAGAGACTTTGAAATAGTCTTCCCAATGTCACCTTGTCACTTCAATAAATCTTTTGAGCCCACATTTCAGTTTTACCTTCCCTCACTTGTTAATCGAAGAGACATAAAAAAGACCTCTCCGATGCTTCATTTTTAGCCCAATGAACAATTTGTCACTCATGCTACTGAATCGAAAGATTTCCAAGGATTCTATCTGATGTGCTCCAGTCTCTTCAATGGAAATACATTTAGCTTTGTACCACCACTCACCATCTTATCAAGGAGACTTTGGAGGCGTCTCTCCATTATGCACATGTTTCTTTGATATGACATCTCCCAGTTACCACAATGCTCATCACTGGATCAAAGAGACTCTGAGCTCTTTCTGATGATTACAAGTACTTTTGGTGAACTTTAAAATACTCAACCTGCCACCACTTATTGTTGATCGCAGAGACTTTAAAAACTCTCTTTGATGCAACCAAGTCACATCGATACTTTTTAAATCTATGTTCTAGTTTACTATCAATCATCATCTGATCGAAGAGACAAAATATCAGTTGCTCTGATGCCTCACAGTCCCTTCGATGTGATCTCTTCTACAAATACCAAATCTGTTCCACACATCTGAGAGACCCTCAAAATCTCTCCCCAATACCCATGTCTCCTTGACGTGATGTTTTCTTATTTATTGCAACATTCTTCCACGCATCGTAGAGACTTCAAGAAGCTCTTTTCTACACATATAGGTCTCTCTGATTGGGACTTAGCTTCAACATTCTGCTGCTTGCTGATTCATCGAATAGACCTTGCAAAGCTGTCTTCAATATGGAATTTTCATGTAGATAAAGTTATAAACTCCTTGCAAACATTTAAGACCACGTCTCTCAAGGAATCAGAGAGACTTGAGAATTCTTTTTCTGACATAGTCAAGTCTCCCTGATGGACTGCAAAAAGAAATTTAGTACACAAAGATAACATTTGAAATGTGATATTTACTAAGGCAAAAAATGTGGGTGGGGCCATGAAAGCAAGGACCATGGAACTGCAAGTGAGGAACACACATTGAAGAACAAGTGAAAGACCGTAAATAAAATGAAAATCATAACACAATTTTATTGCAAACACAAAGATTTTGGCTTGTGACCATGACTAGGAACCATGACAAAACAAGAACCACTACTCATGAAAACATGGGTCAATGAGTTCAAGTCAAAAACTACACAAATGAATCTTTATAGCAATATCACGATTTGACTTGTTATGGAAAATATCTCCTACCTATCAAGATGTGTTCTATCACTGACTCAAGGTTTAGGGTTTTTCAAGCAAGCTATTACACATTTTTGCAAGATTTTTACAAGTTTCAATATGTTCTATAGTTTGTAATGTCCCAAATCATTCATGCATAGCCATGGCTTCAACTTTGCACCTTGTCCACTCAAGCAAGGGTTATAACTCCAAATCAACCATAAAAGCTCTAATATTACTTGTTAGGGAATAATGTTTCATATCTAGTTACATTTAATCAATTTCCTACATAACCCATGAGAAACAAGCATGCATACAAGCTTACAAAAACAACAAAATGTATAGATCAAATAGACAAGCCAAAAGATAACACAAAATATACCCTGGGAAAACCCTAACGAGGGAAAAGAAGAGCCTACAAAAGCTTCCATATTCCATATTATTCAGCGATAAAGCAATACAAAACTTTTATAGAGTTGCAATGAACAATTCTTGAAAAATCAAGCCTCTCCCATGTACTGTCCATGTGTCAAAGCATGAATCCACATATCTCATGTCATGCTTCACATATGCACTCCTCAGAAAGATTCAATAATGACAACCCACTCAATCTGCCAACCTAAACCGCTAACATGTGCTTACTTTTATAGAATCAAACTCACTCAAAATACAACTAGTGGTAAAGTAAAACCATGTACCACATAATCATTTGAATACAATAGCATTGGCCCCTCATTTAAAATTAGGTACTAAGTTTTCATTTTATTAAATATCTTTCTCTAATATTAAATAAATACAATATTAAATTTCAACGTGACACCCTCATTAAATATAATTCCCAATGTTACAATACAACTTATAAAATGGCTCCAAAACTGTAAAACTCCTAGTGATGCACATCCACCTAGGTTCCCCTAGATGCACCACACATAAAAGAATAAAGTATACATTACAAACATTTTACAAATTGTACAACATAAAGACTATCCTAAAACCCAAGACGTTAGTGAGGAGGAAAATGCAAGAAATTATCCTACCACCTTTTGTGTTATAATGCACATCGCACAAACTATAGCAAGACAAACCGTTAGACGTTGAACTGGGCAATGAGATATCAGTATAATGCACCTATTCATCATCAATAGGAAAATTACATATGGCTATAACGAAGCAGAAGTCATAAGAATTCTTGTGATTAGATAATTGTAACTGATTTGTCTTGCTGGAAACAAACTGGTCAATCATCACTAAGCTCTTGATACGAGCGGGTGTGTTTTTAACTTTATCTTTGTAGGACTAGTCTGTTTTAATTAGTCACTTTTCTCGCGAAATGAACAGATTGGCTCTTTACTCTTTGTAGGACTACAATATCGCCATGAAATCCTTGTTTAGTGACCGCAATATTTTGATTAGTATTTGAAACATAGGCACTCGGTCTTAGTAATTTTGATTGATTTTTATTTATCATTAATATATTTACCCAGGTTCGGCTATATTTGACCAGAATCTGTGGCTAGGTTAGTGTCTTGGGGAAACGCTTTCACTATGAATTTCTTACGTCAATATTTTTTTGTTTCTTTGGATTGTCTTTTGTTCAATATATTTGAATTGTTTTTACTTTTCCTGATGTTTTTCATGTTTTGTTGCTTAAACTTGATATGTAAAGCTGAGGGAGTATGTTGATGATACGGAGGATTACATCAATATTATGCTGGATGGAAAACAAAATCACCTTCTTCAAGTGGGTATCGTGTTGACAACAACTACTCTTATTATGAGCTTATTTGTTGTTTTAGCAGGAGTGATGGGCATGAACATCACGATTTCGTTATTTAGTACTGCCTTTCCACAATGGTTGCAGATTGTTATTGGTAGTACATTAAGTTGTATATTTCTTGACATTGTAGCAATTGGATGGCTTAAACATAAACGATTCGTGTAAACAGTGGCTGCTTATGTTGTAATTACTTGTTATTCCAAGGACGTCATGTAATTATTATTATTTAAAAATTTTCTATTCAAATCTCGGAGTTTACTACTTGTCTAATACATGGCACTTGTTCATCATTCGTTACTTAAGTTTTTTCATAAATTGTGAGAAGTTAACAAGCAAACCCGTTGATGTTTTGTTGAGGGATCAACTACTATATTGAATTGTAAAGCTATGCTTTGACTCTGAAATCTTCATAAATGAATGATTGCAAGCAAGGTTTACTTTTATAGGTTGAAGGATATAGTTCAAATGGGGCTTAAGCACCTCTTCTGGGTCATGATTATAAATTGAATTTAATTCAGTAGTTTTTATGCAAGTTGCTGAAATGATATTTAACTCATTTATTTTTTGGGAATCATGATTGCTTGTTTTATGTGAACAAGTTGTTGCAGCTATTGATTATATAACTCTGGTTATTCATTTGCTAAATAGATTCTAACTTTGTCATACAGTAGCACAAGGGGATGCAACAAGAACAGAGCTCATTATGTTAAGTAGGAACTTGAATGATATTATGGACTGAAGAATCCAACAAACTAATTTTTCCAATAACATTTACTATTTTCAATAGCAAATTAGTAAAAGGTTAAGCAGGAACTAGAATGATATTGTCGACAGAATAATGCAACGAAGTAAGTTTTCCAAAAGCATTTACTATTTTAAATAGTACTCTGCATGGGTGCAATGAAGACTATTAAAATTTAAGGTTTGTTGTTGCAGTATCTTGGAATAATGCTAGTGATCACTGGTACTAAACTATGTAATAATATCTCTTCGCCGGATCCTTCATATTTTTTCCCTTCATGAACAATTTCCACTTTAGTCTAAGAAGGTAATTCATTTACAAGCATAACTTTAATAAAATATTGTCAAATGTAATACATTGTTTAAATATTAAAAATCATTAAATAGTTCATATGATAAAATCTAACTTTATAAAGCATTAACATAAATATCAAGATTTCATAATAACATATACATCCATATACACATCATTTATATTTAAATCCAAAATAACGTTAATAATTATTTAAAGGTGTATTCCTATAGTAATCGTACAAGGAATTCATTAGAAAAGTTTGTAGACAACATTCACAAGGATGGTTGTCCTTGTATTGCGAGAGCATGGGTGAAACCTCAACCAACCATCCCTTGCGAGGACCCTCAAGCCCAAGAGCACTCATACACCTCCTTGCCCATGAGTATGCTTGATTAGAGCATAAAGACGATCTACCTCGCCAAGCCCATGAACACTCATAAACCTTCTTGCCCATGAGCACTCCATCTCGAGGTGGCATGCTTGATGAAGGATAGGTTTGGGACTTCATCCCTTTTGAACTTTGAAAGGTTAGATATCTTTCTTGTTTGCAATCCATTTCTAATAAATTCAAAAATGATTAGCTATATGAAAAATGATTAGCTTCTTCTTTTTCGGCTCTTTCATAAAAAAATTATGTTCTCTTATATAGACGAGTAAATCGTTTTCTTCTCCACCACTAAATTTTGCCGCTTAATCACATTCATAGATTTTGCCGCTTAAACTTTCTTGGTACTTGTGTCAATAACATGTTTCAATTTGCTTCGTTAGATCTTCTTTGAATTTTGTCAGTCGTTGATCTGCGTAACAAACTTTATCTGTTACCTTGATGTTATACTCTTGCCAGCTCATCAATCTTATCGGCTAAACTAATCATTTAATTCATTTTGTTCCGCTCGGTTAACAAAGAATGCGTCGGTGAACACTGATCGGTTAATACTGTGGTCGGTATACACTACACTCCGTCGGTGAATACTAGAAATGCTTCATTTACCGACGACACTGCTTTGTGTCTTTCAGCTCTATACTTCATTATAGATGAATGCAACATAATGAAGTCAATATCATCAAGTCATAGACTCATCAGCAAGTTACTCAATGTGTTCCTTATCCTCATATGTCATGTACATCTTTCCTCATGTAGATTTCTCTATTCTCCATCTCTTTTCCATTTTTCTTCAAATGTCTCGGTGTAGTAACTTACAAGATAAGTGCTGTCAAACTAGTTGACATCAATGACAACATAATACTGATTTAATCATATTACATATCTAATCAGCAACTTCTCAGTGATCTTGCAATCACAGATCCTTCAATCAGATTCCAAATCAGTTGTAGTCCAACAATCTCTCCCTTTGGCATTGATGACAACTCAAGTAATATGAAATGTACCATACACATACCAAACATACATTCTACAACTTTGTGAACAAATGTTGTAAGTCGAATAGACTTAATATGTTTAATCACTACGTTACTGATCCAGCATTAAATAATACAGCTTTACCTTTCTGTAGTTGTGATCTTTTCAGTTCTCTTATTCTTTGTAACTGATCTTCAATACTCTGTCTCATTCAAATTGTCTCTCCCTTAGATAGTTGTCGTCAGTGCTTGTTCCTTTTCATATTTTATTTATCTCTCCCCTTTTCATTTCATATGGTTTATCTCTCCCTTTGACAGCAATGCCAAAGAAACAAATAAACAATCAGCTTTGTAGTAGCCAAGTAACTCTCCGTATTGTTCAGTACTTCCTCTATATCTCTGTATACTTATATCTCATCGGTTCAAGTTCTCAAACTTAATCACAACCTTGAACAAGATTCAAAGTGTGAACTATGCTGCATCAACATGAATGATCTTCTGATAAAAGTTGCTTAATGCAACATCCAGATCACCTTAGTGACCGATAGACAAGGGACGGACCCCAAGTCTAGTCCTCAAGTATTCAAATGCATCCTTCGATAGGGGCTTTGTAAAAATATCTGCAAGTTGTTCTTTAGATGTAACAAATTCTAACTTTACTTGCTTCTCTTGCACTTGTTCTCTTAAGTAATGATACTTAATAGATATATGCTTTGTCTTAGAGTGCATCACATGATTTTTTGAAATATTAATAGCACTAGTGTTGTCATAGTATATAATCACCGGGTCAGTGATTACCTCATTCATTCCTTCCAACACTTATTTGATATATGCAATGTTTGAACAGTTAGTAGCAGCAGCAACATACTCTGCTTCAGCTGTAGACTGAGAAATACAAGTCTGCTTTTTACTTATCTAGGTTACAAGTCTTTCACCAAAGAAAAATGCTCCTCCGGTGGTGCTTTTTCTATCATCCACATTTCCAGCCCAATCAGCATCGGTGTAAACTTTCAGTTCAAACTTCCCTTCCTTAGAATACCATAATCCATAATTTTTTGTTTTCTTCAAGTATCTTAAGATTCTTTTTGTAGCTATCATGTGTGATTCTCTAGGGTTAGCAGAAAATCTTGCAACAATTCCCATAGCATGTGCTATATCTGGCCTACTGTGAACTACGTACATTAACTTACCAATCATAGATCGGTAAAGTGTTTGATTTACCTTAATAGTTTCATCCTCCTTTGTCAATTTGCATCCAGTAGCCATCGGTGTTCCCACAGGTTTAGCATCTTCCATGCTAAATGTCTTCAGTACTTCCTTTATGTATTTAGATTGTGTGATGAATATGCCATCACTCTGCTGAATCACTTGTAGTCCAAGAAAGAACTTAATCTCTTCGAACATAGACATTTCAAATTCATTTTGCATTTCATCAGCAAATGCCTTGCAGACAAGATTTGAGCCACCAAAGATAATATCATCAACAAAATTTTTAGCAATGATAATAGTATCATTAGTATCACCTTTCACATATAGATTGTTGTTTTCACTTGTTCTAACAAATCCAATACTTAACAAGTATGCAGTCTTTCATACCATGCTCTCGGTGCTTGTTTTAATCCATATAAAGCTTTATGTAATCTACATACCATATCTTTATAATCGAGATCAACAAATCCTTCAGGTTGTTCAATGTAGACTTCTTCTTCAAGTATACCATTAAAAAATGCTGACTTCACATCCATTTGATAGACTTTGAATTTCTTATGTGCAGCATATGCAAGTAGCATTCTAACTCCTTCTAATCTAGCAATAGGTGCAAATGTCTCACCATAGTCAATATCTTCTTCCTGTGCATATCCCTTGCATACTAATCTAGCTTTATTTCTTGTGACTTCACCATTTTCATTCAATTTATTTCTATATATCCACTTAGTACTGATAAAATTCTTATCTTTTGGTCGGGGTACTAAGGACCAGGTTTTGTTCTTTTCAATTTGTTCTATTTCCTTCTTCATTGCATTAACCCATTCTTCATTCGCTAATGCAACTTTCACAGTTTTAGGTTCAAATTCACAAATTAGACATGTACCTTGTCTTGTTTTGCTTTTGGTTTGCATTCCATCATGTCTGTCTCCAATGATTTGTGTTTCAGGATGATGTCTCCTAACAAAACTAGCTAAAACTTGATTTCTCCTTTCTTGTTCATCATGCTCAGGGTCATTTCTTTGCTCGGCGGCTTCTTCATGTTCATCAGTTTGTGGTGCCCATTGTATTGCATTGTTTCCCTGCTGACTGATTGTTACAGCTTGCAATGTCGATAGATACTCTGGATGTTCAATGTAAGTGAATCTACCATAATCTTCTAGTTCCTTTGTACTTTCCTCTGTGTATTTGTCATCAAAATCATCAACACGAACATTAGCACTTTCAACAATCTTATTTGTAGCCTTATTCAAACATTTGTATGCTTTACTTGTAATGGAATATCCAAAAAATATTCCTTCATCTCCTTTAGAATCAAATTTTCCATTTCTCTCATCTTTCAAAATAAAGCATTTACTTCCAAAATTTTTAAAATAACTTACAATAGGTTTGTGTCCAAACCATAATTCATAAGGTGTTTAGTTGGAGTCCTTCTTTAGTTGTACTCGGTTAAGAACATATATAGCTGTGCTAACAGCTTCCCTCCAATATGTCTGAGCAACATTCTTCTATATCATCAATGTTCTAGCACAGTCAATTATAGACCTATTCCTTCTTTCAGCAATGCCATTTTGCTGAGGTGTCCTCGGTGCAAATACCTACCTCTTGATTCCATGCTCATTGCAAAATTTAGTAAATTCATCAGAGATAAATTCACCTCCTCTATCAGATCTTAAGCACTTTATTTCCTTACCGGTTTCTTTCTCTACCTTAGCTTTATACCACTTAAACATTTTGAAAGCTTCAAATTTCCCTTTTAAGAACATAACAATCATTAGTCTAGTGTAATCATCAACAAAAAGAATAAAATATCTATCACCAGAACAGCTCTGAGTTCTCATAGGACCACACAGATCGGTATGAACCAACTCAAGTATCTTCTTTGTTGAATAGTCCTTGCTTTTAAAACTAGATTTAGTCATCTTACCTTTCTGACATTCATGGCACATAGCATGATCAGGTTTTGTCAAGTTAGGCAATCCTCTAACTCTTTTCTTTCTACTAATCTTGATCATATTGTCAAAGTTCACATGACATAACTTTCGGTGCCACAACTAAGCATCTTCATCCTTTATTAACAAACAAGAAGAATGATCTATATCAAGATAGAATAGATTACCTTTGGATTGTGTACCAGTTCCGACAAGTCTTCCTCCATCATCATAAATCTTCACCTTTTTGCTCTCAAAAGCCAGTCGGTGGCCTGAATTGTTCATCTGAGCTACACTTATCAGATTATAGTTCAGTCCATCTACCCAGTATGCATTTTCACATTGTAATCTGTCATTGATCATCAGTGAGCCTTTACCTCTTACCATACAAGGTGCATCATTTCCCATTCTCACAAATCCTCCATTATATTCAACAAGATGATCAAACTTCTCTACATCACCGGTCATATGATGTGTGCAGCCACTGTCTATGATCCATGTATCATTTCTGCTTACTTTAGAGATCAGTGCTGTCTCTTCATGTTTCTCTTCCTCTTCTGAGTCATCTTTCATAGCAACAAATACAACTTCTATATATCATCATCAGAATCAGATTCAGTTTCAATATCTTCGGCTATGTAACATACCTTTTTGCCTTTTTCATCTCGGTTGTCTCTGTTGTTGTGTCAGTAACCTCTGTTGACTCTTCTTCCATAGCTTCCTTCAAATCGGTCTTTGGATCTATCATCATCTTTCTTCTATGGACATCTAGCAACGATGTGACCGACTTCTTTACAATTGAAGCATGCTAAAGGTAGCTTACCTCTATACCTTCCTTTTCTTTTGGGCAATCTTCGGGTCATAAGTGCTTCAAGCTCATCAAGTTCATCATCGGTATTGTCATCACTATCACAATTCTTACTATTCCTGCTAGACTTTCCAATCTTCAGAGAAGACATGAAAGCGGATTCAACAGAAGGAACAACACTGTTATCAAAATTGTTTAATTCAAAGGTTGTAAGTTTACCAATCAGAGTGTCAAGAGTGAGGTTGGATGTAGCTCTTGTTTCATGAATTGCAGAAATCCTAATTGCATAAACTGGTAGCAAAGTTCTGAGAATCTTGCTTATTACTGTTTCATCATCAATTAATCCATCAGATGCTCTAATAGCATGTACCACTTCTTTGAGTCTATTTGAATATTGGACAATGTTCTCACCTTCTTTCATTCTCATTTCATCAAATCTGCCTCTTAGACTTTCAGCTCGCGCCCTTTTGACATTCATATCTCCACTGTAGATTTGTGCTAATTTATCCCACATTCCTTTGGCAGTTGTGCATGTCTTGATATCTTCAAATTCAGCATCGGTACAGGTAGCAACAAGTTCCATCATAGTAACATTGTGTTCATGCTTATCCTTCAGTTGATCAACAATTAGGGGACCAGTGGGTGGTTGTATGTAGCCATTTTGCATCAGATCTAGTGTTGAGTTCCCAATTCCAGATATGTGTAGCTTCATTCTGCTTTGCCATACTGCGAAGTTCTCTTTATTCAGTTTCGGTACTTCCCTCTTATACATCTTGAGACCTTTATGCTTAAGTCCTTAAAACTCTATTCCAAGCAACGTAGCTCTGATACCAATTGTTAGAATAACTGAGAGGGGGGTGAATCAGTTATCCAGTGTCCCAATAATAAAATGTATAATTCAAAACAATTTCTTCAATTTTTGCTCATCATTTAGCAATAATAACTCTTACTGTCTGTGCTTTTACTGATTACCAGTCTAACACTTATAACTGTTTACCGATCAAATCTAATATGTAACATGCAAAGTATGATAACAAACAAATATCACAATCAACACATAACACAAGAGATTTAACGTGGAAACCCTATAAAGGGAAAAACCACCTGGGACCGGCAACCCAAAATTGTTCACTCTTCTGAAGTGAGGTCGGTTAAGACCCAACCCTGTTAAAGGTTATAAACACACTATCAGGTGTGACCTTGTTAGAGGATTTTAGACTAGAAGTTATCATCCAACTAGCATTCACTATGGGGTTGATAGGATAACAATGTTCATTCTATGAATGATACATCATAAGACTTTCATAGTCCACTCGGTTAAGAGATTTAGACTGTATACAATGGTTAAATATGTAACAGTAAAATGACCTGCCTTAATACAACTTCAATTGCAGATTACAGATCAATATTTAGTCCATACAAATCCTTCTGATCAATAATTCACTTTAGATTCAATACTGTATCAACTTACTGTCCGTCGATAACTGCTCTCTCTAACTAGGTAATTGCTCTGCAGCTCGGTTCTTACTAACCGGTATGATCAGAATGCATGAAAACCTTATTCACGCGATAATCCTGCATCTTCTTCTTTTTCGGCTCTTTCATAAAGAAATTATGTTCTCTTATATAGAGAAGTAAATCATTTTCTTCTCCACCATCAGATTTTGCTGCTTAATCACATTCATAGATTTTGCCGCTTAAACTTTCTCGGTACTTGTGTCAATAACATGTTTCAATTTGCTTCGTTAGATCTTCTTTGAATTTTGTCAGTCGTTGATCTGCGTAACAAACTTTATCTGTTACCTCGATGTTATACTCTTGCCAGCTCATCAATCTTATCGGCTAAACTAATCATTTAATTCATTCTGTTCCACTCGGTTAACAAAGAATGTGTCGGTGAACAGTGCTCGGTTAATACTGCGGTCGGTATACACTACACTCCGTCGGTGTATACTAGAAATGCTTCATTTACCGACAACACTGCTTTGTGTCTTTCAGCTCTATACTTCATTATAGATGAATGCAACATAATGAAGTCAATATCATCAAGTCATAGACTCATCAGCAAGTTACTCAATGTGTTCCTTATCCTCATCTGTCATGTACATCTTTCCTCATGTAGATTTCTCTATTGTCCATCTCTTTTCCATTTTTCTTCAGATGTCTCGGTGTAATAACTTACAAGATAAGTGTTGTCAAACTAGTTGACATCAATGACAACATAATACTGATTTAATCATATTACATATCTAATCAGCAACTTCTCAGTGATCTTGCAATCATAGATCCTTCAATCAGATTCCAAATCAGTTGTAGTCCAACAGTTCTTCTCTACCCAAGTTTGATCAGCTCAAGAATGATTGCACTCAAGAGGAATCTTGGTTAATATCAAGAGGGATCGTGCCTACCAAAGGAAATGAGATTCAAGCCCTACATACCCATTCGAACTTCAAAAGCAATAAAAGGAAGTTCAAACATAAGAAAGGAAACTTTAACACAAGTCATGTAGGGAATCCCAATAAAAATCATAAAAATCGAGACTTCTCCAAAATACAGTGTTACAAATGTGATAAGCTTGGACATACACATAGATTCTGTCCTGAGAAGAAGAAAATTCAAGCAACATTAGCTGAAGTCAAAGGAGCAGAAATATCATTATTCTTCTTGGCATTATCAAGTAAAGTTAACTCAAGCAAAAACACTTGGATAATTGATAGTGGAGCATCTCGGCATATAACAGGATTTAGAGATCAATTTGAAACCCTAGAAGAAGATTCCTCTGAAGAAGTTACAATTGGAGACAATTCCACTTATCTAGCAAAAGGAATTGGGACCTGCTCAATCAAGTTAAAATCAGGGGCAACTCTACTATTGAAAGATGTTCTATTTGTACCAAGCATAAAAAAGAACTTAGTATCTATTTCAGGCTTAGTCGATCAAGGCTATCGAGTCACATTCCAAGAAAATAGTATTAATATGGACAAAGAACACTAATATTAAAAATGCTATTTCCTTAGGGTATAGAGATGGAAGCCTATAAATGGTCTCAAATCAACTCTAAGTCACGAAGTATCCAATACTAATGAACTCTGGCACCGAAGATTAGGTCATCTTGGATTTAGCACTCTTCCCTCCCTTAAGGAAATTACTACATGGATATCAAATCCTAACTCAAAACATATAAGCACTTGTAAAGGATGTGCTCTAGGTAAAAATATAAAAAGATCCTTTCCCTCTAGTGAACATAAAACCAAAGTTGTATTAGAACTCATTCACACTAACTTGTGTGGACCTATGTCAACCCTCTCACTAGGAGGTTTTTCCTACTATGTGATCTTCATTGATGATTACTCTAGAGAAACATGGATTTATTTTCTTAAACTAAAAGAATCAAATGAAGTATTATTAAAATTCAAAGAATTCAAAGCATTAGTTGAAAACCAAACTGGGAGGAAAATAAAAATCCTAAGATCAAATAACAGAGAATATAATTATGAAAACTTTAAAGAATTTTGCATTTCTATTGGGATTAAGAGGGAGTATATAGTACCTTATAATCCTCAACAAAATGGAGTAGCAGAAATAAAAAAATAGATCTATTATTGAAGCTTCCAAAGCTATGATGCATGATCAAAATCTTCATACCTACTTTTCAGCCGAAGCATCCAATACTGTTGTATACATTCAGAACAGATGTCCTCACTCTATTCTAGAAAACATCACACCTGAGGAAGCCTTTACAGGAAAGAAACCAGATCTAAGTCATCTTAGAATGTTCAGATGTCTTGTATATATTCACATTTCCAAAGAGAAAAGAACCAAACTAGATCCTTCTGGAAAGAGAGGAATATTTGTTGGTTACAATGAAACTACCAAAGGGTACAGGGTATACATACCAGGATAGAAATCCATTGAAATTAGCAGAGATATCAAATTTGAAGAGGACGTTGCTATGAAAATATCTACACTTACTGAAGAAGGATCAAATGAGAATTAGAAGGAGAATACTATAGAATATGATGAAATTGAGAATCAGAGGGAGAATGCCTTTCAAGATAATGAGAATGAAAGAGAGAACATAATAGAAAACTATGAACTTCCTTCACCTCACCTTGAAGGTGTTGAAATTCCTAACAACAAGAAAATACCATTATGGGCAAGAAAGATGATTGAGGAAAACCATGTTGAACTAGATGAAATGTCTAAAGAAAGTAAAAGGACAAGAAATCAAAAGTGTTATCTTGCACTTATGGCAGAACTTACAAAATCAGAACCAACTAATGTTAAAGAAGCCCTAGCATGTCAAGCCTGGAAAGATGTGATGATCAAAGAATACCAATCTATTATAAAAAATGATGTTTGGGAAGTAGTGCCTAGACCAAAAGGGAAAACCGTCATCTCCTCTAGATGGCTATTCAAAGTCAAATATGCTTCTGATGGTAGTATTGAAAAACATAAAGCCAGATTTGTTGCCAGGGGTTTTTCTCAAAAGGTCAGAATTGACTACGAAGAAACCTTTGCTCCGGTTGCTCGTTACACTTCTGTAAGAACTATTATAGCCATTGCAACATCCAAAGGGTGGAAGATACATCAAATGGATGTAAAGACAACATTTCTAAATGGTGTTATTGAAGAAGAAGTATACTTAGAACAACCGGAAGGTTTCATCACCCATGACAATAATTATGTTTTCAAATTGAAGAAATAACTTTACGGTCTAAAGCAAGCTCCTAGGGCTTGGTATGAATGCATAGACAATTATCTCTCCAAGTTAGGATACTCCAAGAATGAAGTCGATCCTAATATCTACTTCAAAATATCCAAAGGTGAGATGGTAATTATAGTTCTTTACTTATTAATAAAAGGAGAAGATCATCTTATTGCTAAATGAAAACAAGAACTCACAAATGAATTTGACATGAAGGATCTAGGGTTGTTACAGTACTTCTTAGGATTAGAAATAGTACAAAAAGAAAATCATATTTTTCTAAATCAAAGAAAATACACTATAGACATCTTAACCAGATTTGGCATGAAGGAGTGCAAACCTTTAACCACTTCGATGGAGACAAATCTTCATAAACTCAAAGAAGAAGCTTCAAATTCAGAACCTACAGATTCTTCATATTACAGACAACTAATTGGATCACTTATGTTCTTGGTAAACACTCACTAGTACAATTGGCACCTATTTTTTATGGACAATTGGTCAAATTTTCTACCAAAATTGGTCGAATAATCGACCAATGGTTTGGTCGCTATTTTTCAAGTCAAATTTTCAATATATCGTTGTTAAGGTAGAATGTTCTACGCCAACCTTGGTCGAAATTCACATTTGCTATTAGGAGGTCATTAGGTCAAACTTTTGACCAAAGCAGGTCGAAAGCTTTAGACCTTTCGACCAAATTTGGTTGAAATATTTAGACCACCTGACCACGATGCCAAACCCACGACACTAAATTTTGACACAAAGTGGTCAATATTTAGACCAATCTGTCTGAAGGTTTCAACTAGGGTTAGTTGAAATTTTGACTAATAATGGAATGTTAAAAAAAATATCCACAGTAACAATTAAAGATAAATATCCAGAGTAATCACCAACGGCATCCTGCTCGGTGATTAGTCTAGATATTTATCTTCAGGTGTTACTTTGCATTAATATATATCACTGTGTATTTTGTTATGTTACTTTACTATTTATTTTTTTAACGGTAATTGGTAATTTTATTAATCATAACGGGTTAGAACCTGGCTCGAACCAAGGATAGCTACATTTAGGAGAGCTATCTCCCCAAATATTCGGTAAACCCACATCAATCACACAAGCTTCAGAAGATAAAACTTCCCATGTTGATGCAGATGATCATCTAATCACACATCCACCTTCTCTTGGCACCCAATAGGTCTTTTCTTTTCTCTACCCTCTAGTGTGGCTACTAACTTTCTAGCACTCTACCCATCATCCAAACCATCCACTCCCTTTGTAACATTGGTCACTTTACATGCATTTCCAATATCCTGATTCGATGTCTCGCCATGCACAGCTTGAGAAAAAATCTTTTGCTACTTCACCTTCTTCTCCACTGTATAATCTTTCCACT
Organism: Chamaecyparis obtusa; assembly: GCA_027943335.1. Classification (NCBI taxonomy): domain Eukaryota; kingdom Viridiplantae; phylum Streptophyta; class Pinopsida; order Cupressales; family Cupressaceae; genus Chamaecyparis; species Chamaecyparis obtusa. The sequence continues at coordinate 887,856 of BSBK01002765.1, read as the reverse complement.
AGGATGCAACCTTGGACAGTCTTTTCTTGGAGCATTGGGAAACTTTATGCCCTGCCTGAAAACACCTCCTGCACCAGAATGGAATCCCTTTGTAATCTAGAGGCTATTCCCAGCACCCTTTACTAGTTTTAAGTAATTTTATACGATCACTAGCACATTTTGTGCATGGATGAGAAACAATACCCAAAGTTTCTAGATTCTGAGAAGAGGTATGAGTGGAGGCCAAAGAAGGGATATTTGTGAAGGTTTTATAGACGTAGGTTACTGAATCATCATCTCTGCACTAGTACTCAATCTGGAAACCCTTGTATATATAGCCACTCTAGCAATTCTCCACATCTAGAAAATCTCCACAAAAATCCCTTCTGGCCTCCATTGCATATACGTCTTCTCAGAATCTAAAAACTCCCCATCATTGATTCTCATCAATGTACGAATAAAATTGTGAGAAAATGCTTAATCCCTAATTCAATCTTTGACAAATAAAATTGTGACAGAACACTTAAAGAATATGGAAAGCTCACAATGTTTAGAGACACACTTGACTCCAAGTGCCATGTACAACAAAAATAATCTGTCCAATTTGGATAGTAAGTCTAATTTAATTTTTTCATGGACTGAGACCTTAAATTATTGAGCTTCTCTTTGTTTCGAGAATAGTTTAACATTCTCTACTTAACAGGGTCAACCACATGAAGGTGGAAGCTCATCTGGCCCCTCCTAGGAGCCTCTTATGACCCTTTATGACATTTTAAGACCTCTAAGATGTATTCTTAGGGATCATAAAGGGTCATAAGGGGTCTTGGGACACAATAGCTGAGAAACATAAATGTAGGCATCATGGTCACAATTTTTTGGAGAACATAATTGAGTGGTATACCCAGACGATGCAAAGTAACCACTACTCCTCTGGTTCCAAGTCGACACTGCAGGATCCAAAAACCATAGATAAGGAATAAATTTAGAGAGAAGAGGAGGGCAATAACGACAAAAATAATATGGGACAAACCTCAAGTTAAATGAGGCAACTGCAAACATTTTAATAGATTTTCATTATTAAATAATGAAATTTGCATATACTAGTGTTCTAAGCCCCCTCATTACAGGATGTATTATTGTAACCCCCTCTGACTTATGCGTCTAGAAAATGAAACTACAACCTATTGGGATTGAGACAAACCTTATAAAACAACAACAACTAAGAAGGATCGCTTGCCAACATCTGTTGAATACATCTGTTGGAGGACCTTGTATTCAATAGATGTTGGCAAGCAATCCTTCTTAGTTGTTGTTGTTTTATAAGGTTTGTCTCAATTCGAATAGGTTTTAGTTTCATTTTCTAGATGCGTAAGTCAGAGGGGGCTTACAATAATAATTAATGTAATGAGGGGGCTTAGAACACTAGTATATGCAAATTTCATTATTTAATAATGAAAATCTATTAAAATGTTTGCATTTGCCTCATTTAACTTGAGGTTTATCCTGTATTATTTTGGTCGTTATGGCCCTCCTCCGCTCTCTAAATTTATTCCTTATCTATGGTTTTTGGATCTCGCAGTGTCAACTTGGAACCAAAGGAGTAGTAGTTGCTTTGCATCGTCTGGGTATACAACTCAATTATGTTGTCTCCAAAAAATTGTGACCATGATGCCTACATTTATGTTTCTCAGCTGTTGTGATATCTACATTTATGTTTCTCAACTGTCGTGTTTATGTGCATGTTTTTTATGTGTTTGGGAAGACATCTTTCTAGCCTAGGCTTGGATCCTTCGGCAATTAGCTTCATAATAATGTAGATGACAGATGAGCAATTAGCTTCCCAAGAAAAATCCCATAAATGAACTATGTGTACCCCAATTCATGTGCCCTTTGTGTGTACCCAAATGATATATTTGAAACAACAAGGGTAAGGATAAATTTACCTTTGTTGTCTCAAATATATCATTTAGGTACGCACAAAGGGCACATGAAATGGGGTACACACAGTTCATTTATGAGATTTTTCTTGGGAAGCTAATTGCTCAGCTCTCATCTGCTTCATTTATTATCAAGCTAATTGTCGAAGGATCCAAGCCCAGGCTAGAAAGATGTCTTCCCATTCTGCTTAAGCCATATTCCTTGTTCTTTTCAAACTTCCTTGGTATGGTAGGCCTTCTCTCTACAGTACTCTTCTTCAATTTGTGTTCAACGATAAGCATCTTCTTCTTCTTCCTAATTGCAGCCAGAGCTTCCTTTTCATCAGGATTCAACTCCACTTCCCCCATCTCATCATCCTCGTCACCCTCAGCTTCCATCCTAAGCCCTTCTTCCCTCTCTAGTTCTTCAAGCCTCTGCAAGATATCTGGATCAATAAAGTCTGCAACATTGTGTCCATCCATGATCTCAGGAATATCTTCTTTCCACTCTTCATTTGCCAAAATATGCCGCTTCTTCAAGCTTGCAAAGTAAACTCCAACCCCACCAGTTTCATTCTCAATATCCTTCTCCAACTTCATGGCCTCCTTGGCAGCACGTGCCCTGGTATCCAAAACAACTTGAGGAATACAAGGGGGCCTCTCTTTCCCATCTCGCAGCTTGGGCATTACAACATGAATCCTATTGAGACAACTACTGATCTTCTTCAACTTCATCTTAATTTCTACTCTCTACTCCAACAACCTCTCGCATGCCGCATTCTTCACCGCAATCACCCCTTCTTCCTTTAAAGCACTCATAGAGAGTAGCGCGCCATCAATCCCCCCACCCCCTCCTGATTCCCAAAGAACCCACCCATATTTTTCCCAGCCTCAGATCTCATCTCCGTAACCAATTTTGCATCCTCCTCTGGTAGTGTCTCTAGTGGTTGCAAATCAATCTTATTACAAACTACAATAAGAGGCTTATTGGAAAACAAAGGTTTTATGTTGTGAAACAGAGCTTCCTGTTGTGCAATACTATAACCACAGGACCCTGAAACATCAAGGAAAAACAAAACAATCACTTTCAAATGAGCCAAGGCAATAATAATGAGCATCTCGATGGTGTTCCTGTCCTCCATGGGGTGGTCCAAAATACCAGGGGTATCAATAACCTGATACCTCAAGTACTTATAATCAATATACCCGACAAACATAGACTTAGTAGTAAAAGCATATGGTTGCACATCCACATCCGCCCTAGTAATCTTATTAATAAAAGAAATCTTGCCAACATTAGGGTACCCACATATCAAAATAGTCCTAGTATTTGGGTCAATAGACGGAAACCTTTCCATATGCTGCCTCACTTGTTCGAGGTAAGCCAAACTCGGTCCAATTCTCTTAACAATGGTACACATTTGTCCAAGTGCAGCAACCTTCAAATATTTGCAGCGGTAAAGAGAATCCCCATATTTTATCAGCCTAACATAGTCTTTAGCCACTTTGGCAATGAGATTGTGAGCAGTATTGATCTGGCCCTTGGCCAGATTGTTTGTGAAAAAAATTACAAAATTGAACCAATGACATGTTTACAACAACAAAAAAATTACAAAACTGAACCAATGGCATGTTAACACAAAAAAAAATTACAAAACTGAACCAATGGCATGTTTACAAAAAAAAAATAGAATGATAATAATATGCTGAAAATTCTATTCTATTTAATACACACCAAAGGACCGGTCCCACCAATTCTTAAACATACTTTATCTGATATGATGAATTCTTAATAAAGGTCTAATTCTGTAGACTATTAGCATGAAGGAAGATTTGACCTAGCCAAATCTTCCTTGTACCACACAAAAAACTGTGTGATAACTATGTCTACTCCAACCTTAATTGTTTACGAATTCATCATATTAGATAAAGTATGTTTAAGAATTGTTGGGAGTTCTATTAGACCTTTGTTGTAAACATGTCATTGGTTCAGTTTTGTAAATTTATTTTTTGTGTTAAATGCATTTAAATGGAACCTTGCTCTGCTCAGTTTTCTTTCATTGTTAATTCATGGGATTATAAGTAACAACTTGTTAAAAATGGCAATTAAAATCTATGTTTGTCTCCTCGTTCATGCCTTGTTTGCTGCAGTCCTACACCTAGGTGGAAATGAATGGGTGGTTGGGATAAAAATTCCAAGAAGAGGTCAGATTCTGCCCCTTCGGAATTTACCTTTATTTACTTCATCATCCCAAACTTAGTTTTTTTTTTTCTCCTTTAGAAGCCCTCCCTTTTAAACTTGGACTTAGATTCAGGGACTTGACTGATTTTGATCTCACACTTACTTCCTTGACTTCACCAAAACTCTTAATTTTAACTTTGGTTGTGTTAAAGGAACTACGTTGACTTTATTTTGTAGTTGTTTAACATGAGATTTTATAACTCATGTACCTAATGCTAGTGTGCTTGGATTATACTAGACATTATCCAACCACCTGTGAGGGTTGTGTTGGCAAAATGGTCAGCACTCCCCTCGGGATTCGTGATGGTTTAACAACCTCTTGTGTCTTCTATAAGTCTAGTGGTTGTATCGGGCATTAACAGGTCGATCTTTTGGTGCAACGGAAACCACTACTTGTAACAGGTTGTCACTGTTATTAATTGGTGTAAAAGGAGGATCGTCTGTGTGTTATAGCACTTTATATAAATACTCACTATTTGGATAATGTCTAGTCTAATGCAAAATAGTGTATACAAGGTATCCAAGCACACTAGCATGAGGTACACGAGTTATGTTCATCTCACTAGATATAGATGGGCATTAATGCTCAATTGAATGATATGTTCCCATAAAAATGTGAACTATCAATCTACAAACTCTCATGTTAAACAATTACAAAATAAAGTCAACATAGTTCCTTTAACACAACCAAAGTTATAATTAAATTATCTCTATCCCTAAGATAAACTAAGTAGCCTTGATATATTTTATGTCAAATCTTCCTCCGTGCTAGCAGTTGGTGTAGGAGCACCAAGGTCAAAGGCAAGAGTCATGAAGAGCACCAGGGTCACTGATGGATCCTTAGGTGTAGTTGAAACCAAATGGCCTTCAAAGGTCATGGAATCATGTAAGAAGAATATTCGTGGTCATATGATATTGTTTTGATCATATATTGATCTTATTTTAATCAAATTTTAAATGTAAACCTTAATGGTAATGATAAGCCTAAAAGGTACCTAGGTGTCACTAGGAATAGATTATGGATTGATCCTAGGTTAGGGGATTGGGAAAATGAACAATAATGGTTTTAAAAGATGTAATAAGGCTATCAGACCAATAATGTAATAACTGGTATTAGACAGTTAGAAGTTAGAAGTAATAACTGGTACAAAACTGAACCAATGGCATGTTTACAACAAAGAAATAGAATGATAATAATATGCTGAAAATTCTATTATGTTTAATACATGCCAAAGGACCAGTCCCAACAATTCTTAAACATGGTTTATTTGATATGATGAATTCTTAATAAAGGTCTAATTTTGTAGACTACTAGTGTGAAGGAAGATTTGACTAAGATTAGCCATAAAAGTTGCTCAATAAATACTCACTATTTGGATAATGTCTAGTTGAATGAAAAATAGTGTATACAAGGTATCCAAGCACACTAGCATGAGGTACATGAGTTATGTCCATCTCGCTAGATATAGATGGGCATTAATGCTCAATTGAATGATACATTCCCATAAAAATGTGAACTCCTATTAATCTACAAACTCTCATGTTAAACAACTACAAAATAAAGTCAACATAGTTCCTTTAACATGTTATACACATAGGATATGAATTCATTTCCAAAGTGTAAGGTGCAGATTTATCTCGGAGCTTGGGATACTTTTTCTTCATAGAGCTTAGTACATTACAATGTTTTGTACAATATGTTTGATAGAGAATTTGAGCCAATTCCCATTTAGTTTGGACTCATTTTGATTTGAATGTGTTCTCTTAACAACAAGTAGCACACTCTTGTGCTAGGTCTGACTTATATAATCAAATGTTGATCCAAACTCTCTCAATTATTTAATTAGTCTATATTTATATAAAAATATTATATCTTTATGTAGTAATGAATTAAATAAGATTTGAATAAGATATGGGGGGAATATGTATTGTATTGAGAGATTCTTAAGTAAAGTTATATATAATACCCTTTCTAAGACATATCATTGTAATGCAATAATATCATCATCAGCTCTCCTAATATGAAGCTTTGTTGTTAGAAGAAGGTAATTGCATGTGAAGCTTGACTATGTTTCCCTAGATCAATAGCCAACCAACAAAGAACACAAAGAAACAAAACACCAAGAATGTTTACCTTGTTTATCCCTAGATGTTTACCTTGTTTATCAGTTAGTTAATTCGTGGGATTATAAGCAACAACTTGTCAGAAATGGCAATTAAAATTTATGTTTGTCTCCTCGTTCATGCCTTGTTTACTGCAATCCTACACCTGGGTGGAAATGAATGGGTGGTTGGGATAAAAATCCCAAGAAGAGGGCAGATTCTGCCCTTTCGGAGTTTACCTTTACTTCATCATCCCAAACTTAATCATTTTCATGCCTTTAGAAGCCCTCCCTTTTAAACTTGGACTTAGATTCAGGGACTTGACTGATTTTGATCTCACACTTACTTCCTTGACTTCACCAAAATTCTTAATTTTAACTTTTGTTGTGTTAAAGGAACTATGTTGACTTTATTTTGTAGTTGTTTAACATGAGAGTTTATAACTCATGTAGCTCATGCTAGTGTGCTTGGATACCTTGTATACACTATTTTGCATTAGACTAGACATTATCATGGTCAAAAATTTTGGTAGAAAAACTAGGTCAAATGTACTAGTAATTAAGATCAACATAAATCAGGCTGCCAAAGCATTGCAAAAATATAATACCTGAGTCGCATCATCATGCCATGAAGGTGAGTAGCAATCACAGCCAAGGAAATGATAACAGTATGCACTAATTCAACATATGGCTTGCGGCCTCAATGAATAAATAATAAAACATCATGGTACATGACAGTAGCAAGAAAGCATTAACATGTAAACATGATGCCCGAGCTCAAATTAAAAATAGTATTAATGTATGATCTAAAAACAAAAATACAACTTTTTACAACCTCACGGGTCCCCAAGCAAATAGTAAACACCATCAATTTCATGTTGCAACAACAAAGTACAAATATGGAAAAGGTGCCCTATCTCATGGGCTCTAAATTGTAATCATGTTATGGTAACAACAACATATGCAATGGAGTACGGGTCGAGGGCAATGATGTCATGTAAACAAAATCATAACAACAGAGAAAAACTTGCGGGTCATCATTGAAGCACGCCATAGGATCATAACAGAGAAGCAAATGAATGGAATGTATAAATGGATACCCTAGTTTGTGGGTAATCAATGATACTCCAAGAAAGTAATAATAGCGGTAATATGAAGAACACGAGCCAAGGGCATATGCCATGTAAAACAATGGTGGACACTAGTTAGCATAGCAGAGAAAGAAATGTGTCACCAATGATGTCATGAGGATCATGGGTTCTAAAAGCAGTAAGCAATATAACTAGAGAATCCAATGAACACACATTAACATGATGCCCTATTTCACTAACACAACAAGTGTGATAAAATCAAAGATCCAGATCAGGCTCATGGGCTGTATTAACAGAAAATAAACATAACATGATGCCTTAGCTCATAATAAAACAGTGAGAATCTAGATGTAAATGCCATAATCAAATCATCCAAAGAAATGAACTCAATGCCATGGACACAACAGAGCATGGAGTAATGATCACAGTAAGATGTGCCCTCGAAATACATGATGGTATTCAATCAAGTGATCAAATGCAATGTATTCTATCCTACCTCTATGAGCTTCCATTTGATAAGGAGAGG